>CM024757.1:54384143-54827878 GCA_014218235.1 Colocasia esculenta
AAGAAGCCGAAGTCTTTTGTATCTTACTCCAACTCCTTGAAAGTCGAAGTCTATTTTTGTTTGCACTCCGACTACTCAGAAGTCGAAGTATTACATCGATTGATGATCTTTATCACTTGACTTTCCAAAAGTTGAAGTTTATGATCAATGTCTCATGCGACTTCTATATAGTCGAAGTTTCTCATGCATCTTATCTTTGACTCTGACTTCAGAAAAAGTCAAAGTAACCTATATCAACTTCTGTGTACTTGACACTTATAATTTTTTATGATCATCTATCATTCCATAAAATCCATGAAATCTTAATCTTGTTTATTTCAAGTTATTTGTTATTCCAATGGGATCCTTTACAAAATGAATAACACTTACATATCTTACAGAATAATGCTTTTCTTGCTACCACCATGTAAATTTTCTGTTAAGTAGGTAAAATTATTATCAAAATGACCACATAAATTATCTTTGATAAGATCTAAAACAATTATACAAATTGGTTTTGATTTATATCAGAAGCTTAGTCCTTTCTATGTTGATAGAAGATATGCGTTGGTAGGGTATAAGCAGCATGGGCTATCTGTCAGAACCCACCTACCATATCTGTCTTGTCAGAAATTCAATATTTTCATGATACAACTGTCAGTCTGCTCTTTAATGCACTGAACATCTGTCCCTCTGAGGTTCTTTATACTTACATATATTTCCATCTCACCTACATTCGAAGGAACAAAGGTACCTGTGCTTCCTTACCTTGCAGACAATTAGATACCTACTGAAGCCAATTTACAGATCATTAATAAAAGCTGTCTATCAAGCATGAAGCTATCTACATAGACTGAAGACATTGGAACTCCAAAAGTTGAAGGACTGATGAATATAACAGAAGTCTCAAAGTGTCTACATTCAAGGATCAACGACTATTCTTTAAATGGCTAGTTTTCTAACGGATAGCTTCAAACGAAAAATTAAAGCTTCTGAAGCTCATATATAGAAGCTAGAGTTTGAACAAGAAAACACCACCAACCCAGCAACGCACACAACTCCCATCATTTTTACAAGCAGAGTCTTCAAAGTCTTCCACAGAAGTGAAAGAGAGAGCTGCTTCTTCATTCCACGACCTTCCAAGCTCTTTAGTCTTTAGAAGTCTTTTATGTTGGGGGCATTTTGGAAACCGTAGATCCTTCTCAGTCCCCCTGATGATAGATTTTCTCCATGTACTTTAATGAATTAAATATCTATTTTGTGATTAAAAAAACTAAGACTATGTGCATTTCTAACATATTTTTTATATAAGATTTGAGCACAGGAAATCTAACAAAGAAAAATAAGCTAAACTGGTAAGTATTCTTCATACCAGCATTTACAATTCAAAGCATGTAATTTTCTAAGTACGCATCGACTTCTAGTCGTTATAACAATTTCCTTAGAATCATAACGATTTCCTTATTCACATCGATTTTGGTTCTATAACGATTTCATAAGTCATCGCTATTCTATTACAGTCTATCTCATAATGATTCGCTAAGAGATCGCAACGATTTGCCTCTCATAACGATTCGCTAAGAGATCGCAACGACTTGCCTCTCATAATGATTCTAAGAGATCGCAATGATTGCCTCTCATAACGATTCACTAAGAGATCACATCGACTTGGTTCATAACGATTTGACCGTCGCATCGATTGATAAGTAGAACAACGATCTGCTCTCACAATGACTTGTTCATAACGATTTGGCCGTCACATCGATTGATAAGTGAGAACAACGATTTGCTCTCACAACGACTTGGTTCATAACGATTTGGCGTCGCATCGATTTCATAAGTGAGAACAACATTTGCTCTCACAACGATTTGGTTTCACAACGACTCGTTAAGTTTCATAACGATTCAATAAGTTACACAACGACTCAGTCATTGTAACGATTCATTAAGTTACACAACGACTTGGTCACAGTAACGATTCGATACATTAAACACCGTTGTTCACTATATGACTCGATAAGTGAAACAACGATTTGCTCGTAACGATTTGTTGATAGTATCATAACGATTTGTCTCTACAACGATTCGGTTATTAATGCATAATGATTTGTGTGTACATCGACTTGTTTATGAACGTATAACGATTCACATGAACAACGACTCATCTTTACATCGATTTCATAAGTCATGATCATATCGATTTCAAGGTGCATAACGACTTGATATTCAAACCTATTCTCAGATAGTTTGAAAAGTCAAAGTCTTCCCTCGCCTTTATCTCACATCCATGCATTTATTATGACTGATCATATCACTGCACTGCATGCAAACGATATCTTCTATTTCCATGCTTATACTGTAAACGTCCTTTTAGAAGAACATAATGGAACTTCTATTTTTATATAAAATCATTCTAACGATTGACTGACAACAAGAGATAGCCTAGCTGTCTACTGTTTTAGCATTTAATGCATGCAGGTCTCTGACAGCGCACCTCAATACAACGTTAGACAATATGAAAGATAACGAATATCAAAGAAGATCCTTTCTCTTGTTGCGTGCATGGAAAGCTAAAGACTGTTGATCAAGAAGCTCTATAGTGACATGAGTCTAACGTAAACAAAAGCTTAGAGATAACGGACACTTCAACGTTCAAAGTTTCAAATGGAAGTCATATATAGAAGACTGAAGCTCCAGAAAGATAGTACATCTTACAAGCTTTTCTGCGAGCATCTGAAAGAGCCAAGCCTCACTCCTTTGATTGTCTAGCTCTTAGCGCTCTGCATTCATTGTGTTATCTTGAGAGCTTCTGTAAACTGAGTGTTCCTCATCGTAGAACTCTCCCTCTCAGTCATTGCTTCAGATCGAGCGTTGATTCTTAAGCTTGATCTAGGGGTGTATCATCTCTTGAATACATTCTTGTGTTCTTTCCTTCGTGTTGAAGGAAGACCTGGTGGGTTCCAAGGTGTTTGTTTCCCTTCGTGTAGAAGGAAGACCTGGTGGGATCCAGGGTGTGTAATTCCTCTTGGGTTGTGAAGAGAAGACCAGCTCGGCTGGGTGTGTAAGTGTCCTTGAGGGGGACTGTACCCTTGGGTAGTGAAATCCTGAGTTGTTGCTCAGGGACTGGACGTAGGACTCCTGTGGAGAGGAGGTCCAAACTAGGATAAATTCTGTGTGTCGTGTGTTTGATTGCCTTGTGTTTGCTATCCTTTTTACTAACACTAACAGTCATCGAAGTGTGTTGTGTGATTGTTTTTCTGGACAAGTTTTAAGTGATCAAAATTTTAAGAATCCCATTCACCCCCCCCCCTCTGGGCTTGTTAGCTAGGCAACAAGTGGTATCAAAGCTAGTCTCCTTGACAAAGAAGAAGATCCAATGATCTGAAGAGAAAAGATCAAATGGCAGCTCAAAGTCACTTCGCAGGTCAGTCAGTAAACAGGCCACCACTATTCGATGGTGAAGATTATACATACTGGAAAACAAGAATGGAGTACTTCCTACAAGGATTCGATTTCAAATATGGTCCATAGTAGAAGAAGGCGATCTAGTCGTTCTAAACAACAGAGACAACTAGACAGAAGATGATAGAAAGAAGATTTCTCTCAATTGTAAAGCTAAGAGCATATTATGCTGTGCACTTAGCAAGAAAGAATTTAATAGAGTTTCAGTCCGCAAATCAGCAATGGAGATGTGGGAGAAGCTAAGAATCACATACGAAGGTACTGACAAAGTAAAGGAAACCAGAATAGATATTCTGGTGACAAAGTACAAGAGGTTTCAGATGCAGTCGGGAGAAACCATTACACAGATGTTCAGCAAATTTACAGACATCACCAACGGGTAAGCTGGATTAGGAAAAAGCTATGAGATGGGAGACATGGTAAGGAAAATCCTTAGATCCCTACCATCCTCTTGGACTCCAAAAGTGACAACAATAGAAGAGGCAAATGACTTGAAGAGAATGTCACTAGAGAAACTCATTGGGTCACTCATGGCTCATGAGATGAATATGGAAAGATTGGGAGAATCTTCTAGAAGAAAGAAGCATTCCAACGCACTCAAAGCAGAAGAAGACGAATCAGAAGAAGGCTCATACAGCCAAGAAAGCATGAACAGCAGAGAAGATGAAGAAGCAATACTGTCCAGAAGACTACAATGAATATTAGCCAAGAAAAAGAAGTATCAGTCCGGAAGAAGATACTTCAAGAAAGGGAAAGACTTCAAAAGGTCTGAAGTCAAAGATACAAAGAAAAATGAGGCAATTTGTTATGAATGCAAGAAGCCTGGACACATCAAGGCAGAGTGTCTGAAACTCAAGAAATCTGAGTTCAGAAAGAAGGACAGTTCAAGAAAACCTAGAAGATACAAAAAGAAAGTCATGGCAGTAGCATGGGATAATAGCAGCGACTCTGACAGTGAGTCGAGCTCAAGTGAAGAAGAAGAAGAAGCCAACCTGGCATTCATGGCCAACGTCGAAGACAAGGTAACATCAGACTCATCTTTTCTCTTGTAATGAATCAGATTCCGATAATTTGGAAGAAGCTTTTAATGAATTGTATAATAAATATAAAGAAGTATGTAAATCACTAAGAGCCACTAAGACAAATCTTGCATGCCTAGAAAATACTAATTCAGATTTAAAATCTGAAAATGAGCAAATGGAAAAACAAATTAATGGACTAAAAAGGAGAAATGAATTACTGTGTGATGAATTGAAAAATAAAAAGGAAAAATTAGAAAATTTGGAAAATCAAGAAACTGTAAATAATTTAAAACAAGAAGTCAACACGTTAACCATAGAAAATGAAAAATTATCAAGCACACTAGAAAAATTTACTAATGGCAAAACAACATTAATATTGAAAGGTGCTAAACGGTCAGGTAAAAAGAAACATGGATTAGGTTATACTCCTCCCGATAATGAAGAAACTAAAGTTTAACCTAAAATATATCCTACACCTAAATTTGTACCTGAACAAGACACAACATACAAGGTAAACGTCAAATACATTCCGATTGAAAAGGCGACTAAGATATCTTGTTGTAGTCATTGCAACAAGTTAGGACATATTAAAGTATCATGTCCAACTAAACATAAAATATGGATAATTAAAAGAAAAATTGATGACACTAACCAACCAGGACCCAAAAGAACTTGGGTACCTAAATCTTAATATTTTTAATGCAGGGAAACCTTCGAGCATCCAAATGGTATTTAGACAGCGGTTGCTCAAGGCACATGTCAGGGAACATGAAGCTATTTTCCCATTTAGAAGCTGAAGAAGGTACAGTTACCTATGGAGACAATGGAAAAGGAACTGTAATTGGCAGTGGATCAGTAGGTAGCAAAGGCAAAATAGTTATTGAAGAAGTACTATACGTCAAAGGACTGAAGCACAACCTCATCAGTATTAGCCAGCTGTGCGATAAAGGACATCAAATCAGATTCCAGGAGTTAAAGTGCAGCATTATGAAGGATGGAGCAGTTATCTTTGAAGCCAACAGAGAAAAGAACATGTATGTGCTATACCTAGAAGAATTAAAAGATCAGGATATCTGTCTGGCCGCAAGCAAAGAGCAGTCAACTAATCTGTGGCATAGAGGATTGGGCCACTGCAGTCTGGATGGCATGAGAAAGCTGATCAAGAGAAACTTGGTGGAAGGTCTACCTAAAATCAACACAAGAATGGATGGTGTTTGTGGGCCTTGTGCAAATGGAAAGCACACCAAGTCATCCTTCAAATCAAAGACTGTGGTAACAACCTCTAAACCCTTAGAACTTCTTCATATGGATTTATTTGGGCCAATGAGGACCACCAGTCTTGGAGGAAAGAATTTTGGATTTGTTATAGTAGATGATTACTCCAGATTCACATGGGTATCCTTCTTGAAGCACAAAGATGATACATTTGAAAGTTTTGTAAGCTTCAGTAAAAAGGTTCAGAAAGATAAGAAGTATAGCATTATCAGCATTCGATCAGATCATAGAGGAGAATTCCAAAATGAAAGATTTGCCAAGTTTTATGATGATCAAGGAATAGAGCACAACTTCATAGCGCCAAGGACACCACAGCAAAATGGAGTTGCTGAGAGGAAGAATAGAACCCTATTGGACATGGCAAGGACGATGCTATCAGAATATGATTTGGCAAGGTATTTTTGGGGTGAAGCAGTCAACACAACATGTTATATAATCAACCGGGTGATGATCAGGCCGATTCTGAAGAAGACTTCGTATGAGTTGTACAAGTAAAAGAAGCTGAAGATCAGCCACTTCAGGACATTTAGATGTCCATGCTTCATCCACAACAACGGCAAAAGAGACATTGGTAAGCTAGACTCCAAATCAGATGAAGGTATATTCATGGGGTATGCTTCCAAACCCAAAGGTTATAGAGTGTTTAATAAACGAACCCTATTAATTGAGCAATCAGTGCATATTATCTTTGATGAAACTAACCCTTCCTTGAGAAATGAAGTAGACAGTGATGTTGATGATACATATGATTTATCCAAGAAACTAAAGAACACATCAATTGAGGATAAGGAAGATCCACCTCTGGAAGACCTGCAACAAAAGAACATCTCATATGAAAATCTTCCAAATGAATGGAGATATAAGAAAGATCACCCTCTAGAAAATATCATTGGTGATCTGTCAGTTGGGGTAAGAACTAGAGGTAATGTAATTCCTTGTGACTATCTAGCTTTTGTTTCACAAATAGAGCCTAAGACAGTCAATGAAGCTCTTACTGATGAATCTTGGATTTTAGCCATGCAAGATGAACTGAATCAGTTCAAGAGAAATCATGTGTGGTCACTTGTTCCTAGACCATCAGATCATCCAGTGATTGGCACCAAATGAGTGTTCAGGAACAAATTGGATGAAGCTAGTGTGAGCATAAGAAATAAGGCCAGACTGGTGGCTCAAGGCTATTCCAAAGAGGAAGGCATAGATTTCGATGAAACCTATGCACCAGTAACTAGACTTGAGGCTATTAGAATTTTACTTGCTTATGCATCTGCATTAAATTTAAAACTCTTTCAAATGGATGTGAAATCAGCATTTTTAAATGGCTTTATAAAAGAAGAAGTATATATGGAACAACCGCCTGGTTTTGATGACATGGATTTTCCGGAACATGTATTTAGATTGCATAAAGCTTTATATGGTTTAAAACAAGCACCTAGAGTATGGTATGAACGATTAAGAGCATTTCTATTAAATCATGGTTCTATTAGAGGAAAAGTAGATAGCACATTATTCATTAAGTCTAAACTCAAAAATGTGCTACTTGTTCAAATATATGTTGATGATATAATATTTGGATCTACTGATGAATCTCTTTGCAAGTATTTTGAGAAACTAATGCGGGGAGAATTTGAAATGAGCATGATGGGGGAGCTTAACTACTTCCTTGGATTGAAAATCAAGCAAGGAAAGGAAGGCACCCACATCTGTCAAGCCAAGTACACCAAAGAATTGCTAAAGAAGTTCAGATTCGACAGTGCCAAGCCACTGTCAACGCCAATGAGCACATCAACAAGGTTAGACAATGACAAGGAAGGTAAGAATGTAGACCAAAAGAATTACAGAGGTATGATAGGATCCTTACTTTACTTAACTGCCAGTAGACCTGATATACTATTCAGCGTATGTATGTGTGCTAGGTATCAGGCAGACCCTAAAGAATATCTTTTAATTAGTGTCAATTTTTTTTTGGATATTTAGCTAAAACCCATGATTTAGGTTTATGGTATCCAAAGTCATGTGAAATCAACTTAGTAGGTTATTCTGATGCTGACTACGCTAGATGCAAGGTAGATAGAAAGAGCACCAGTGGTGGTTATCAATTTCTTGCAGGGTGTCTGATCTCATGGTCCTCAAAGAAACAAAATTTAGTGGCATTATCTACAACAGAAGCTGAGTACGTAGCTGCTGGATGTTGCTGTACACAACTCTTATGGATTAAGCAACAACTTGAGGATTATGGACTTCAGATCAAGACCATTCCCCTATTATGCGACAACACCAGTGCAATAAATCTAACCAAGAATCTAGTACAACATTCAAGGACTAAGCACATTGAGGTTAGATATCATTTTATTCGTGATCATGTAGCTAATGGTAACATAGATATTTCTTTCATTGATACTAATAATCAAATAGCAGATATCTTCACAAAGGCCTTATCTGAAGAGAGATTTACTTCTCTTAGAAGGGAATTAGGCATGTGTAAATTGTGAAAGAATTATCTATATAAAACTGAAATATTAATTTTCAGAATATCAATCATTTTTCCTCCTCGAATTTAAGCAAAATTCCACAAATATTGGTTGTTTGTTAATATCCTTGTCGGTTCGTTATTTTATAAAGATTTATCAGTTTGTCATTTTCTGCCATCATGTCGCCTCCATTTTCAAAAGTCTCTTTATCTTTAATTTATATATCCCGAAATCTGTGTGGCAACGATTCACATCCCGCCTTCATCTCCTTCTATTTGCCTGAGGCGATACCCTATCGACTCTGGCATCAACTCTCTGAGATTTCAAGCTTCCAACTCCTTCCCGCGAGAAATTTCTTGAGGGTTTCTGCTTCACTTCTCCTTCCAATCATCCAGAAACTTTCCCCATTCAATTCCATGACCTATTCTTGTGTTTCCGGCAGTGTCGGGGGCTACGGAGCTGAGTTTCTCACTGCAGAGCAGCAAGAAAGATTTACCTCTGTCAAGATCAAGCTTTGTGGAAACAAGGCAGTGGATGTCGCAGACTTGCAGAAAAATTGAATGGGCAGTGTTATTGCAGCAATGGAAAGGATGAAATGGACAAAGTTAGCAACTCTATCAGAGGTAAGTTACCCAGATCTCGTCAAAGCTTTCTATGTGTGCCTGAAGACTGAGGAAGACGGGTCCTTGACATCATCTGTCAAAGGAACCCAGATTAGAATCACATATGCTCTTTTGTAGTTTCTATTTAGAGTTTGCACCACCGGTCACAGTGGGGTTCACACTGTGGACATTCAGGCGAAGGGGTTAGGCATTATTGGTCCCGAGTTTAAGCCTAAGGATGGGAAGTTGGACATCAACCAGATGAACGCCTTCAACCGCCTCCTGCACTTTATAGTTTGTCAGATTCTGGTCCCCAGAAGTGCTACTTTCTCAACTTGTACAAAGGCAGATTCAGATATGATGTTCTGGGCTGTCCATAACCAGGATATAACATGGCAGAGGTTATTTTGGAGCGATTGAAGTTTGCCCATGCTCAAGTCTAGGATAAGAAAAGCAAATTGAATGTTTCTCTTCCTTATACCCACCTGCTAACCAGAGTATTTCAACATTTTGGAGTCAATTTATCTGGAGCAGTGTCAGAAAAGATGGGGCAAGCAATCCACAGTAGAAACTTGAAGAAAAGTGGATTCTCATTGATTGGAGGTTTATGGACTAACACCTCAGTGGCTGAGGGTGAGGCCATCATTGGCGAAGCCCAAGAAGTCCAGGAAGAGGAAATTCTAGCAGTTCCAGTAGCAACAGTACCAGATGCTCCAATTGAACAAGAAGTTGCCAGGGCAGCAGTGCCAAGCATTCAGGATCAGCAAGATCATGCACCAGTCGTTTAGGAGGAAGTAGCAGCCACAGCAGTTCAGGAAGAGGCAATTGAACAAACAGATACCAGGGCAGAAGCACTAGCAGCATCACCAGCAGAAGAAGCAGTAGGCAGCAGAATAGAGGATATTCCTCCTGAGCACCTTGAACCTATCGAGCAAATGCAAGTGATTGCCCCTCCAACTACTGTGGTAGGGTAAGTCCTCAGAAGAGTGCTAGACTCCATTCCAAGCACTCAAAGTGTGCTAGAGGTTTCTCTTGAATAAGAAGTTATGACATCAAGCCACACTGCAGATGTGGTGATGGAGGATGCTCCCATTCAGGGGGAGTAGGAGATTGTGATTGAAGCTGTGCAGGAAGCAACCACTCCTATTCAAGAAGAGCAAGTTGTTGAAGAACAAGCAGCTTCTCAGGGGGAGTACACAGCCAATGTCCCCAATGTTGATGAGTTCAAAGATGGCATTGTGGAAAGTGCCTCAGATGACAGTGATGACTCTGTGGAGCCCGTTAAAAGGGCGAGAGAAGTCAAGGGAAAAGAAGTGGCTAAGGGAACTCCTCTCCTTACCTGGCGGCCACATCAGAAGAAGAAGAAGCTGAAGATAAATATGAAGCCTGTTATCAAAAGACTGGATGAGCAAGGAAAGATTCTGTGCTCTGTGCAATCAGACATTCAGTCAATTTTCATAAGCTAGAGTACTTAAGCTAAGGAAATGGAATGGTGAGAAATGCAATGAGATGGGTGCGATGTGAGCTCATAAGTATCAAGGAATCGATAACCGCACTTGGAGATTTGGTCAGGGCGCAGTCATCAAATGCCCCTCCTGCTCCTTCTCCTGCAGTACCAGTCAAGAGTTCTGGGCCTTCTGAGGCCAGGCAACAAGATGTTGGGCCATCAGGGCAAATTTCAGAAGAGCCAGTAGGGCCATTCGGGCCACAGGATGTTAACAAGGCAGCAACTGCAATGCAGATCAGGTTGAAGCTGTGAAGTCTGGGCCGTCAGGGCCAATAGAGGATGTTTCTGGGCCAACAGGGCCAGTGGTCTCCGAGGGTGAGATTCCAAGAGTGGAAGAGCCAGTTGTTGCTCCAGATGCCCCTGATCCTTCTCCTCTTGCAACTCCAGCTCATCCATCACCACCATCTTCCTCCACAGCACCTACAGCACCTATCACCTTCAAACAACCCCACCTCGTACCATTTCCTCCCCAACTCCAATTCCTTCTGAATCCTCTCCTTCTCCTGCCACCTCTACATCCATTCCACCACCTCCTTCTGTTCCTGAAGACCCTCCAACATCATCATCAACTGGAGCCTCCTCTTCCTCTGGTCCTTCCTTAGATGGACCGTCCATCAACCTTCTTCTACCCATCAATCATTCCTCCATCCTACTACTCCTCCTTCCTTTGTCACCATTATACCTGAAGGTGCTCAACTCGAAGGTCCATTTCTAAATAAATTTGAGGATGAGTTAGAAATCACCACCATTCATTCAATTCTGGCAATTGCCTATCATGTCTACAGGACTAACTCTTCTAGTCCTATCTCTAAAAAGAGGAAACTCTCCACTACTCTTGCTCTTCCCACCGAACCTAAATTTCCTCCTCTTTGGTTTTCTCTCACTATTGAAAATCGAAGGAAACCACTATATCGTGAATATCTCCAAACATGTATCCTTGCCACCATTTTTGGTGTTCCTTTTCTAAATCTAACTGATCACCTCAATGTTGTCCTTCCCTAAAACCACTTCTCAAAAGCTGATCAATCCAAAATCTTCAAAATGGCTGAATACAATTCTGAAGATTAGTGGGCTAAAGGGCACTCGGCTCTAACAGAAAATACTGATAATCAATAACTTGTGAAGTCAGCTCGGTTTGCTCGGTTTGCACCCAGGGACTCGTGAAGATACTGATAATCATTGAATAACAAAAAATATATTATTGAAAAGTCAACTCGGTTTGCACCCAGGGACTCTTCACTCACTCTCTCTAAGTGGTTTGTCATTCATCATAAAACCATCTTGGCACCTTTTATTCAAAAGGAAGTGAAGCTCATCAGGTACTTCCAGTTATTCAATGATTATCGGTATCTTCACAAGTTACCTGAAGTACAGTTGGGTCAGTTCCATGGAGCCGTTGCTTCGTTAAAAACTAAAAATCCAATCAATTGCTCTTTCAAAGTGGATTTTGCCACCCTGCAAATTCCAGACACTGTGTTTCTTCCTAAGATGCACTCCTTGGTCATGGACTCCTCAGTTGGTCCTGTCATTTTTGAGAGATTCGCTTGTGTCATGTGAAGGATCTCAGCTCAACAGGGTCGACTTCCCTCCTTCCAAATATTTATCTTCAGGGAATTTCATCTAGGCCATATCTCCTCTGAAGTTCTTGCTCCTCTGCTATCAGAATGTGAAAGGCTTTCTCTCACAGACTGGGAAAAGCACTACAACTAGTCAGCCCTTCAGTTGGAAGCCTTGAACAGCTCATTGTTTAACGCCGACAAGCCTACTCTCACAGTTGATGCCTTCTTGGACCTAAATTCTATCAATTTAGTTCAGAACCTTATCCTCAGTGGGTCGAGCGGTACAAGCTGTTTCTGGCCTTGAAGAAAGATCTTCTGCAGAATCAGATCCACCACCCTATCAAGATCAACCAATTTCTTCAATTTTCCAGTTTTGGATCTTTTATTTACTTCAAAGAATCTCTTGGCACCGATGAATATGCTAATTTTCTAGAAGATCAGCGCCAACTTCACATCAAGAGGATGATTCCAAACATGGGGTCATCTTACTCAATTGCTTTTGGGGTTTTCAAGACCTATTTTGAGGAGCAGGAATGCAAGGCCTTGCGCATTATTCAGCGGCATGCCTCCCTTCTATCTCCTTCTTTCTACCTTTCTGTAACCCCTCAAGATAAATAGAAAAGTTATTTGCTCTTATCTCTTTTTTATCTCTCTTCTTTGTCTCCGAATGATTCTTTTTGCTTAATGACAAAAAGGGGGAGAAATATAGTATTTCTGAAATACATTTTTTATATTTATTCTCTTATATCGCAAATTATTTAGATTTATTTCAGAACATCATTTATTGTGCTATGTTTTGTCATCAACAAAAAGGAGGAGATTGATGATCAGATTTTCCCCATGTACTTTAATTGAATTAAATATCTATTTTAGTGATTAACAAACTAAGACTATGTCCATTTCTAACATATTTTTTATATAAGATTTGAGCACAGGAAATCTAACAAAGAAAAACAAGCTAAACTGGTAAGTATTCTTCATACCAGCATTGACAATTTCAAGCATGTAATTTTCTAAGTACACATTGACTTTCTAGTCATTATAACGATTTCCTTAGAATCATAACAATTTCCTTATTCACATCGATTTTGGTTCTATATGTTGAAGCAACTTCCTCCAAGTCTTCAGAAAATTAAGTATTTTGATAAAACAAATCTTTAAATGAATATTTTGCGTCTACCATGATAAATTCTCAGATATATATTTCTTCCAAAAATATAGATATACTACAAAATTTCTAGACAGCTTCAATATCCTGAAAGACCAAATTTTTCTAAGTATACAACTTTATACTGTATTCGACTCATGACTTCGACTCATACAGTCGAACGTCTTTATACTGTATTCGACTCATGACTTCGACTCATACAGTCGAACGTCTTTATACTGTATTCGACTCATGACTTCGACTCATACAGTCGAACGTCTTTTTTACTGTATTCGACTCATAACTTTACACCTCATTCGACTGACGATTTCCTTCTTGAGTCGAATCACTCTATTCTTCTTCAATCGAATCATACTCACTTCCTGAGTCGAATTACCTATTCTATTGAATTCGACTACAGTGTCAGCTGTGGTACCTTTGTCAGATCTAAATTGTTATTCCTGGTTGTAAATTCTTCTCAAGCATAAAATCTATGACATATTTCATGTTGCTTATCATATACATTTAAGATCGTACAAGACTATTATTTTAATATATTTTCTGACAAAAATTCAGTACATTCACATATTTACATTCCTGTAAAAAATATTTCTAAAATATACTTCTGGTTTTGATGTCCTTTGCCTCAATCTATTTCTTCTAAAAAGACTCAAAGCATTTATGTAAAAATCAGGCGCATGGTATCTGACCATCTCACCTACCAATGGCAGACCCATACCTCAACTTTTTGTCTGTCTGCCTTATTTTCCGAAAGGACTAAGAATACTAGGTTCCATACTATTTTTTGTACTCCACTGACTCACCTACCACAAAGGTATGGATATGCTTTTGTCTTTGTCTTGTCCTTGCAAACAGGCATTTATTAGAGCGCATGTTTTTAAGCATGGGTTGCTCAGCTCAAGTCTCAAAGAGCTTATCTTCTAGCTGTGACAACGGCTCCTGCCTTTAAAGACTTTGGAAAGAGGCAAAAATTCAAGACCCTGTGGATATAAGTCCCAAGATCCAAAGGATCCCCAAAACTCTCCTCAAACGGATAGTATGCAACAACCATCTTACTCCAACGGCTATCTTCCTCAACGGCTAGTTTTTGAAGATTATAAAGAGATGGAGAAAAGCTCATGAAGAACAACAATTTTTCAAGTGCGCAAAAAGAAATTCCTTCAAGCCATCTCTCTGAAAAGCTCATCTTGCAAGCTCTCTAAACCTTTCTGTTCAGCCTCTGTGTGAGAGCACATCTTCAGGAATTTCTGTTCTGAAGATCTGTCTGTTGGGTGGCAATTGTAATTGCTTCTTCTTTTGAAGTCCACCCAAGTAGCTTCAGCTAGGATTTAGACTGCACTTCTCTTCATTCAATCCTGCTGGAAAGTGTGTGTTCTGTGCTCATCTTTGAGGCAAACACACAAGGTTTCTTTCTCTGTTATTTCTGCAGAAGTTTTTCTGCTTTACCCCTCTTGTGAAGGGAAGGCCTTTGGCATAAGGCAGTTGTGTTTACCCCTGTTTAGGGAAGACTTGCTGTGGAGCAAGTGGGTGTTGTAATTACCTCTCAAGGGTGAGAGAAGGCCAAATCTGTTTGGCAGTTTAGTGAAAAACTCAAGTGGTTGGCTTGAGGACTGGATGTAGGACTTCCATGTAGGAAGGGCCGAACCAGGATAAATCTCTTGTGCAATCTTCTGTGTGATTGTTTCCGCCAAGTTTTTCACTTGAATCACACACATCACACCAAGCACTAACATATCTATTTAGTGTTGTGATTTTCAGAAGAATTTTTGAAAAGCAAGAAAAGTCCTATTCACCCCCCCTCTAGGACTGTGTGTTTGCCATTTCGATCCAACAAGTGGTATCAGAGCAAAGGTCTTCTCAGAAGAATCTAAAGATTTGAGAAGAAATGGCATCTGAAGCTCACAACTATGAAGGCCAATCAGTTTCAAGACCACCATTCTTCGATGGTGAAGATTATCAATACTGGAAGATGAGGATGGAATGCTTCATCAGAGGAACAGACTACGACCTTTGGCAGGTAATTGAACAAGGTGATTATGAAATAGTTGGAGCAACTTCCACCTCTGCTGGTTTATCTATTGCTGATAAGAGAAATATGTCCCTAAATTATAAAGCCAAAAATTATCTTTGTTGTGCCTTATCTAAAAGAGAATTCAATAGACTCTCAGCTTGTAAGACAGCAAAAGAAATGTGGGATAAATTACAGGTAACCTATGAAGGAACTGATAGGGTTAAACAAACCAGAATAGATATACTAGTATCTCAATATGAACAATTCAAAATGCTTCCAAGTGAAAATATAACACAAATGTACAACAGATTCTCAAACATAATTGTAGGGTTAAGTGCCTTAGGGAAAATCCTAACCAATGAAGAAACTGTTAGAAAAATACTACGATCTCTAACCAATGTATGGACCCCTAAAGTTACAGCCATAGAGGAAGCCCATGATCTCACTGAATTGTCCATTGATAAGTTAAGAGGCTCCCTCATGGCACATGAAATAAACATGGAAAGATTTTCTGAAAGCTCTTCAAAGAAGAAAATTTCAAATGCTCTAAAGATTGCAGATTCTTCTTCATCTGAAGACTCCAAAGAAAAATCAGATGACAGTGATGATGAGGCTATGCTCTCAAGGAAATTACAAAGAATATTAGCCAAGAAAAAGAAGTTTGGCTCAAGAAAGTTCTTCAAGAAATATAAAAAGAAAGAGCCAACCTGTTATGAGTGCAACCAGCCGGGGCATTACAAATCTGAGTGTCCCAAACTCAAAAAGAACGACCAAGCAGAAAAATCTGAAAAGAAGAAGGGAAAAGAAAGAGATTCAAAAAGTTCAAAAAGAAAGCTATGGCAGCAACATGGGACAACGAAGATGCTACCTGCTCAGACTCCTCCAGCTCAGAATCTGAAGAAGAAGAAAAGGCAAATCTAGCCCTCATGGCAGGACTAGAATAGGTAAATTCTGAAACATCTTTTACTTCCTGCTCAGAATCTGATTTAGATAGTCTAGAGGATGCCTTCAATGAACTTTATGAAAAATATAAGTCGGTTGTAAAACAAACAAAAATAATCAACTAAATTTGTTAAATCAAGAAAAGAGCAATACCTTTCTTAAAAATGAGGTTGAGAGGTTAAAGAAAAATTCAACTGAAACAAAAGAGCTAATGAACTATTATGTGAAGATTTGAAAAATAAGAATAACAAGATATTAGAATTAGAATCAAATCTAAGAGAACTGAAGAATGAAGAAAAATTGCAAGAAGAAAATAGTTATCTAAGAGCCACTTTAGATAAAATAACTACTTACAAAACTTCATTATTTGTAAATCTGAAAGGTGCAAGAAAAGGAAATATGGAGTAGGATACACACCCCCACAAAATGAAGAACATATTATTTATCCTAAGATATATCCAACTCCTAAATTTGTAAAAGAGGATGATATAAAAAGTACCAAAAGGGTAAATCAACATGCTTATGCACAAAAATAGAAATACAATAGAAATATACACAAGAAGAATTCTTTCGATTTATGATGTACACATTGCAACCAACTAGGTCACACAGTTAGCACGTGCACTACTAGAAACTTAAGATGGATTCCTAAAACTAACCATCAAGGACCCAAGAAAATTTGGGTACCAAAAGTTAAAACTTAGCTTTATTTGCAGGGTCAGCTGAGGGCATCCAAATGGTATTTGGATAGTGGATGCTCAAGGCATATGACAGGTGACAAGAAGCTATTTACAAGTTTTAGAGAAGAATCTGGTCAAGTTACCTATGGTGACAATGGAAAAGGAAAGGTGCTAGGGTGTGGAACTATTGGTACTAAAGGAAGAGATTTAATTGAGGATGTCATGTATGTAGAAGGTCTCAAGCACAACCTAATCAGTATCAGTCAGTTATGTGATAAGGGTCATTTAGTAAGTTTTCAGAATGATAAGTGTGTAATTCTGAAGGACAGCAAAAAGGTGTTTGAAGCACAAAGAGTAAAGAACCTGTACACTTTGCAACTAGCAGAATTAAAAGAAATAAATCTTTGTTTGGCTACTACCAAAAGCGAAGAAGCTGATTTGTGGCACAGAAGACTTGGTCATGCAAGCACTTCAGTAATCAAGAAATTATTAAAGCATGATCTGGTTGAGGGTCTTCCCAAGATGAAAATTAAAAAATCTGGAATATGCTCAGCATGTGCAAAAGGAAAACAGACCAAGACCTCATTTCAGTCCAAGACAATTGTTACAACTTCCAAACCTCTGGAATTGATTCACATGGACCTATTTGGACCTATGAGGACAGTCAGCCTTGGAGGAAAAATCTATGGCTATGTATTAGTTGATGATTACTCAAGATATACTTGGGTGTCTTTTCTAGAAGCCAAATCTGAAGCTTTTCAAGCCTTTCTGAAATTCAGCAAAATTGTTCAGAAGAATCAAAAATTTCAGATTACCAGTATTAGATCTGATCATGGAGGAGAATTCAAAAATGAAGAGTTTCTGGAATTTTGTGAAGAAAATGGTATTGAACACAATTTCTCAGCTCCCAGAACACCTCAACAAAATGGTGTAGCAGAAAGGAAGAACAGAACATTGCTGGATATGGCCAGAACTATGCTAAATGAGTATAATTTACCAAAGTACTTCTGGGCAGAAGCAGTAAATACAGCTTGCTACATTATCAACAGATGTATGATCAGACCCATCCTGAAGAAGACTCCTTATGAATTATACAAGGATAAGAAGCCCAACATCAGTCATCTTCGACCTTTTGGCTGTAAGTGTTTTATCTTAAACAATGGTAAAGATAACTTAGGAAAATTAGATGCTAAAAGTGATGAAGGTTTTCTGCTAGGATATGTCTCCAAACCTAGAGGATATAGAGTGTTCAATAGAAAGACATTAACGATAGAACAAACTGTACATGTTTTGTTTGATGAAACTAACCCCTCTATCAAAAGGATAGAAGAAGAGGAAGATGGTGTTGATAATCTTTGCAGGGATCTTGAAAAGACTTCTCTTGAAGAAGAACAAAACAAAGATGAAGAATCAGAAGATCCTCCACTAGAAGATCTTCAACAACAAGAAGAATCACAAGAAGGACTACCTAAAGAATTGAGGTACCACCGGGATCATCCTAAAGAAAACATAATTGGTGATCCTCAATCTAGGATAAGAACAAGAGGTATGCAAATTCCAAGTGATTTCTCTGCTTTAGTTTCACAAATTGAGCCTAAGACAATCAATGATGCACTGGGTGATGAATCTTGGATCCTTGCTATGCAAGAGGAACTAAATCAGTTCCAACGCAGTAAAGTTTGGACACTTGTGCCTAGACCTTCTGACCATCCTGTTATTGGAACCAGATGGGTTTTTAGAAACAAAATGGATGAATCAGGAGTAATCACCAGGAACAAGGCCAGACTTGTGGCTCAAGGATACTCCCAAGAGGAAGGCATAGACTTTGATGAAACCTATGCTCCAGTTGCTAGATTAGAGGCAATCAGAATTCTATTAGCATATGCTTGCTCTCTTGATATTAACTTATTTCAGATGGATGTTAAAAGTGCTTTTCTGAATGGTTTTATAAAAGAAGAAGTGTATGTTGAGCAACCTCCCGGATTTGAAGATACTAAAAATCCTAATCATGTTTTTCGTTTAAAGAAGGCACTGTATGGCTTGAAACAAGCTCCAAGGGCTTGGTATGAAAGACTAAGTGCTTATCTTATATCACATGATTTTGTAAGAGGAAAAGTAGATAGTACTCTGTTTATCAAAAAATTTCAGATGAAATCCTAATTGTACAAATTTATGTTGATGACATTATCTTTGGTTCTACTAATGAATCACTCTGCAAATTCTTTGAAGAATTGATGCAAAGTGAATTTGAAATGAGCATGATGGGTGAACTAAATTATTTCCTTGGATTGCAAATCAAGCAAACCAAAGAAGGGACTCACATATGTCAAACCAAATACATCTCAGATCTACTGATCAAGTATGGATTTGACAAATGTAAGCCTTTAGGTACACCTATGAGCTCAGGCATTAAGCTAGATAGTGATCCCCTTGGTAAAAAGGCAGATCAAAAAATCTATAGAGGAATGATAGGATCACTACTCTATCTCACTGCAAGTAGGCCAGACATAATGTTCAGTGTTTGTTTATGTGCAAGATTTCAAGCTGATCCAAAAGAATCACATGTTCTTGCTGTTAAAAGAATTTTTAGATATCTTATTAATACAAGTAAATTAGGCTTATGGTTTCCCAGATGTTCAGAATTCAAGTTAATTGGATATAGTGATGCTGACTATGCTGGATGCAAATTAGATAGAAAAACACCAGTGGTACTTGTCAACTCCTTGCAGGATGTTTGATATCTTGGTCTTCCAGAAAACAAAACTCAGTAGCCTTATCCACTACAGAAGCTGAATACATTGCAGCTGGAAGTTGCTGTACTCAACTACTATGGATTAAGCACCAACTGGAAGACTATGGTCATCAACTTCAAGAAATTCCAATGCTGTGTGATAATACAAGTGCAATCAATTTAACTAAAAATCCAATTCAGCACTCAAGGACAAAGCACATTGAGGTTAGACATCACTTCATCAGGGATCATGTAAGTAATGGAAACATCTCTCTTGAATTTGTTTCTACAGAAAATCAATTAGCAGATATTTTTACAAAGCCCCTACCAGAAGATAGATTTACATCTATTAGAAGAGAAATTGGTATGTGCAATCCTGATTAATGTTTTCCTAAATTATCATGCTTGAAGAATATTTTTTTTGTGTGAAAATGTATCCTGAATTTTTTTTTTAAGTAAAAGATCGACTGATACATTCGATTCATGAAGAGTCAAGGCATTCGACTCATGTTAAAAATTGTCATTCGACTGATGCAGTCGAATTCTTAAATCGACTCACTTAAGTTCCTGAAACGTCTTAACATTTAAAATTCTTTAATTAACACTCAATCAAGGCATGTCTCTTCGTAACTCAAATCACGACCTTTCATGAAGAGACGGTCGTCATCCGACTCTTATATAAATATCCCCTCGTTTCTTTAAGGAAACACCCATTTGAAATCTCTCCTCGACTACTCTGTCTTCTTCTTCGCGCCTTCTTGCTCTCCGGCGAAGAAACTTCAGAAGCCCTCTGCTAGACCTCATCCTTTCGAGAAAAAGGTAGGATCTTTAACTCTTTTCGAGTATATCTCCTCCTCCTCTGAAGGTCTCCTAAGTTTCCCTTTCGTCCGTTTGTCTAGATGGCATCTTCTAGGGCTCAAGACTCCGTCCAACTCACCTCTGACCAACTCCAACGCCTAGCCAAGATTCCCATATGTTCTGGGAAGTCCGTTGAGTTTTCTCATCTGAGTGGCAGTCTAGCATGGGTAGAGGAAACCCTCGCAGAAATGGGATGGACCAAGCTCTGTCAGATTTCAGAACCTTTTGTGGCCAGTGCAGTAAGGTCCTTTTATGCTTCCCTGAAGATTTCAACTGGAAACACCATTGTAGGGTATGTTAAAGGAGTCAGAATCACCATTTCTGAGGAATATCTTGTGGAGCTATTGGATTGTCCTAATATCGGACACTATCTCAGTGAGTTTATTCCCTTAGAGAAACAGAAGTTAGGGATTATTGGGAATCTGGGGACTCTGTGCAAGAGAGGTCTGCAAGTCAATGAGCTATCTGCGGAGAAGAGGTTGATTCACAGTATCATTACCAATATCATAACCCCTAGAGCGGGTACCCATTCCTCCATCACAACCAGAGATGGGAATCTACTCTTTTGGGCTATTGAGAGGCACAGAGTCAACCTTCTAGCAGTCATTTTGGAAAGAATGATAGCAGTAAAGGACCTACAAGAGTCTCTCCCATATGGGTCTTTGCTTACCTTGATCTTTAAGAAATTTTCTGTGGATTTGTCTGAAGAAGTGCTTGTGAGCACCAGAGAGAAGATTGGACTCATTACTCTTAGAAGGAGTCACTACTCCTTAGTTGGAAAGAAGCAGAACTTATGGTATAAGGACTCTGTTCCGGAGTTTGAACATGAAGTGTATCCAGATGAGAAGTTAGTCTCTGTGCTCACCCAAGACATTCCTATCTCAAGTATTCAAATTGAAGCCCCAGCAGATCCAGCAATCTCAGATATGTTTGTTCAGCCTCCTTCACCAACTATCCCTCCACCAGTTCAAAATGAAGAAGTTCAGTTTCAGCCTCCTTCTCTCTTAATGAGCAAGATGCTCCCTCTGAAACTGTACATGAAGTTTTGAAAGATCTCAGAGGTAAGGGAATTCTGTCTGAAGATGTTCCTGTCCCACCTATGGAACACATGTTTGAAGAGAGAGAGCCTTCATACTCCCCTTCTCAATTTGAGACCCGGCCAAGGTCTCAGGGGGAGAGTAGCAACAGCCTTAGCTCAATTCTGAAGCTTGTTAAATCCCATCAAGAAAATCTATCTATTCTTCATATGCAAGTTGAACTGATCGATGTCAAGTTTGACAGTTTAGCTGATGAGGTGAAGCAGATAAAAGAGCTTATGCTTCAGCTAGTGTGCCAGCAGGGCACTCCCAAGCCAGTAGGGCCTTCTCCGTCTCAACAGCAAGAAGAAGCAGCAGCTACTGCTCAAGAGCCTCAACACCAAGAGTCAACTCAAGAAAAAGATTCTGAAGATCAAGTGCTTGAGCAAGTAGTAGAAAAGGATCAAGAGATCCAGGCTGACCAGCAGCCCATATCCGATGAATCCCAGCAGAAGAAAGAGCAAGCTCCCAAGCCTCCAGTAGCAATAGTTGTATATCAACCTCTTGAGGAGCAGCATCAAGAGCAGCAGTTGGAGTCAGTGGCTGATCAGCAGCCAGGTGTAGCAACAGTTGAGGAAGAGGGATCCCTAGGAAAAAGACCTCTTTAGGCCTCTGAATCTCTCACTTTCGAGAGAAAGGTTAAGAGAAGGCTAGTGAAAGATGGTCATTCTATCTGTCCTTCTCCTTATTCCAGACCTAACTCACCTGTCTCTCCTGTCATTAACCCTCCAGAAACCACTCCTGCAGCACCCTCATCCTCTGCTCCCTCCACCTCAATTCTTGAGGTCTCCTCTCCAGATATGCCTTCCCCAAGCATCCCAACAGATCCACACTTCAAAGATATCCAATTTTCTATCTACCCTTTGCAATACCAGCCTAAGCCACTCAAGGAGGTAGCAATAACCCTATCCACCCAACCTCCTCAGTTTTATTCATCTTTGCCAACTATTCCCAAACCTGGCTCTCAGCAAACCCATTTACAAATCATTGAAATGGTTCCCAGTCTCCAATTACCAGCTTCCCGTGGTCCTAATTTAGGAGACAAAGCAGCTTTACTCCTTCCTCCATTTTGGTATGCCTTTTTCTACCATTCTTCTCAGTTCATGGCTCTATTCAGAGAATATCTTCAAATTAGAGCCTTTTTTGAAATCCACAACATGCCAGGTTTCACTTTTGAACACTGGCTTCCATCTCTGATCAACACTTCCCAAGTTTCAATCTCTGAACTTCAGGTGGTTTCTCAGAAAAGCCACTGTCTGACTCCTCAAGAGTTTGTTGATCTTTACTTTGAAGAAGCCATGAGATTTCAAGAAGCCCAATCACGAAACCACCTTCTCAAGATCTATACACATATCTCTCTCCGGTTTCATGACCTCTTTGCCACTCTTCTCAGAGAATCTCAGGCCAAATTTACTGCCATGAAAGCCTTTAATTTTGAGAGGTTCAAACTTGGTCTGCATGATGTCTCTAGAGGCCAATATGATATGCTCATCAGAGGTCAAAGGCCAGTGGTTCCCTCAATGACAGCAGCATTGTTACCTGATCTCCATCCACCCCTTGTAGGAGCAGTTCTCTATATAGGTCACTTTGCTAATACCCTCTACAACAGATTCCTTCGGATCTCCACAAGGTTCAAGATCAAGTACAAGTCTAAGCTCAGCTTTCAGAGGTTCATCTTTCTTCACTTACCCAAATTACAGAAGAACCTTCTTGACCTCCAACTAAGCTTCGCTGAATCCGAACGGTTCACTCATGATCTATGGGACAAAGCTTATCCAGATCATCATGTTAAGTGCCAGAAAATGAAACTCACTCTGAATGAGTATCACTCCAAGAGCCTCCTCGACCTGAGAAAGCACATAGGCCTTAAATGGGCACACAGATATTTTTACTATTATCAGGCCAAGGATGCAGCTCTCTCGTCTGGTCTCCACTGGAACATCACTCTGCATGAGTTCCTATCTCTAGCAGTCACTAAGAAGTTTACTCCCCTTCAAATCACATATGTAATGGATCCAGAAAAGGCTAACCTCAAGCGCGCCTTTTACAGAAGACGCCACATCAAATCTCTGAAGAAATTACCCTTCACCGGTCCTACCTACAATGTGGATCCTTCAAAGTTTGACCACATTTTCCCATCCAATGAGCTAAAGCTTTGGAATCTTATAGAGCCATTCTTGGCTAAAATTCCCCCAGCTCTTTATCTTCCTAGCTCTGGCAACAACTAAAAACATTGTATTGTTTTTCTTACTTCTGAAAGTTGTATAATGCTTAACTCCAACACTTATCTTTTTTGGTCAAAGCATTTACTATCTTCTCCTGTCTTTTGCATTGCCTACATTAATATCCTTTATGTTAATGCCACAAAGGGGGAGAAAAGACAAGGTAGCTACTCAGTTTCTTTTAAAAATTTGTATCAAACAATTTATATGCTATTCAGGCTATCAGCTACCATTTAAAGATTTTTGTCATTAACAAAAACGGGGAGAATTGATGAAGCAACTTCCTCCAAGTCTTCAGAAAAATAAGTATTTTGATAAAACAAATCTTTAAATGAATATTTTGCATCTACCATGATAAATTTTCAGATATATATTTCTTCCAAAAATATAGATATACTACAAAATTTCTAGACAGCTTCAATATCCTGAAAGACCAAATTTTTCTAAGTATACAACTTTATACTGTATTTCGACTCATACAGTCGAACATCTTTATACTGTATTCGACTCATGACTTCGACTCATACAGTCGAACGTCTTTATACTGTATTCGACTCATGACTTCGACTCATACAATCGAACGTCTTTTTTACTGTATTCGACTAATAACTTTACACCTCATTCGACTGACGATTTCCTTCTTGAGTCGAATCACTCTATTCTTCTTCAATCGAATCATACTCACTTCCTGAGTCGAATTACCTATTCTATTGAATTCGACAACACTGTCAGCTGTGGTACCTTTGTCAGTTCTAAATTGTCATTCCTGGTTGTAAATTCTTCTCAAGCATAAAATCTATGACATATTTCATGTTGCTTATCATATACATTTAAGATCGTACAAGACTATTATTTTAATATATTTTCTGACAAAAATTCAGTACATTCACATATTTACATTCCTGTAAAAAATATTTCTAAAATATACTTCTGGTTTTGATGTCCTTTGCCTCAATCTATTTCTTCTAAAAAGACTCAAAGCATTTATGTAAAAATCAGGCGCATGGTATCTGACCATCTCACCTACCAGTGGCAGACCCATACCTCAACTTTTTGTTTGTCTGCCTTATTTTCCGAAAGGACTAAGAATACTAGGTTCCATAGTATTTGTTGTACTCCACTGACTCACCTACCACAAAGGTATGGATATGCTTTTATCTTTGTCTTGCCCTTGCAAACAGGCATTTATTAGAGCGCATGTTTTTAAGCATGGGTTGCTCAGCTCAAGTCTCAAAGAGCTTATCTTCTAGCTGTGACAACGGCTCCTGCCTTTAAAGACTTTGGAAAGAGGCAAAAATTCAAGACCCTGTGGATATAAGTCCCAAGATCCAAAGGATCCCCAAAACTCTCCTCAAACGGATAGTATGCAACAACCATCTTACTCTAACGGCTATCTTCCTCAACGGCTAGTTTTTGAAGATTATAAAGAGATGGAGAAAAGCTCATGAAGAACAACATTTTTTCAAGTGCGCAAAAAGAAATTCCTTCAAGCCATCTCTCTGAAAAGCTCATCTTGCAAGCTCTCTAAACCTTTCTGTTCAGCCTCTGTGTGAGAGCACATCTTCAGGAATTTCTGTTCTGAAGATCTGTCTGTTGGGTGGCAATTGTAATTGCTTCTTCTTTTGAAGTCCACCCAAGTAGCTTCAGCTAGGATTTAGACTGCACTTCTCTTCATGCAATCCTGCTGGAATGTGTGTGTTCTGTGCTCATCTTTGAGGCAAACACACAAGGTTTCTTTCTCTATTATTTCTGCAGAAGTTTTTCTGCTTTACCCCTCTTGTGAAGGGAAGGCCTTTGGCATAAGGCAGTTGTGTTTACCCCTGTTTAGGGAAGACTTGCTGTGGAGCAAGTGGGTGTTGTAATTACCTCTCAAGGGTGAGAGAAGGCCAAATCTGTTTGGCAGTTTAGTGAAAAACTCAAGTGGTTGGCTTGAGCACTGGATGTAGGACTTCCATGTAGGAAGGGCCGAACCAGGATAAATCTCTTGTGCAATCTTCTGTGTGATTGTTTTCGCCAAGTTTTTCACTTGAATCACACACATCACACCAAGCACTAACATATCTATTTAGTGTTGTGATTTTAAGAATAATTTTTGAAAAGCAAGAAAAGTCCTATTCACCCCCCCTCTAGGACTGTGTGTTTGCCATTTCGATCCAACACTATAACGATTTCATAAGTCATCGCTATTCTATTACAGTCTATCTCATAACGATTCTCTAAGAGATCGCAACGATTTGCCTCTCATAACGATTCTCTAAGAGATCGCCACAGCTTGCCTCTCATAATGATTCGCTAAGAGATCGTAACGATTTGCCTCTCATAACGATTCGCTAAGAGATCCCATTGACTTGGTTCATAACGATTTGGCCGTCGCTTCGATTTGATAAGTGAGAACAACGATTTGCTCTCACAACGACTTGGTTCATAACGATTTGGCCATCGCATCGATTTGATAAGTGAGAACAACGATTTGCTCTCACAATGACTTAGTTCATAATGATTTGGCCGTCGCATCGATTTGATAAGTGAGAACAATGATTTGCTCTCACAATGATTTCGGCTTCACAACGACTCGTTAAGTTTCATAACGATTCAATAAGCTACACAACGTCTCAGTCATTGTAACAATTCATTAAGTTACACAACGACTTGGTCGCTGTAACGATTCGATACATTAAACAATGATTTGTTCACTATATCGTCTCGATAAGTGAAACAACGATTACTCGTAACGATTTGTTGATAGTATCATAACAATTTGTCTCTACAACAATTCAGTTATTAATGCATAACGATTTGTGTGTACATCGACTTGTTTATGAACGTATAACGATTCACTTGAACAACGACTCATCTTTACATCAATTTCATAAGTCATAATCATATCGATTTCATGGTGTATAACGACTTGATATTCAAACCTATTCTCAGATACTTTGAAAAGTCAAAGACTTCCCTTGCCTTTATCTCACATCCATGCATTTATTATGACTGATCATATCACTGCACTGCATGCAAACGATATCTTCTATTTCCATGCTTATACTGTAAACGTCCTTTTAGAAGAACAGAATGGAACTTCTATTTTTATATAAAATCATTATAACGATTGACTGACAACAAGAGACAGCCTAGATGTCTACTATTTTAGCATTTAATGCATGTAGGTCTCTGACAGTGCACCTCAATACAACGTTGGACAATATGAAAGATAACGGATATCAAAGAAGATCCTTTCTCTTGTTGTGTGCATGGAAAGCTAAAGACTGTTGATCAAGAAGCTATATAGTGACATGCAGTCTAACGTAAACAAAAGCTTAGAGATAACGGACACTTCAACGTTCAAGTTTCAAATGGAAGTCATATATAGAAGATTGAAGCTCCAGAAAGATAATACATCTTACGACAATCTTTTACAAGCTTCTCTGCGAGCATCTGAAAGAGCCAAGCCTCACTCCTTTGATTGTCTAGCTCTTAGCTCTCTGCATTCATTGTGCTCGTCTTGAGAGCTTCTATAAACTTAGAGTGTTCCTCATTGTAGAACTCTCCCTCTCAGTCGTTGCTTTAGATCGAGCATTGATTCTTAAGCTTGATCTAGGGGCGTATAATCCATTGAATACATTCCTGTGTTCTTTCCCTTCGTGTTGAAGGAAGACCTGGTGGGTTTAAGGGTGTTTGTTCCCCTTCTTGTAGAAGGAAGACCTGGTGGGATCCAGGGTGTTGTAATTCCTCTTTGGGTTAAGAAGAGAAGACCAGCTGTGGCTGGGTGTGTAAGTGTCCTTGAGGGGGACTGTACCCTTAGGTAGTGAAATCCTGAGTTGTTGCTCAGGGACTGGACGTAGGACTCCTGTGGAGAGGAGGTTCGAACCAGGATAAATTCCGTGTGTCGTGTGTTTGATTGCCTTGTGTTTGCTATCCTTTTTACTAACACTAACAGTCATCGAATTGTGTTGTGTGATTGTTTTTTTGGACAGGTTTTAAAGTTATCAAAATTTTAAGAATCCCATTCACCCCCCCACCCTCTGGGCTTGCTAGCTAGGCATCACACCCATTTAGATTCAGAAAGACCCGCAGGGGGTTAGTTCCCTACAGTGCCCCTCTTGTGAAGGGAAGACCTATGGGTGTAGGTTGTCTTTGTACCCCTTGGTAAAGGGAAGACTTACTTGGGAGCAAGTGGGTTTGTAATACCTCTCAGGTTGAGAGAAGGCCAAGTGTTCTTGGCAGTTTAGTGAAATCCCAAGAGGTTACTTAGGGACAGGACGTAGGACTTCCATGTGGGAAAGGCCGAACCAAGATAAAATCTCTTGTGCATTTGTGTGATTGTTTCTACCAAGTTTTCACTTGTTTCACACGCACTGCACTAAATACTAACAACTTTATTCAGTATCATCTATTTTCAGATAATTTTTTAAAAGCGCAAAAAGTCCTATTCCCCCCCCTCTAGGACATCATTAGTGCCATCTCGATCCAGTAGTAATGACACTACCTTTTTCTAAATACTCATTTGCCTTGAATTGTGCATATTGGCGTAGTAATACTCTACCTTCTAAATCATCAACATCAATCAGACATGCAATAGATGGAAAGATATCAATATACTTGATCTTCTTACCTTTTAATGAAAGATATTCTTAATATTCAACAAAAGTGGGCTATCCTATCTTTGCTTTGGATCTTTGGCTATTACATTCCATGAATCTTAAAATTTTGGTGACACAACGATCAACATCATGCTGCATAAGACTGTTGTGCTTGTTGAGAAGCCAAGAGGCAAATGAGAGTGCATCCTGCTCAAGGATTTCTGATATGCCCATGTATGCTACATACTTGACTGCAAGACATGGATGCTTGCATGTCAGCCAATCTGACTTTGACATGGATCCTGCCATTTCTCTATCTTCATTTACAAGGTCATGTGATAATTTTCCTTCCTCCAAAAAATGGTAATCAGCTCCTTAAGAGTGTAAGTAGGTAGATGCCAAAACTTGAGCCTTAGTTTCAATTCTATCATTTGTCTGTAGCAAGCTTTGTATTGTTTGATCAACATAAAGGCAACTCTAAATAGTGGGTATCCTTCATTAGTGTCTGAATCAGAGGGTAAGATCTCAGAAGCTTTCCATTCATTCTTCTTATAGAATTATTGATAATTAGCCATGAAAATGGCCTTATACACTTCCTCTTCAATTTTGATGTCCAAGTCAAATTCTTCTTGTTTTGGTGCCCGTGAAGTGGAGGGACCAACTGGTGTTGCATCAAAGGATGTGATGGCTAGTGTCTGAACAGGTGTCTGATCAAAGCTGGGCTAATCAGAGCTCTCAACTTCTACTAGTGGTTATTGTGTAGAGGCAAAAGCCTCTCCTTCTATGCGAGCAGAACTAACCAAATCTGTGAGCTTTGAGAATGGTGAGTTTGTTGCTGATTGAACTTCAGTAGCTTCAGAGGGCACAACCTAAAAATGAGGAGGTGAGGTGGCCACTGGCAAGAACTTTTCAACCATCATGTCATTTACTGCTTCTTCTTCTAAAGGCTCAGAGCCTTCTTTTTCTTATTCC
Organism: Colocasia esculenta; assembly: GCA_014218235.1. NCBI lineage: Eukaryota > Viridiplantae > Streptophyta > Magnoliopsida > Alismatales > Araceae > Colocasia > Colocasia esculenta. The sequence continues at coordinate 54,413,258 of CM024757.1, forward strand.
TCTGGATCTTCATGTATTGAACTCTCTTTGAGTATTTCAGGAACTTCTTCTCCCTCTTGAGTTGTATTTTCTGAGGGAAGAACTTCCATTTAAGCAACTTGCACATGTTGCACTTGCTATAAGGATTCTGCATTTTGATCTTGATCCTCTTCTTCTTTTTCTTTCATTATCATTTCTGCATTCAACTCATGGCCTTCCTCTTCTTGACCTACCCTGCCAGAGTGTTCTTCTCCTGATTGTGTATTTACTCTCTTTGGAGAAGCCACAATAGGAGCCGTTGGCTCAGCATCAAGACCTGCAGCAGTTGATTCTGGTAGCTCTTAGATTTTAATTAGAATGCTCTTCAGCATTCTCCTCTGGGCTGTAAGTGACTGTCAGACTTCCTTTTTGAAAAATTGCAGTTTTTCCTTGACCTCCTTCATGTCTGTAGCCAATGCCTAGCAATAGATGATGGCTCCCTCTTAATATGGGAGGGTGTGTAGGCTTCCATTGCAAGCTCCCTCTCAGATGATAAGGTAGTTTTTTCTTCTTCATCATCATCCTCTTCTTTTTCACTGCTTGTCAGAATTACTGCTTTTCTCTTCTTGGTACTTGAGGGAGAGGCAGTGTGCTTCTCCCTAACCCACATTCCATCATAGAAAATGAAACCACTTCTGCGTAAACTGTCAAATGTAAATAGACTAAAAGGCTCTTCTCTTTCTCCAGTCAAATCAATGCCTTCTTTGGTCAAGATATGGGTAATAAGGTTCTCTATGGTAGCCAAACTCCATAATTTGTGACATATTTCATTCGGCCTCTAATACTCACAAACATCTTCAAAATAAACTTGCTTATCTGAATCTTTTGTTCTATGATAATTCCATAGATGACCAGTGCATCTTCTTTAGTCACTGTAAAGTGACTGCTTCATGCAATCACTAAATTGCACAACTTATGCAATAGGCGATGTAGTGCTCCGAGCTGAGTTACACCAATGATGTCTTCTCCACGAGCTGTTTGCTCAGTTAATTTCTCATAGACTTCTTTTTGTGGATTCTTGAAGCTAGGTGAGATTCCTATGGACAAACACTTGAAGTACCTTATCAAAGCTTCTTTTGTTGGCTCTATCTTTTGCCCCTTCACAGAAGTAAACATTTCTTCATTCTTGGGTGCCACAAGGTTGAAGTAAAATTCTTTACTAACTTTGGATACATTGGCTTCTTGATTGAGCAGATACTAAATAGACCTACAACTTTGATCATCTATCTGACGTCCAAATTTTTCTTCTTGAGTTTTCAAAGTGTACAACTTTGCAAGGAGACATCGTGCACTTAATGTCATCCATGAAAGCAACAAATCGTTTTAGGGCCATGGTTGATCATAAAAAGAGAAAGGAGTGCAAGTAGATGACCAAGGGAAAAAGATATATTCCTGACAAGGATTTGTACTTTCGAAAGATGGATGGATGCGAATTCTAACTTACTTGAGGTAGGAAATGGAAAGCTTAAGCACCGAGGAGAAATCTACAACGCGGAGGCAAGGGTTTTGCTCGTAGAGAGAAGAGACCGTCAGAGTAGAAATGAAGAAGGTAAGGAGGGAGATGAAAAGATGAAAAAATGTATCTTTAAAAGAGGTGGGAAACTGCTGGTTTTAAGAGTGAGGAGATGTGAGAGATGGTCTCACGCAGATTGTGACACATGGCAGGAGGTTTGGAGATCAGATGGTGCAGATGACCTCTTCCAAAAAGCATATGTCAGGATGACAGAGGTGATGGTAAAGTACACTTGAGTTCAGACAGGACTGTTTTAAATAATTGATGATTTAAGAAATAACCGTCTTTCTCTTTTAAAGGAAACTAATAGTTATTCTTACCAAGGGTTAACCGATTATTTTTCACAAGAGTTTAAAAAATTAATCGATTATTTTGAGGAGATCAAGGAGAGATAAAATTAGACAAATTGATGTATATTTCTACTTACTCATATTCCAAATTAATGTGTACATACAATTTTAGGCTAATGACACTTTATAGATTGCACATACCCAATTCCCTTTGAATCATGGAGAATCGATCCTCAAGTAGTGCTTTAGTGAAGATATCAGCCAGCTGATATACAATATCTACAAAGCTTAAAGAGATATCTCCAAAAGCAACATGGTCTCTTATGAAATGGTGATGTACCTCAATGTGTTTAGTCCTTGAGTGTTGTATAGGATTCTTCGTCAAGTTAACACTGGTATTGTCACACAACATAAGAATATTATTCACCTTGATTCCATAGTCCTACAACTTGTGCTTTATTCACAAAAGTTATGCACAATAGCTTCTTGCTGCCATGTATTCTGCTTTAGTAGTGGATAAGGCCACAAAAGTTTGCTTCCTTGATGACCATGAAAATTTTCACCCTACAAAGAGTTGAAAGTAACGCTGGTGCTTTTTATGCTTATCTTGCAACTAGCACAGTCAGCGTCTGAATAACTAATTAATTCTAGGTTGCAATTCTTATGAAACTATAATCTAAGTTTTGGGGTTCCAACAATATATCTGAATATTCTTTTAATACATATAAGGTGTGATTCTTTTAGATTAGCTTGAAAACGTGCACATAAACAAACACTAAACAGAATATCAGGTCTACTAGCGTTTAAATATACGAGTGACCCTATCATACCTCTATAGTCTTTTGATCTACACTCTTACCCTTTTCATCTGCATCCAATCTTACTGATGTGCTCCTGGGTGTTGGCATTGTCTTGGTGTTTTCATAACCAAACTTCTTGAGCATATCCCTTATGTATTTGCTTTGGTTGATGTGGATGCCTTCTTTATGTTGTTTGATTTGGAGTTTGAGGAAATAATTTAATTCCCCTATCATATTCATCTCAAACTCTCCCTGTATGAGTTTCATCACTTTTGGGATTCAATTTGCCCAGATCATCTTTGCCATTATTAAGAATAAAACACTTGCATTTGAATGGTCTTAAGTGACTGATGTTGGGCTTCTTTCCTCTATAGAGTTCATATGGTGTTTTCTTTAAAATTTGTCTGATCATGGCTTAATTAACTATGTAACATGTGGTGCTAATTGCCTCAGTCCAGAAGTATCTTAGTAGTGAATACTCTGAGAGCATTGTCCTTATCATGTCCATTAGTGTGCAATTTTTCCTTTTAGCCACCCCATTCTACTGGGGTGTTCTAGGTGCGAAAAAATTATGTTCAATCCTTTTTTTTTATTGTAGAAATCTTCAAATTTATGATTCTAAAATTCTCCTCCATGATCGCTTTGTATGCTTACTATCTTAAACTTTCCATCTCTTTGAACCTTTTTGTGAAGCTTAAGAAGGATTTAAATGTCTCAGACTTGTTCTCAAGGAAATGTACCAAAGTGAACCTTGAGTAATCATCAAACATAACCTAGCCATAGTTTTTGCCACCAAGACTGGTTGTTCTCATTGGACCGAATAGGTCCATGTGTAGTAGCTCAAGTGATTGCTGAGTTGTTATAACATTTTTACTTTGGAAGCTACTTCTAACTTGTTTTCCCTTGATACACGAGCTGCATATATACTTGCTTCTGAATTTAAGCTCTGGTAGCCTTTCTACTAGCTGATATTTCTAAAGCTTTTGCATAATACTTTGGCTGGCATGGCCAAGTATTTTATGCCACAGTTCACTAATGTCTTCTTTCTATACTGACAAACATGTCTTGATGCTTCAGTTCATCCAAATAAATCACATACATGTTGTGTTCCCTTTTAGCAATGAACATAACTTCCTTTGAGCGAGGATAAGTGATCACACATTCTTTGGCTTGAATTGAATGTCATGGCCTTTATTGCATAATTGGCTTATGCTAATTAGATTGTGCTTGAGGCCCCCCACATATAGTACCTTGTCAATGAGACTAATTCCTTGTGTTCCTATTGATCCAATTCCAGCTACTTTGCCCTTTCCATTGTCACCATATGTCACAGTACCGCCTTCTTTAGTTGATAGGGAGATAAACTATTAATGGTCACCTGACATGTGCCTAGAGCATCTGTTGTCCAGATACCACCTGGTTCAAGTAGCTCCATCACCAACCTACAAAGAAATTACTTCATATTTTTAGGTACCCAATCTTTCTTAGGTCCTTCATGGTTAGTGTTGTTATCATTTTGTGTCTTCTTCACTACCCATTCCTTAAATCTCTTAGGACAATTCCACTTGTTAAGTCCAAGTTTTCCAAAGTTTTGACAGGGGTCATTCACATTATTTTTTTTTTTAACAAATTTTGGCGTTGGATGAACTGCAGGATATATTATCTTTTTTTTTTGTTTTCAGGTGGAATATATCCTATTCCCCTTTTCTTACGGTTATATGTTTGACTTTCTAATATCATCCTTAAAGTCTTCTTTTCTGTTGAGAATTTATTGACAGTGTTTTTTAATCGGTTATTTTTTAGCATTAACCAGTTAATTGCATTATTGACATGTGTTTGAACTTCCTATGTTCTAGATGATTCTCCATTTCCCTATGGGTTTTAGGTTCATCAATTATTAGACTTGTAGTGTTTTTTAGTTGGTTGTATTCTGTAGTTAATTTGTCAACTTCAGCCCAACTACATTCCTCTGTAAGATCTTCTACTTTCTTATTTAATCGATTATTTTCTTCTATGAGATTTCTTATTTCTTCAATTAATTAATTATTCTCCTCAAGTGTTTTTGTGTGTTCATTTTTTAAGCCTTTTAGTTCTTTGTGAGTTTTCTTAAAAATTTTAAATATTTCTTTGAAAGCATTTTCTAGAGTATAATCATCATCATTGTCTACAAATGAATCATGAGAAGAGTCAGATAATACCTGATCAAATATCTATCATCAGAGCCAAGTTTGCCTTGTCTTCTTCTCCTTCTGATTCTGTGCAGGATGGTTGCTTAGAGTCTTCATCATCCCAAACCGCCATTACCTTTCATCCCCATTTCCGTTTATTTTTGTGAAATTTATTTCTTCCTTTATTTTTGTCATAGCCTTCTCTCTTTTTCAATTTGGGATAGTCAAACTTCAAATGTCCTAGTTGCTTGCACTTATAGCAAATCGCTTGACTTTTTCAGGAGTTTCTTCCTTATTGAACCTTTTTCTGCCAAATTTTGATCGGACGAATTTATCCTTCTTCTTCTGTAGAATCGTTTGAAGCCTTTTAGACAACATTGCAAGTTTATCTTCTTCATTTGGAGATGTTTGACTTGATTCTTCTTCTAAGCCACTTTATTCTTTACTCGCTTGAAGAGCATTTATTTTTCTTTTAGATGTGCCTTCGTCTTGTTGAATCATGTGGCACACATATGCCATAAGTGATCCAATCAACTCTTCTATAGATAGTTGTTTTAGATCTTTTGCTTCTTCAATAACTGTCACCTTAGCTGTCCACAAGGCAGGAAGAGAGCGAAGTAATTTTCTAATCATATTATAGGTGTTGTGAGTCTTTCCTAAAATATCAAAGACGTGACTCTGATACCACTTGTTGCCCAAGCTATAGAGACATAGAGGGGGGTGAATAGGTCTTTATCATGGTATTTAAATATATTTGTTGATTTAGAAAGTTGTAAGCTATATCTAGCTAAACAGAAGACTCCAGAAATATGATTTGTTAGAGTGTAGAAACTAGATGAAGTGATTAGAAATGCAAGCCACCACTGCGGAACAAAGAAAACATGCAAGCACACATTGCACCATGATTTATCCTGGTTCGGTGTTGATCCACTCAACACCTATGTCTAGTCCTCAAGGGCAATCACCTTGAAATTTCCACTAACCAGCTGAACCATAGCCAAGCACATACAGCCCTAGACACTAACCTCCAGTAGGTCCACACTCAGACCTAAACACCTTAGGTCTTCTCCGACAATGGAAGAACAAGCACACCAGAAAACTGACCTCTGGCTGGTCACCACACCTGATCTCACAGGTCTTGACCTTACCCCAGGTGGAACAACACGTTTGAACTCTAGGCCTTCACTTTCTACATGTAGACATACCAATTTTGAGAACATATTGAGTAAATTTCATGTTATAATGCAATGCCTCAAAGTGGCTCCTTTCAATTAATCACTTGAGCAATTTTCCTATTTTTTAGATTTTTATAGAATTTTTAGGAATTTTTCTAGGGTTTTAAGAGGGTCCTCTATGCACAGTTAATTTGCGACAGACACAGTGGTACCAGTTCAGGAATTTGATCTACGATGGGTCATGCCATCGCGTATTATCTTCCTATTCCGTCTTCTACTATGTTTTGTAATCGCGTCCGTCAGAGTCGTCGCATTTAAGAATTTCCATATTCGATTTATGGTAATTTCTAAATTCATTTTTAAAAATATTTTGTTGCTAAAGAGATTTGCTTCCACTTAAGTCATCGCATTTATGACCTTCCATTGTTTAAAAGATCGATTCCCACAAGAAGATCAATTCTTTCAAATGCGCAACCACTCATGTCGTCACGAGTTAATGTTTCCATTTATTAATTTGGTAAGAATCTGATCAATATTGGAAGTGTCAAAAACGTGATGGTCATCATCGTCGTGATTTTCAAACCTGCTATAATCGATGCTTGGAAATGCCTAATCGAAGTAAGGAAGTCTTTTTAAACGCGACACTTTGATCGGTCGTGTTTCACTTTTAAAACCGATCACTGTGTCCATCGTGATTTACATATTTTACCACTATAAAAGGACCCCTGAGGCCATTATTTTAAGAGAGAGTCCAAGTGCTGACGCGAAGCCCTGCTGTGTTGGAGAGCCAAACACCGAGCTTGAAAAGAAGCACCTCCTCCCCTCAAGCAAGTTTCAAGTCTTCATCAATTGAATGAGATTGTGCTTCATCCTCTCAAGCCAATTCAAGCAAGGAGGAGGAGGCTTCTTCCTTTTCAACCACTACTGCGCCTGAAGCTCTTCAATAGATTCTTCTTCTTCCTTTCGTTCTTTTGCTTCTTCATTTAGTGCATTCATCTCACAACCTCCGTAGTCCCTCACACACATCACTTCATTTCTTTCATTCCCATACTCTTTTAGGGGTTTTACACCACCTCCACAAGGTGTGTTTTGGCCCATGCATGCAAGCTCATCTCTTCTTCTATTGGATTTGATTCTGCACGACTTGGTCTAATCCTTTATTTTACTTGTTTGTTTCATCTATTTTGCAAGGTAACCAATCAACTAAAGTCTTCTTCGCCGGTCGGCCGGTTGGAGGAGTAAGAGTCAACCCACCACATCACTCCCGTGATCTCGAGTGAAGGTAAGTAATTCTCTCCTTCGCTCTCTCCTTCGGTACTCACGTACCTGGAGATCACACCTCCTTCTTAGTGCACACATGCACTCCTTTCCTCTCTTCCTCTTCTTTTTCTCCATTCATCCATATTCATATATCATTTAAAAAATCTTTTTCATTTTTTTAATTAATTCTTTGTGGCATGATTAAGCGTGTTCACAAATTGGCGATTACGGTGGGACACTTTTTATTTTAGTTTTGGTTACCATTCCTTCGGCACCCACATGTGCCCCTCCCTTCGACACCCATGAGTGCCACTCCCTCCTCATGCGGTACTCCTTTGAAACCCCCCGTAATTACCAAGTTGTGTTTGTGCTTTTCTTTTCCATAAAGTTTAATTAAAAATAAAATCATCATTCTGCTCGCCTCCACTATTACTTACTTTCACTTGAAGAAAGCATCATAATATGAATCTTATTTCTCTAATTGGTTGGCCATATAGCATGCTTGTGTGATTTATTACTTTGAGTAAAACTCTTGGTTGCATGTTAAATCGCGACGTGTTCAGGCGTCGCATTTTTATTGTTGTGCGATGGCTTGACCTGTCGCGTTTCTGAGACAGACACACCAGAGGGATTTGTTGCAGCTCTTACAGCTTCTGCGAGCTATCAGATCCGCGAGCAACTGAACAGTCGCGATTCAAAGTGAAGCGTGATGGCAAAGCTCGTCGCATTTTTGTCTGTTCATAGAGCGCCAGTTCTTCTGTCATTCTGCATTCTTATTTGCATTTACAGGGCATAATCAGCTGAGGGACCTCCTTCCTTCCTTATCCTAGGATCCAAACACCTTTCTCGGTGAGAACTATCTCTCCATTGGGCATTCCATCTCATTGGACTAGAAAATCCTCATCGGGACCTCCGTAAGTCTCCGTACCCCGTGGATTCCCTCATGGTGGACCGAGCATGTTGTACCATCCTAGAGGCCCATTTAGAATATCCTACCATTGAGAAGGAGTGTGCTTAGTGAGCCCAAAGTTCTCTTCATACCCATCTAGGTCCCTACCCATATTGGAGTGAAACACATTGCAATAAAATCCACATTGAATCATAATGAAAATTTTAAATTGGACGTAAGCATCCCTCAAGTGTTTGATTAAAAGCTATTAACTTCTTCTCTCAAACTTGTTTGAGTAGTTAGTTGTTAGTAAACTTTGTGTGCTTAATATCATGTTGCTACATTTAGGCAAATCAATTGGAATGGCTGAATACGAAGATATGGGTTACCATATTGAGGTGTATGATGAAACTTATGATTCTAATGAACAATATGCACAACTCCCAAATGAACCATATAATGATCAATCCAATCCTCAAGTCCATGTGGTGGATTCTAATTAGATTGAGTCTCCCCATCACTCTCTGAGGTATGTCACTGGAAATACCTCTACCTCCATCGATTTGTCCTAGCTAGTGGACCTTAACAACCTCCAACCCTCCCAACTTTGGGGGGTTCAAAATGCTTTGAAGGAGAAATTTGTCCCTGAACCTGTTCAATCCCTCCACCCCAACACGGGTGCACTCCATTTTGAAACCACTCGTGACCCGACTGTTTAAGCATCTCCTTCCCCCTTGTGGGCTAATTCTATCATACACTCTCACCCCCACAGTCTTGTTGGGAGGCCCTCCCTTGTTCAGCCAAGCCCCTCTGTGGAAAGGCCCACTTACCCTCTTTGGGCTCCGGCCCATCCTTCTGCGCCTGCTGGTGCTCCTATCCGTCACCATTATATCCAAGTGAGTGCACCTCAACCTCATTCTTCCTGGGAACCTCACAAACAGTCTTCTGATCAACTAACCCAAGCACTCTTGGAAAAGGTGAGTCAGTTGGAGCAAGACCTTAAGAGGGTGTCCACACCTAAGGATTCTCTAGAACTAGCTCTCCCTTCTATGCTAGTCTTCCACCTTCCTCCCTCTGAGCTGCCCGTTTACTGCCACTACAACGGCATCGAAAATCCATTCGTACACATCAAAGAGTTCATGTATGAATCTTCCTTCTAGAAGAATGATAACCGAGCTCTTGCATTCCTCTTCAGATGATCCTTAGATGGTCCTGCCTTGGAGTGGTTCTACTCTTTAGAACCATTAGATGCTGAAGATTTTGAAGTGGTACAAAGAAAATGTTTGCAAAAGTATAGAGACCGGGTTGGTCCCTTTTTGTCTATCACCGATTTAATGGCTGAAAAAATGAAGGTGGGTGAAGACTTCTTCCATTATGCTGATAGGTGGATAGCAATGGCTGAAAGGTTGAGGGATCCATTATCAGAGTCTGAGCAGGTTAAAATGATCATTGCAAATAATACACCTTAGTTCAGACACATCCTAGCTATGAACAAGCTGACTACAATGGAAGAGCTGTATGAGAGAGCTAGATACATCCAAACTCAATTGAAAGACTCTCCCATTATGGCTATGTTTGAGCCAAAAGCTAGAATTGTGAAGAAGAGCAATGTCAATCCCCAAGCTGGTGGTCCCACGACTAAGGGGGTTATTCATAATGAGCAAGTGAGTGCTAAGGGCAACCCAAACTCCACTGCATACTGCCCAATCTCCAATCCTAGGCCTCAACAACCACATTACCAACAACAACTGCAATAACCATCGTTCAGGCCCAGTAACCCTCCTATGCTAAGAACCCCAGCTCCACAGCCCCAACAGCCTAAAAAACAATACCCCCAATACCAGCAAGCTCCACCACCTCAGTACCGTCAAACTCCACCACCTCAGTATCGTCAAACTCCACCTCAGTATCAACAACAACCACCACCTCCTCAGCGCCCCCAATAATACAACCATGCACCTCCTCCAGGCAATTATGATCCCCACAGCTTAGATGCCCCCCTGGCCCAAGAAGAGCCCAATACCCTCCACTCCCGGAGACTCTACCTGATATATTCAATGCTCTGATGGCCACCAATGCACACACTCTGTCGAGGGAATGGCTATAATGGCCACTCAATGTTGATACCTCTCGCTATTGTGCATTTCATCGGGGACCGGGCCATACATTAGAGGAATGCTTCCATTTCAAGGATTATATTTATGATTTGAATGACAATGGAGGAATTGACTGGAAGGAAATGAGGAAGTACATCATGGAGATGAAGGCAAGGAGGCCACCTAGGCAGAACATAAAGTAGCAACAGCCACAACAGAACGTTCAACAACAACAACAGCACGCCCAACAACCTGCACAACAGCCCTAAGCTTCTATGCAACAACCCAATAAGGGCATTGTGCAGAACCCACTTCCAGAGCACTTGGTTCCGAATCAGCAAGTGAATGCCATCAGGTCATCCCCCCATGAAGATATAAGGACTGGCAGGCACATGGAAACACCACCTTCCACCACACAACAATCTACCTTTACATTACCTCCCTTTATCCGTATGCCTACACCTTCCAACCCACTCCTGTCTTTTCTCCGCATCCCTACAACCACCGCACAACGTCTACCACAATCAAGCCAACCACTCATTTGCCAACCACCCATAACCTCCGCACCACAACACCCCAATCCACAAGCTCTATTTCTACGCAACCCAACCACCATAGTACCACAACCCAGTCGTTCGCTCATACGCCAACTTTCCACCACTACCATCTCACAACCATCCCTGTCCAATCCCCCACTTCTCCGCACACCACCAACCACTCCCATCATCACCCCTAACCCCCAAGCTCCCTTCCTACGTACCACCACTACCGCACCAACTCCCATACCATCCACTTTCTCCGTACCACCTCCTAATGTAGTGAATATCCAACTGCCTCACCAAATGTTCAACACTCCACCACCCATCCACCTTCCGATATGCCAACCAGACCCTTGGTCCAAGAAATGCATACATTGAGAAATGAGACTGAGGAAACAATGGTGCTCCGAAGTGGGCGTATCTTCAACAGAATATTCCCTCAGAACCAAGAGCAGGCATTTCAGCAGAAACAACAAGAAGAAGCCCCAGCAGAAGAGCCCATTCCAGGGACTCAATATGATTTGCTAAAGCACCTAGACAAAATGCCGGCCAGGATCCCTATTCTAGAATTGATCAAGAGGTCGTCGGTACATCAAGAAGCCCTCAAGTAGTATTTACAGAAGGTGATGGTGAATGAAGACCTACCAGTCACCCAAATCAGCTCAGTCTTGACCCCCACGAGTCAGCATCCAGCCATAGAGTTCCAAGAACATGAGCTAGCACCCATGGAATCTCAACGGTATGCTTTGTGCTTAACCGTCAAAGTTAATGGAACATGTGTGTCTCAATGCTTAGTGGAAACTAGAGCATCCATCAATGTCTTGTCCTTAGACACGTTAAATTTGTGTGGGGTCACATTACAATCAGTTCGACTCTCCTCCATCACTGTCACCACCTACGACAACACCAGTAGGCCGCCAAAAGGAGTGGTCACCTTCAAAGTAGGTTTGGGACCCTCAGTCACTGAAATAGACTTCCATATTTTGGACATGGACCCAAGTTTCCGGATGATACTCGGCAGGCCATTATTCAAGCACTTGGCACCGTCACCTCTACCGTACATCAATGTTTCAAATTTCCATATAAGGGACAGGTCGTCAAAGTAATGAGCAGACCAATGATCTTGGAAATGGACATTGTAACTGATAATTTTGTCCCTTCCATATGGCCAAGCAATCAGTCGTTGATGTTAGTGCTAGACATGTACGACATGCAACAAATCTCGGTACATTCAACATCAACTATTGCACAGAAAAGAAGTAAAATTATGACTGATAAGGGCTCGCAGATTATGCTAAAGATGGGGTACTAGCCAGGGAAAGGGCTGGGTGCATATCTACAGGGCAGGACCAGGGCAGTGCAAGATAGGAAGACAAGACCCAGGGCAGAATTAGGATACAAGCCAGGAAAAGAGGACCATGAGCAGAGGGCAGTGTCAGCCCCCTTGGGCCACCATGATATCAACTATGAAGACTGACTGACAGCCACTCACGTGGTCCCTTTACCACCATTTCAAGAAGGGGTCGCTGCAGCCAGGAGATGAACAACAAACCTCAGTCAATCACTTCAGAACTTTCATGTCAAGACATGCATGCTCGCCAATTTGCATGTCATATTGTCCCCTTGGCCACATACAAAGCTCTAGAAAACCTCAGGCCCCAGAAACAAAGAAGAATGGGCAATCCTGAATGTGAATGGTACTGTTGGTTCGACATGAATGACATTGCCATATCTCTTAGTTGACTCTTCATGCCAATGGACCCTGAATGGCTGCCACTGATTCATGACCTTTTGGAGAAGCTGACTGCAATCACGAGCAAGAGGCAACTATTGAATGAATGGATAGTTGAGGGGGAGCCAAACGTCCCCTATGAAGAAGGCTTCATGGTAGATAGGCTCTAGGTGGGCCTCTTCTCCTTGGGCATCGCGCCCACTCTCCTTCAGGCCACCACATGGCCTCTCTTCCTCTCCCTTAGCATCCCTCAGGCACCAACACCCTATTTCACAATCTCCCTGCACTCCTCTGAGCAGATGCTCACCCTCCAACTCCCTCTTTCTAATGATCTCCCTCCAACTGAGCGTACGCTCATCTCACAACTCCCAATCTTGCAATCTCACCTTGTTCTCTTCTCATGATCAATAAAAGTTATAAAATTTTGCATAATTCTGAAAACAAAAAAAAAATGCCAATTTCCAAATGGCTGATTCCATCGTCTCCATCAAGGAGACTTCTTACCTCTCCTCCTTGTGTGCCCCAACCTACGGGCCACTCCTCCCAGTCCAATGACCGATCTCCTCTTGCCCTCCATGCAAGGATTTTCTTTTACTGCTTTCCCTCCTCTTCCACCTTCCCGCACGCAGGGATCTTCTTTTACTGCTTTTCCTCTTCCTTCACCACCTTCTATAGTTTCTAGTAGTTGTAGCAAGTGTCTAGGACAGATTAGTGATAATTTGGGGGTAGTACTGAAGAAGAAGTCCAAGGGTAAGAGGGTTCCTCACCATTTTCTAGCCGATCTAGCCCGTAGGTGCAAGGCATGTCTAGCAATTTTGGAAGTCATTGAAGAGCCTTTGTTGTTGCCGAATGTGGAATGTGAGAAGTCATTGTGCATTATCGATGATGTGTTTGGAGTCTATGAAATCATGGATGATGATGACCCAATTGAAGAAGGGGATGAAGAGTTCGAGGACAAGGCTGATGCGTTCACAAGTGGAATTAGAAGATTCGATGAACCGTCAGCTGCAGTAGAAGAAACGACCAAAGAAGTTAATCTGGGAACCGAGGAAAACCCTAGAACCGTCCTCATAAGCAGTAACTTATCACCCGCTGAAGAGGAGGCAATTATTGAGGTTCTCAAAGAATATAAGGACACGTTCTCTTGGAGCTACGAGGATATGCCAGGACTAGACTCCGCACTTGTTGAACATCACCTTTCACTTAAGTCGGGGTCCGTCGCCATTAAGCAGCGGTTAAGACATTTCCACCTTCAAATGGCTTTGAAAATGAAGAATGAGGTCGGCAAGCTCCATAAAGCAAAGTTTATTAGAGTCATACGTTATCCTAATTGGGTGGCAAACATTGTCTCAATCATCAAAAAGGACAGAAGAGTCAAAATCTGCATTGACTTCCGGGACCTTAACCGCACGTGTCCTAAGGATGATTTCCCCTTACCTCACATTGATGTGCTCATAGACAATACGGCTAAGTATGAGACCCTCTCCTTCATGGATGGCTTCTCAGGGTACAATCAGATAAAGCTAGCTGAGGAGGACCAAGAGAAGATGTCATTCACTACACCTTGAGGCACATATTGCTATGTGGTCATGCCATTTGGACTTAAAAACGTTGGAGCTACTTACCAAAGAGCGATGATGGCCATCTTTAATGACATGATTCACATTTATATTGATGTGTATATGGATGACTTGGTGGTTAAATCTAGAACATTGGTTGAGCATCCTGGGGTTCTGACTAAGGTCTTGCAAAGGTCAAGGGAATTTCAATTGAAAATGAACCCCAAAAAGTGTGTGTTTAGTGTGTCATCGGGTAAACTTCTAGGGCTCATCGTGAGTAAGAGGGGTATCAAGATCGATCCCAATAAGGTGAAGGCAATAAGAGAGATGCCTCTTCCCAAGAATTTGAAGGAAAATCGAGGATTAGTCTAGAGGTTGCAATTTATTCGCTAGTTTGTCTCCCAACATTCACAGAGGTGTAGACCCTTCTACGACCTTACTATGCTGGGAGTCAAATTTCATTGGGATGAGAAGTGTCAGACTGCCTTTGATGGATTAAAGGAGTATCTGGCTAATCCTCCTGTCCTAAGGCCATCGACTCTAGGCAAACCCTTAATTCTCTATGTATCTATCATGGAAGACTCTGTGGGAGCTGTCCTTGCACAAGTGGATGAAGAAGGTAAGGAGATGGCAACTTACTACTTGTCTAAGCTTCTCAACCCCTGTAAGCAAAGGTACACATCTATGGAGAAAACATATGCGGCTCTTGCCTGGGTAGTGTAGAAATTGAAGCACTACTTCTTTTCTCACGAAGTCCACCATATAGCCTATTTGAATCCTATCAAGTTTCTCTTAGAAAAATTGTTCCTCACTGATAGGCTAGCACGTTGGCAAAGCTTTCTCTCTCAGTTCGACATCACCTACATTCAGCAGAAATCAATCAAATGCTATGCCATAGCAGAACATCTCACTCATCACCCTATCCCTCGATTTGATCTTGTCCATTTAGAGTTTCTGGATGAGGAACTAATGTCCCTTAGACGATCTGATCCTATGTGGACATTACATTTTGATGGAGTTTTGAATTCTTATGGTAAGGATATCAGGATTTCTCTCCTATCACTTGAAGGGGTCACCATTTTGTAGGCTTTTCAACTGGCATTCCTTGTAACCAACAATATAGATGAATATGAAGCCCTGCTGGCCGGACTTGAGGATGCACACTTCTATGGTGCTACCCATCTGCGGATTGTAAGTGATAGTCAACTGATCCTTCACCAAGTGCTCACCAAATATCGCATATGCGATTCCAAGCTCAAGCCATACCAAGAACTCACATTAGCATATGCCAAGCTATTGTCTAAGCTCATTTTCGTTCATGTTTCTCACCACCAAAATCTTCTAGCAGACGCTCTTGCCACTCCTGCCTCAACCCTCAATATTTCCTATCTTTGGGATTTTGACACCATTCACATTGAACAACGTCATATCCCATGTCACGCCCCGATGCGGAATATCAGAACGCGAGGCAGTTGCAAGTAAACGGGTATAGAGAGAGTAGTGGAAATCAAACCATTGCACAATGAATAATACTAAAGGAAATTCTTTCTCATTCATAACTTTCCAATGCCTAGTTACAACCACTAATATCATAGCCAATCTATAGGGCCCAATTACATTGAAACAAAAGCAAAAGACTAACTATGACTCTAACATATTACTAGGACGCTAGGGTACTCTGGACATCACTCCTAGTCGTTCTTGTCCTCTTGAGTGTATGTGTCATCCTCGGTCTCACCTAAGAGCACAATAACAAAGAACGTAGGGTGAGCGATAACACCTAGTAGGACTTAAATCTCAATAGTCAAGCAGACTTTAAATGATTAATGTATTAAAATGTAGAGTAACTAATAATAGAGCACGAGAGTCAAGTAACGTGAGAGAGAGCATGATAGAACGTGAATGAAATAGCAAAACTTTCCAAATATAGTAAGAGTGTCGAGTATAGCACAAAATAGCAAGATGGCCAAAGCACAATAGCACAAAGTATAGCAATAGCACAATGGGTATAGTATAGCACTTTTGTCAATAGACAACGAGATAACATAGCACTTTTTTTATTGTCATTTAGATAGTCAAGATAGATAGCACTCGAGTGTAATGCCAAACACTTTGATCATTTAACTCCCATGGGTACTAGCACTTTCGGGCGCACATCCCAGGACCAGATTGGACCCTTTATATATTGCCAGGCATTGGTTATATTGTTTATCTTTAGACAATCAGTCAATGGCCAATATAGAGTACCAAGAAAAAGATGAGAGCACTAGATGAATAGACGAGATAGTAGAGTGAACGTGAATAAATGAACGAGTAGAGTATAGATGAGAGCTAGTGGACATTGCATGTAACACGTCGAGTAAACAGGTGATAGTAACAGTTGCACAATACGTGCACGTGGTGTTGGCAGTCAGGTGGAACTCACTACCTTTCCACTGGCCATGTTATGCACAGGTCCAGAGGTCCGGCGTGATTCAAGATAAGAGTGAACTTCTAATAGCCGTTTGGATCATGCTGATCCCTAATAGGTATTATAGGTGTTAGGGTACAACCGGCTCGTCGACCATGTGGGAATCCATGGACAGATAAGACTTACGGAGGCCTTGAATGAAGATTCACTAGTCAAGCAGAAGGAGTATCTGACGGAGAGTTTGTCCAAGTCAGGAGAGTGTATATATAGAAACAAGTGCTTGACGTTCTAGAGGAGTTCTAGAACAGTGCAGCGTCAGTACCGGTGTTCCAAAACAACACGAGAAGACAAACACAAGTATATTTAAGAATGAGGCAATTTAATGACATAAATTACTAGATAAATTATGTAACATGTTCATGCCAATTAAGCCATATTTGGATGGTTCAAAGTGTGTGTAAGTGTCATGAAACTGTAGATAGAAAAGATCTTGTGTAGGAATTTTAATCACACATAAATGTTTAATTTATAACAAGTGTAATCTTCTGTGTGTATGACTGTTAAACAAGAGTACAAGCAGTGAGGAGAGTCAAAACATCAAAATTTGGGGTTTTTATGCAAAAAGGCCAGAACGCGACGCACCCTTGCAAGGGTCGCGATGGGGTTTGGGCAAGATCACGATGGGGTCTTCTACAGGTCGCGACGGGCTTGACTTTTCGGGCAGGCAGGTCGCGACGGGGTCATGTGAGGGTCGCGATGGGCCCAACAGACTGGGCAGCCAGATCGCGACGACCGGTCCTGTAGCGATCAGATCACGGTGGGACGCTCTGTCGCGATGCCTCTGTGAACGTAGCCTATCGGCCCGTCACGTTCATAGAGTTTGTGCCCGAGTCCGACAGGGAACAGGCATTACATGGGATTGCGGGCCAGAACTTCACTTATTTGACACATGGTGATTCCGAAAATCATAACTAATGGTACAAGCGATGAAAAATCATGAAATAATTATGAATTGTTCTAGACATGCATGGGTACTTACAGTAAATAGGAATTGGAAAACTAACAGGGTTTCGGCATACTTTGGTCATGGTATTCATGAAGAACTTAGAACAGTACACAGATGAGATCAACGAATTAATTCGCATGATAGGATGGATGGAAATTAGGGCTTTCAGGGGCGAAAGAAGCCTAACATCCATCAATTCTTACAGTAAAAATCTCATGGCATGAGGATGAGTATACATGAAGATATGAATTGAAGAAGAGGGTTTGGGGTCATGAAGTTCACAGAACTTTGAAAATTGAGAACTAAAGATTTGCTCGATGGAAAAATATAAAACCAAAAGGCTTTTGTTCCTGTTGGAGAAATATCCTACAAAAAAATTTTCATAGTTTATGTTCGTGAGAATGCCTACCTTTGACTCGTTTTGTCTTCTAGGGTTAAGAACTTGAAGTACTCGGGGAAGACTTGAGGGTTCCTCCTTCTCCACAAATTCTCCTTTCCCTTGGCTCCTTCCCACGTCCAGCAACCCCTTGGCACGAGCTAAGATCGGCCATGAGGGTTTTAGAGGAGTATTTAAGCATCTCCCCATTCTATTTCCTATATGCCTCTAATTCCTATTTGTTCCGAATTTCCTATTTCCCTCTCCTCTTTTTAGGCAAGAGATCTCCTAATTGGGTTAGGATGGGAGCTAATTTCGTGGCCAACCCATTAGGGTAGGTTTAGGAATCCCAATCCAACTCAAACTTCCTTTTTAATGCATTAAATACCCCTTTTATAATTAAGCATTATTTTAGTTACGAATTTAGGATATTTTTGCATTATTCCCCTTTTAAAAATTCCTATTTTGGTCCACTAAATTCTATTGGGTCAATTTAATAAAGCCCATCACTTCTTTTCTTTTAATGGGTTTTTGTAAATTCTCTTTCCATTAATTTCCTATTTAATTTAATTTTCTTTTATTTGATTTTCTAATAAATTAATTAGTTTTCTTTTTATATTATTAATTTTTTTTTTCGAAAAAAATCCAAGTTGCTACATCCTTCCCCTCTTAAAAAGAATTTGGTCCCCAAATTCATATGATCGTAAGGGAGGAAATGTCTTACCAAAAAGATTGGGGTAGTTCCGTCTGATGATTCCTTCCGGTTCCCATGTGGCTTCTTCCACTCCGCGGTTATTCCATAAGACCTTAGCCACGTGGATGGGACGGTTCCTGAGCTGTTGTACCTTTCGTTCTAGTATCTTGACTGGCTTCTCTTCATATGTCACATCCTTGTTCAGCTCCAACTTCTCGTAGCGAATGATGTGGGTAGGGTCATCGACATACTTCTTGAGCATGGAGACATGGAACACATTGTGTACACATGCCAGATCTGGTGGCAATACCAGTTGGTATGCGACCTCACCAATCCTTTTGAGTACTTCGAAAAGGCCAATGAATCTAGGACTGAGCTTCCCTTTCACTCCAAATCTTTGGATGCCACGTGTAGGTGACACATTTAGAAATACGTGATCACCCACTTGAAACTCTAAGTCTCGCCTTCTTTTGTCGGTATAGCTCTTTTGTCTGGACTGAGCAGTCTTAAGCTAATCTCTAATCACTTGTATGTCCTTTGTGGTACGTTGCACCATGTCTGGGCCTAGCCACTGCTGTTCTCCAACCTCATTCCAGCATGCAGGAGATCTACAATTCCTTCCGTAGAGTGCTTCGAACGGTGCCATCTTGATGCTCGCCTGGTAACTGTTGTTATAGGCAAACTCAATAAGGGATAGGTGTTCGTTCCAATATCCTTGGAAGTCTATAATGCAAGCTCTCAACATGTCTTCCACTATTTAGTTGGTTCTTTCAGTTTGCCCATCAGTTTGTGGATGGAACGCGGTACAAAAGTTGAGTTTAGTACCTAGTGCACCTTGCAATCCATTCCAAAAATGAGATGTTAATCTCGAATCTCACTTCGAGACTATGGATGACGGAACTCCGTGCAGTCTCACTATCTCTTTGACATATAAGGCAGCTAGTACCTCCACCGACCACTTACTCTTTATAGGCAGAAAATGGGCGGATTTGGTTAGTCGGTCCACAATGACCGATATGGTGTCGAGTCCACCACGAGTCTTGGGTAAACCCATGATGAAGTCCATGTCAATGCTTTCCCATTTCCATTCTGGAATATCTAGCGGTCTGAGTACACTAGTAGGGTGCAGGTGTTCTACTTTTACTTATTGGCAAGTAAGGCAGTGAGCGGCATGTTCAGCTACCTCTCTCTTCATGTTCGGCCACCAAAATGTTCTTTTCATGTCATGATACATTTTGGTACCTCCTGGATTAATAGTGTTGTCACGCCCCGATATTTAGCAACGGAATAAATACCGGGGGATGTGAACGATACAAATAGACGTATCACAGTTGAATAGCACAGAGTCACGGTTGAACAAAAGAACACATTTGAGACTATAATATGGTCACCAAAAATATACCTTATTCCATGTCATTCAACTAGTTAAAACCTTACATAGAAAGAACTCACTAAAAAGGGTTCATTATTCAAATAACAATGTTTCTCTAATACATCCACTGCTCAAACAACTATTCCTAGACTATCAACTTCTCATATGGCGGTTGCTCATCACTCTTGCCCGGTCCCATCGAACTCCACTGGTTCCTCATCACTACCTGAAAAGGGCAGGATGAGAGGGTGAGCGAACTAGCTCAGTAGGATTTACATCTCAATATTGTGCGGGCACTAATATACATGATTAACATTTTAATTAATCAAGATATGAACATGTATATGATGACAATGCATGCAATACTAATAGATTGAATAGCAGAGCAGAACAGATATCATTTCAGATCAAATGTCGAGTTGCATATAGAATGGACAGATATTTCAAGAGTAGAATCGTATCAAAAGAGATTGGCCATATTCAAACAGATATCATGCGTTCACATGATCAGACGTATCATATCAAATCTTATCATATCATATCAGATCAAACTTATCATATCAAACAAACGCACAATTTTCAAAACTCTTGCTTATAGGATCAGTGCCATGCCACGCACCACAAGTCCATACTCCCGCGGTTAATAAGTACGTTGGGGCGCTCCTCCCAGGATCAGACAGGGCCCCTATTGCACAGGCATTGGTCAAATGGACCAAAGTCCCAAATTGTGCCTAACAAACATATTCATATTATGGCCATAGATTTTTAATGACAAGCTCATAGTAAAAGGAACATGATCATTCATAGAGTCAAGGTATGACAAACAACTCAAGAGAACAAAAGGCAGTATAACGACGTATCATGTTTCATAATCCATTAATGTCTTGACATGAGGATGTTTCTAAAGACAGATCGTATGCAGGACATGTGATTTCTATCTCCAGGGTACTCCATGGTACAACCAGCTCGGCATCTATGTGGAAATCCATAGAGAGCGGAGACTTACAGAGGTCTTAAGGAAAAGATCGCTAGCCTTGCCGATTCAGAATGGCCGACAGGGAGCTTTCAATTCCCCAAGGAGGGTGTGCCTACTCGTGCAAATGTGTAAGTGACGAGTCATGGATCTTTCCTAGCATGTATGCATATGGACAAATAATTAATGGAACACCGGAAAGCATGTAACTATTGAAACTCATATGCAAATCATGATATTAACTTCACTAACAACTCCATACTAATATGTATTCATCCCCATATTCACAACAAATTCTTATCATTTCAATTGACAATAGGCAAGATCACAAGATAATCCAATGAACATAAGGACAATCACATTTACACATTAGAATCATATTCGTATCATTACCATTTTTCAATGGGTTGTTTTCTTTTAGGTCCATGCATACTATATAACATCATGCACATGCTAATAGACATCATGTAATGATCAGACCCAAGATATGCAATTTTTTGCAAGGTAGTGTCGACACACCCCTTACTGGTGTCGACACAATGCTTCAAACACAAGGCAAAATAATGCAGAACTGGTCAAGTAGTGTCGACACTAGATCAAGTAGTGTCGACACTAGAGACAGCTCCCAGAAACCTTTTGTGCCAGTATGGGACAGTGTGTCGACACTAGATCAAGTAGTGTCGACACTAGAGGCCTTCCCAGAACACCTTTTGGGCTAATTTGGGACAGTGTGTCGACACTAGATCAAGTAGTGTCGACACTAGAGGCCTCCCCAGAAAACATATAGGTCAAGTGTAACCCGAAAACACGTCTCATGTAGTGATTTAATTAACCCTCTTATAACTCTCTAATGAATGACATTTAGACAAAACCTTCAACATGAAATATGACGAGGACAACTAGTAGAAGAACTTTTATGTTGGGGGTTTGATTTAATTCAGTCTGGAATCCCAAGAAATATATGAAGAACATAAAGCTAAGTGCAGCCCAAAATCGTAGTATCATGCAGTGACTCTCTTACCACACTCATAACTCTCTAATGAAAGACTTTTAGATAAAATGTCCAACATCAAAAGATGATCGTGACTACATGTAGAAGAACTTTCATGAAGGAAGTTTAGTCTAATTCGATATCAAATCATGTGCATAATAAGAAGAACGGGAAAAGCCCTAACTGTGCGAGACTTAGGGACAACTACGAATACACAATGTATACTCCATGAAAATTAGTCAAACCAACTGCAAATGAACCTAGACTCGAAGAACTACATGATGGTGTTGGTTTTCTTTAATCTTGGAACAAGAACACCTACCTTTGAATGCTAATAACTCTCTGCAGATTTCTGGGTTGATGCAGAGCGAGGTTGAGGAACACCACGTTTTCCCCAGCCGTTCTCCACACCTCCAGCGCTCCAAACTTGCTGCTCACGACCCCAACTCATTGCTAACCCTACCCTAAACGTTTTGTGAGGTGTCCTTATAGTTTTAGAGTTCTAATTCATGTCCCAATGGGACTAGGAAAGGGGCTGTGAATTCTGTTTTCTACTTTCCAAAATCTGGGATTCTCTCACCCAAAGGAGGTAGCAAAGGTTTAGGAAACCTCCTCTTAGGGTTGGGTCCGGTTTTGGCTTACCTTACATGACTAATCACCCTTATTTTAACCCTAAATTGCCCTCCTTAATTATTGCATAATTACATACACAAATTTTGGGTATTTTCTTGTCCCAAATTTTTATCCTTGGGCCAAATGTGCTCCATTGGCCCAATCTTGTTAATGGGTTATTAATACATAATGTGGTAAGTCTCTCCAACATGTTTATTTAATTTATGGTTGGGTTATTTTTCCGTGTTAACAATTTTCCGACTTAGTTTCCTAATTTGGGTAACTTGGTCACATGTGACACATACTCGGCCAATCAGATTTTCGTTGCACGAATTCCTTCGTGGAACGCTTAGGGATAATATTTAGGGTTGGTTTATAATTTTTACAGAATTTTTCGATGTGTTTTCTCACGTACGATAGTGGTACGTAAGTTCTATTATTCCGATAATACGGAAGTTATTTATTTACTAATTTCATACTTGAATTTGTTCATGGGTCTTACGTTGTCCATTGATCCGATTTCTTTTAGGGACTATCCCCACATATTGTTTGGAGTCCACCATAAATTTCTCATTTAGTTTATGATCTCATTTTATACACCTGATAATGGGTTGTCCAACTTATTTCCTAATTACGATAATAAGTCACTATAACTCTTAAACATACCCCAAATGAATTTTATTGACCCAAATTTCTAGATTGGTCATTGGAGGATATTATTTGAAGTCCATCTATGATTTTTATTTAATTTTCTGGCTCCTCTAGGTATGTGTGATAATGATTTCCTGACTTATTCCCCGATTACGACACTCAGTCGTAAAATGCCTTAAACTTGGACCATCTGATTTTTCTTTACACGAATTTCTCTGTGGGTCATTAGGGAGTATTATTTAGAGTTGAACTGTGGATTTTTATGAAATTTTCTAATGGGTTTTTGTATGTATGATAATGACACGTGCATTTTTGCTATTTCACAAATATTGATTTTATCATTTTCGATTTATTTCTAATTTTCCAATTATCAAATTTTCGGGGTGTTACATCCTCCCCCACTTAAAAGAATTTGGTCCCCAAATTCACATGTGTTTACGGGCTGGACTTATAGGGAATCAAATTGTGAATTTACTCATGACATAATGATTGATTGATGATGGCACTTCAGGGTCAAATAAAAATGAGTTAGAAATGATACCTCTCTTTTACCTCTTATTTTGGGTTGTGCTGCCATTTTTCCTGAGCTCAATTTCTCCATTGGACAATCCTTAACCTTGTGGTCTTGGCTACCACAACAGAAACACTTGCCTTGAAATTTCCAGCACTCCTCAATCCGATGATTTTTTCTGTTGCAATGCTTGCATCTTTCTACAGGAGCGGAAATTAGTTTCTTATTGCACTTCTTTCTCTTGTGCGATCTGTTACTATTGTCGGGTTGTTTCTCTCTGACTATAGGTTTAGAGTTTCCTGTGGTTGAAATTTGTTCTTTCTTATTAGTTTCGCCAACTCCTTTGTCATCCATAGACCTTTCCTTTCCATTTGTATCTCCCTTAGCCATTATTAGAGCATCCTCTAACAGTTAAGCAGCTTGTCGTAGTGCTTTGGTTAATCTTTGGACCGCTCTTTGTCTGTCCATAGATGGTGTAGGTGTATCCTCCATTGCTGTTTATTTAAGTTCCTTCAAAACAAACTATCACACGGTCAGTCTTCTTTACTCCTTGTTGATGCCTTGTAACTTACAATATTTAGTTATTAATAAAATTTTGGACTAAGCCCAAGTTTCTACCCAATCTCACCAGGTAGGTACAAAGTTCTTGACACAAGCTGAGGGTTATAATGACACTTATCCTATCATTCCTAATTGCCTAGGACTTAGGGGAAGCCCGGCTCGTTCGGCAGCCAATACATCCACTGACCAGGTACTCTTAATCGGCAAGAAATGAGCCGACTTAGTCAATCGATCAACTATTCCCACCTTGCACCCCATGGTGATGTGCTTAGTCGGATGAATCCCTTCTCTAACAGTTCCATCATTTGCTCTTTTAATTCCTTCAGTTCTGCGGGGGACATTCTATATGGTGCCCTAGATACTGGTGCTGCTCTAGGGACCAACTCGATGGTAAAATCGACCTTTCGCTCAGGAGGAATTCCTGGCAAGTCTTCTGGAAAAATGTCAGCGTATTCGCTGACAACATGGATGTCCTCAACTTTGACTTCCTTCTTTGTGATGACAACAGCAACAAGAAAGGCCATACAACCTTTCCTCATCATCCTTTTGACTCAAAGTGCAGAGATAAGTGGCAATCTCCTGTGGTTCCTTTCCCCTGTGAACACTAGTTTTGGGTAATGGCTAAAGGTTACCCGACTTCTCCTACAGTTGATACTAGCCCCATGTTAGTTGCTGGCCATTCAGTGTTACTTCTACCGACTCCCACCATGCCCTGGCATCCTTTTCCAATTGGAAAGTCGCCAGTAGTACTTTATTCTGGTCCGTGCATTGCATGACCCTGAATACCCTTTCAATTTCCTTAACCCAGTGTTCAGCAACATCTAGGTCAGTACTCCCTTCAAACCTAGGCGGATCCATATTCCGAAAATTCCGATGGAGATCACCGGCTCCGCAGTTACCTCCACCCTGGGTGGCTTGCAGGATAGCCTGAGTCAAGTTCTGTATTGTTTGTTGCATGTTCCTAGCCTGGGCATGTTCAGCGGCCATGAAGGCAATAAGTACCTTCAAGATAATAATATAAGTCAGTCATCTGAATATATCACGTGTGACCTCTATTCCCATGGTTCTACCCAAGCTCACATTAGGTACGACAAATTTTGACTCGTGTGATCTAGTTTCATCCTATGTTCCTATTCCCTTGGACCCTAAAGTTTAGGGCTCTGATACCAACTGTCACGCCCTGATATTTAGTAGCGGAATAAATACCGGGAGACGTGAACGATACAAATAGACGTATCATAGTTGAATAGCACAGAGTCACGGTTGAACAAAAGAACACATTTGAGACTATAATATGGTCACCAAAAATATACCTTATTCCATCTCATTCAACTAGTTAAAACCTTACATAGAAAGAACTCACTAAAAAGGGTTCATTATTCAAATAACAATGTTTCTCTAATACATCGACTACTCAAACAACTATTCCTAGACTATCAACTTCTCATATGGCGGTTGCTCATCACTCTTGCCCGGTCCCATCGAACTCCACTGGTTCCTCATCACTACCTGAAAAGGGCAGGATGAGAGGGTGAGCGAACTAGCTCAGTAGGATTTACATCTCAATATTGTGCGGGCACTAATATACATGATTAACATTTTAATTAGGCAAGATATGAACTTGTATATGATGACAATGCATGCAATACTAATAGATTGAATAGCAGAGCAGAACAGATATCATTTCAGATCAAATGTCGAGTTGCATATACAATGGACAGATATTTCAAGAGTAGAATCGTATCAAAAGAGATTGGCCATATTCAAACAGATATCATGCGTTCACATGATCAGACGTATCATATCAAATCTTATCATATCATATCAAATCAAACTTATCATATCAAACAAAGGCACAATTTTCACAACTCTTGCTTATAGGATCAGTGCCATGCCACACACCACAAGTCCATACTCCCGCGGTTAATAAGTACGTTGGGGCGCTCCTCCCCAGGACCAGACAGGGCCCCTATTGCACAGGCATTGGTCAAATGGACCGAAGTCCCAAATTGTGCCGAACAAACATATTCATATTATGGCCACAGATTTTCAATGACAAGCTCATAGTAAAAGGAACATGATCATTCATAGAGTCAAGGTATGACAAACAGCTCAAGAGAACAAAAGGCAGTATAACGACGTATCATGTTTCATAATCCATTAATGTCTTGACATGAGGATGTTTCTAAAGACAGATCGTATGCAGGACATGTGCTTTCTATCTCCAGGGTACTCCATGGTATAACCAGCTCGGCATCTATGTGGAAATCCATAGAGAGCGGAGACTTACGGAGGTCTTAAGGAAAAGATCGCTAGCCTTGCCGATTCATAATGGCCGACAAGGAGCTTTCAATTCCCCAAGGAGGGTATGCCTACTCGTGCAAATGTGTAAGTGACGAGTCATGAATCTTTCCTAGCATGTATGCATATGGACAAATAATTAATGGAACACAGGAAAGCATGTAACTATTGAAACTCATATGCAAATCATGATATTAACTTCACTAACAACTCCATACTAACATGTATTCATCCCCATATTCACAACAAATTCTTATCATTTCAATTGACAATAGGCAAGATCACAAGATAATCCAATGAACATAAGGACAATCACATTTACACATTAGAATCATATTCGTATCATTACCATTTTTCAATGGGTTGATTTCTTTTAGGTCCATGCATAATATATAACATCATGCACATGCTAATAGACATCATGTAATGATCAGACCCAAGATATGCAATTTTTTTGCAAGGATAGTGTCGACACACCCCTTACTGGTGTCAACACAATGCTTCAAACACAAGGCAAAATAATGCAAAACTGGTCACGTAGTGTCGACACTAGATCAAGTAGTGTCAACATTAGAGACAACTCCCAGAAATCTGTTGTGCCAGTATGGGACGGTGTGTCGACACTAGATCAAGTAGTGTCGACACTAGAGGCCTTCCCAGAACACCTTTTGGACTAATTTTGGACAGTGTGTTGACACTAGATCAAGTAGTGTCGACACTAGAGGCCTTCCCAGAAAACATATAGGTCAAGTGTAACCCGAAAACATGTCTCATGCAGCGATTTACTTACCCCTCTTATAACTCTCTAAAAAATGACATTTAGACAAAATGTTCAACACAAAATATGACAAGGACAGCTAGTAGAAGAACTTTGATGTTGTGGGTTTGATCTAATTCAGTCTCAAATCTCGAGAAATATATGACGAACATAAAGCTAAGTGCAGCTCGAAATCGCAGTATCATGTAGCGACTCTCTTACCACACTCATAACTCTCTAATGAAAGACTTTTAGATAAAATGTCCAACATCAAAAGATGATCGTGACTACATGTAGAAGAACTTTCATGAAGGAAGTTTAGTCTAATTCGATATCAAATCATGTGCATAATAAGAAGAACGGGAAAAGCCCTAACTGTGCGAGACTTAGGGACAACTACGAATACACAATGTATACTCCATGAAAATTAGTCAAACCAAGTGCAAATGAACCTAGACTCGAAGAACTACATGATGGTGTTGGTTTTCTTTAATCTTGGCCCGAGAACATCTACCTTTGAATGCTAATAACTCTCTGCAGATTTCTGGGTTGATGCAGAGCGAGGTTGAGGAAGACCATGTTTTCCCCAGCCGTTCTCCACACCTCCAGCACTCCAAACTTGCTGCTCACGACCCCAAATCATTGCTAACCCTTCCCTAAATCTTTTGTGAGGAGTCCTTATAGTTTTAGAGTTCTAATTCATGTCCCAATGGGACTAGGAAAGGGGCTGCGAATTCTGCATTCTACTTTCCAAAATCTGGGATTCTCTCCCCCAAAGGAGGTAGCAAAGGTTTAGGAAACCCCCTCTTAGGGTTGGGTCCAGTTTTGGCTTACCTTACATGACTAATCACCCTTATTTTAACACTAAATTGCTCTCCCTAATTGTTGCATAATTACATACACAAATTTCTGGGTATTTTCTTGTCCCAAATTTTTATCCTTGGGCCAAATGTGCTCCATTGGCCCAATATTGTTAATGGGTTATTAATACATAATGTGGTAAGTCTCTCCAACATGTTTATTTAATTTATGGTTGGGTTATTTTTCCGTGTTAACAATTTTCCGACTTAGTTTCCTAATTCGGGTAACTTGGTCACATGTGACACATACTCGGCCAATCAGATTTTCCGTTGCACGAATTCCTTCGTGGAACTCTTAGGGATAATATTTAGGGTTGGTTTATAATTTTTACGGAATTTTCCGATGTGTTTTCTCACATACGATAGTGGTACGTAAGTTCTATTATTCCGATAATACGGAAGTTATTTATTTACTAATTTCATACTTGAATTTGTTCATGGGTCTTACATTGTCCATTGATCTGATTTCTTTTAGGGACTATCCCCACATATTGTTTGGAGTCCACCATAAATTTCTCATTTAGTTTATGATCTCATTTTATACACCTGATAATGGGTTGTCCAACTTATTTCCTAATTACGACAATAAGTCACAATAACTCTTAAACATATCCCAAATGAATTTTATTGACCCAAATTTCTAGATTGGTCATTAGAGGATATTATTTGAAGTCCATCTATGATTTTTATTTAATTTTCTAGCTCCTCTAGGTATGTGCGATAATGATTTCCTGACTTATTCCCTGATTACGACACTCAGTCGTAAAACGCCTTAAACTTGGACCATCCGATTTTCCTTTACACGAATTTCTCTGTGGGTCATTAGGGAGTATTATTTAGAGTTGAACTGTGGTTTTTATGAAATTTTCTAATGGGTTTTTGTATGTATGATAATGACACGTGCATTTTTGCTATTTCACAAATATTGATTTTATCTTTTTCGATTTATTTCTAATTTTCTAATTACCGAATTTGCGGGGTGTTACAAGTGTACTTTGTCTTGTGAGCTTCATCCATTATCTTCCTCTTCAGTTCTTCATTGTCGGGGACGCATGTCCTCCCTTGAAATACTAGCCTTCCATCTTCGGCCATAGCAAAGTTTGGTCTTTCGGCTAGAGTTTCCTTAACGCGAACTAAGAATGGATCATCATATTGTTGAGCTTTATCTCCGCTTTCAGATCAGATTGAATCTTGATATTGTCAACCAAGACTCTATCATCCCTATGTTCAATATTTAAGTCTAACCTTGCGAGTTGTTCTAGTAGTTGCATCTCACCAAGGACTAGACTTGAAACAGATGCCATTGGCTTCCTACTAAGAGCATCAGCCACGACATTACCCTTGCCTAGATGGTATTGGATGTTGAAGTCAAAATCCTTCAGATATTCTAGCCATCTTCTCTGTCTCATGTTGAGTTCTTTCTGGGAGAATAAATACTTTAGACTTTTATGGTCTGAGTAGACAGTGAACTTTTCTCCGTAGAGATAATGTCTCCAGATTTTCAAGGCGAAGACCATGGCAGCCAACTCAAGATCATGCACGGGGTAGTTGACCTCATGAGTTTTCAGTTGTCGAGAAGAGTAGGCGATGACTTTCTCCTTTTGCATCAATACACACCCTAGCCCAATTCCCGAGGCATCGGTGTAGATAGAGAAACCTTCTCCCTCTATTGGCAGAGCGAGAACAGGTGCTGAGGTAAGGCAATCTTTAAGAGTTTGGAAACTTTTCTCACACTCTTTACTCCAGAAGTAGGGATTCTCCTTTGGTGTCAGACGCGTGAGAGGAACGGTGATCTTTGAGAAGTCCTTGATGAACCGCCTGTAGTAGCCAGCCAGTCCTAGGAAACTTCTGATTTATGTGACATTGGTTGGTCTCTCCCAATTGAGTACAGCTTCGAATTTGGAGGGATCAACGGAGATGTCGTCCTTTGAGATGACATGGCCCAAGAAGGACACTTCTTCGAGCCAGAATTCACACTTGCTAAGCTTTGCGTACAGTCTGTTGTCTCGCAAGACTTGCAGTGCTATCTTCAGATGTTCTTCATGCTCTTCTCTGATCTTTGAATATATGAGGATATCGTCGATGAAGACGACCACGAACTTGTCAAGGTATGGCCGATATATGTTGTTCATGAGTTGCATAAAGGCTGCAAGAGCATTGGTTAGATCAAAAGGCATAACGACGAATTCATAATGTCCATACCTACTTCTGAAAGCCGTTTTGATGATATCATCATCCTTGATCCTCATTTGATGATAGCCAGATCGAAGATCAATCTTGGAGAAATATTGAGCTCTAGATATTTGGTCGAATAGTTCATCGACCCTGGGCAATGGGTATTTGTTCTTAATGGTGAGCTGATTGAGCTGACGATAGTCGATGCAGAGCCTCATTGATCCATCTTTCTTCTTGACGAATAGTACTGGTGCTCCCCATGGGGAAGTACTCGGTCTAATGAACCCCTTCTCTAATAGCTCCATCAGCTACGTCTTTAGTTCTTTGAGCTCGGTAGGTGACATCTAGTATGGTTGACGCGACACGGGGGCAGCTCCAGGGATCAACTCCATGGCGAAGTTGACATCTCGTTCTGGGAGAATCCCTGGCAGATCTCAGGAAACACATCAGGGTAATCCAGGACTATGTGCATGTCTTCTATCTTAGAACCCTTCCTTTCAACAACTACGGCTGCCAGGAAAGCAATGCAACATTTCCTTATCATGTTGTGGGCTTTTATGGCAAAGATTAGAGACATCTGTCTCTTATGTCTGATCTCAGAAAATGCCAATTTAGGAAAGTCACTCAAGGTCACCCTTTCTTTCTTACAACCGACACTTGCCCCATAAGTGGACAACCAGTCAGCTCCCAAAATTACACCATAGCCTTCCATGGGCATACACACTAGGTCGGCTTTTAGGTTATGGTCTCCGATCCTTACATCGGCAGATGGAAAGTATTTATTCAATTTCTCCTTCTCTCCTAGTAGCATTGTGACAGAGAACTCACAACCCATAGATATAGGTTTTTCAGTTAGGCTATCCACAAAGTGTTGAGATATAAAAGAATGAGTTGCTCCAGTATCAAATAAGACAAATGCTGATAAGGAGAAAACTTGTAGAGTGCCTTCTACCACGCCACCGTCCGTAGCGGGTTCCTCATCCTGCAGGGCTTGCAGTCGGCCCTGTTTCTTAGGCACATTAGGGCGCCTCTCATGTTCTTTCAGCAGCGAGCACTCGGGAATGCGGTGCTCGCGACTTCCGCAGCGCAGGCATGTGGCGACCTTCCTCCAGCACTCGTCCGCAGTGTGACCGGGCTTGTCACAGTGCTTGCAGTTGCTCTTGGCTCGAGTGTTGGGTATGAAGACCTTCAGTTTCCTTTCTTGGCTGGATCCCTCCGTGATGTTGAAGGGATGCTTCTTGCCATTGCTTGGCTTAGCAGATGACTGACCCGAGGTCATTTTCTTTTTCACGAACTTCCCTTTTATACGGTCGGTGAAGTCCGTAGCATCTTCCAGTAGCTGTGCTTTCTTCACCATCTCGGTGTAGGTTTGGATGTCGAGAGGTGCTAGTTGGGTAATATATTGAGGCTTAAGGCCGTTGAGGAAGCACTTAGCCTTCATTCTCTCTGTATTCACTAGGTGTTCAGCATATCGTGGCAGTCTCGAAAACTTGGGCTTCATACTCGGCCATAGTCGAGCTCCGCTGTTTAAGAGCAGTGAATTCCACAGCCTTCCTTTCTTAGACATGCTCCGAGAAGTATTTGGAATTGAAGGCTTCTTTGAACTCGGTCCAGGTGAACTGACCATTAGCTCTGGTCGCTTCAATAGACTCCCACCAAGCGCGGGCATCCTTTTCCAGTTGGAATGTGGCTAGCAGCAGCTTATCCCTCGCTGCACATTACATGATGCAGAAAATTCTTTCTGTCTCTTTGAGCCAGTGCTTAGCTTCATCCGAATATGTGGATCCACTGAACCTAGGTGGGTTCAGACTCCTGAAGTTGCGATGCAGGTCGCCTGCACCACGATTTCTACCCCCTTGGGTAGCTTGCACAATGGCGCGCGTCAGTTCTTGGATGGTTTGTTGCATGCCCCGCATTTGAGCACGTTCAGCAGTCATCTTGATTGCGTAGTTCCTACGAAAATAACTTACTGTTATGATATTGATGTGAAATTTAATTCGTGCGTGTGTGAGTTCATTTTAGCTAGTTACCCTTGGCTCTAACCACAACTCACATAGGTAGGATAATTGAGTCTAGTCGAGGCAGGTTAACCTAGATCATCCTATACTTAAGAACAACCTAGGCTCTGATGCCACAAAACTGTCAAGCCCTGATGCAGAATATCGAAACGCGAGGCAGTTGCAAGTAAATGGGTATAGAGCGAGTACTAGACATCAAACCATTGCACAATGAATAATACTAAAGGAAATTCTTTCTCATTAATAACTTTCCAATATCTAGTTACAACCACTAATATCAGAGACAATCTATAGGTCCCAATTACATTGAAACAAAAGCAAAAGACTAACTATGACTCTAATATATTGCTAGGACTCTATGGTACTCTAGACATCACTCCTGGTCATTCCCGTCCTCTTGAATGTATGTGTCATCCTCGGTCTCACCTGAGAGCACAACGACAAATAACGCAGGGTGAGCGATAACGCCCAGTAGGACTTAAATCTCAATAGTCAAGCAGGCTTTAAATGATTAATGTATTAAAAGGCAGAGTAACTAATGATAGAGCACGAGAGTCAAGTAAAATGAGAGAGAGCATGATAGCACGTGAACGAAATTGCACAACTTTCCAAATATCATTAGAGTGTCGAGTATAGCACAAAATAGCAAGATGGCCAAAGCACAATAGCACAAAGTATAACAATAGCACAACGGGTATAGTATAGCACTTTTGTTAATAGACAACGAGAGAACATAGCACTTTTTTTTATTGTCATTTAGATAGTCGAAATAGATAGCATTCGAGTGTAATGCCAAACACTCTGATCATTTAACTCACATGGGCACTAGCACTTTCGGGCGCACATCCCAGGACCAGATCGGGCCCTTTATATATTGCCCGGCATTGGTTATATTGTTTATCTTTAGACAATCAATCAATGGCCAATATAGAGTACCAAGAAAAAGATGAGAGCACTAGATGAATAGATGAGATAGTAGAGTGAACGTGAATAGATGAGCGAGTAGAGTATAGATGAGAGCTGGGGGACATTGCACGTAACACGTTGAGTAAACAGGCGATAGTAACAGTTGTACAACACGCGCACGTGGTGTTGGCAGTCAGGTGGAACTCACTACCTTTCCGTTGGCCATGTTATGCACAGGTCCAGAGGTCCAGTGTGATTCAAGATAAGAGCGAACTTCTAATAGCCGTTTATATCATGCTGATCCCTAAAGGGTATTATAGGTGTTAAGGTACAACCGGCTCATCGACCATGTGAGAATCCATGGACAGAGGAGACTTACAGAGGCCTTCAACGAAGACTCACTAGTCCGGCAGAAGGAGTATCCGACGGAGAGTTTGTTCAAGTCAAGAGAGTGTATATATAAAAACAAGTGCTCGACGTTCTGGAGGAGTTCTAGAACAATGGAGCGTCGGTACCGGTGTTCCAAAACAACGCGAGAAAATGAACACAAGTATATTTAAGAATGAGGCAATTTAATGACATAAATTACCAGATAAATTATGTAACATATTCATGCCAATTAAGCCATATTTGGATGGTTCAAAGTGTGTGTACGTGTCATGAAATTGTAGATAGAAAAGATCATGTGTAGGTATTTTAATCACACATAAATGTTTAATTTATAACAAGTGCAATCTTGTGTGTGTATGATTGTTAAACAAGAGTACAAGCAGTGTGGAGAGTCAGAACATCAAATTTTGGGGTTTTTATGCAAAAAGGTCAGAACACAATGCACCCTTGTAAGGGTCGCGACGGGGTTTGGGCAAGATCGCGACGGGGTCTTGTACAGGTCGCGACAGGCTTGACCTTTCGGGAGGCAGGTCGCGACGAGGTCATGTGAGGGTCGCGACGGGCCCAACAGACCGGGCAACCAGATCGCGATGACCGGTCCTGTCGCGATCAGATCGCGGTGAGACGCTCTGTCGCGATGCCCCTGTGAACGTGGCCCATCCCGTTCACAGAGTCTGTGCCCGAGTCCGACAGGGAACAGGCATTACATTGGATTGCGGGCTAGAACTTACCTTATTTGACACATGGTGATTCTAAAAATCATAACTATTGGTACAAGCGATGAAAAATCATGAAATCAATTGCAAATTGTTCTAAACATGCATGGGTACCTACAGTAAATAGGAATTGGAAAACTAACAGGGTTCTGGCATACTTTGGTCATAGTATTCATGAAGAACTTAGAACAGTACACAGATGAGATCAACGAATTAAGTCGCATGATAGGATGGATGGAAATTAGGGCTTTTAGAGACAAAAGAAGCCTAGCATCCATTAGTTCTTACAGTAAAAATCTCATGGCATGAGGACGAGTGTACATGAAGATATGAATTGAAGAAGAGGGTTTGAGGTCATGAAGTTCACAGAACTTTGAAAATTGAGAACTAAAGATTTGCTCGATGAAAAATATAAAACCAAAGGACTTTTGTTTCTGATGGATGAAATATCCTATAGAAAAATTTTCATGGTTTATGCTCGTGAGAATGCCTACCTTTGACTCGTTTTGTCTTCTAGGGTTAAGAACTTGAAGAACTCAGGGAAGACTTGAGGGTTCCTCCTTCTCCACGAATTCTCCTTTCCCTTGGCTCCTTCCCACGTCCAGCAACCCCTTGGCACAAGCTAGGGTCAGCCATGAGGGTTTTAGAGGAGTATTTAAGCATCTCCCCATTCTATTTCCTATTATGGCTCTAATTCCTATTTATTCTGAATTTCCTATTTCCCTCTCCTCTTTTTAGGCAAGAGATCTCCTAATTGGGTTAGGATAAGAGCTAATTTCGTGGCCAACCCATTAGGGTAGGTTTAGGAATCCCAATCCAACTCAAACTTCCTTTTTAATGCATTAAATACCCTTTTTATAATTAAGCATTATTTTAGTTACAAATTTAGGGTATTTTTGCATTATTCTCCTTTTAAAAATTCCTATTTTGGTCCACTAAATTATATTGGGTCAATTTAATAAAGCACATCACTTCTTTTCTTTTAATGGGTTTTAGTAAATTCTCTTTCCATTAATTTCCTATTTAATTTTATTTTTTTATTTGATTTTCTAATAAATTAATTAGTTTTTCATATATTATTAAATTTTTATTTTTTCAAAAAAAAATCCAGGTTGCTACATCCCAGCTATTCAGAATCCGGTGTTCTTGTGGATCAAAGAGGAGATGTTGAAGAAGGCAGAGAGAAAAAATAAGAAGGAAATTATGTTACTGGAGTTAGAAGAAGAATTGAATGATGAGGAGAAGCCATGATTTTATGAGATTGCTAGGTATTACAAAGATCAGTTGTACCCTGAGGAAGCCACAAGTGAAGAGCTCTAGCAATAAGGAGAATGTCCCAGAAATATACTTTGGTTGGTAATGTGCTTTATGGAAGAGGTCTCACCGGAGTGTTACTTAGATGCCTGGAGGATGATGAAATCTGGAAAGTTGTTGAGGAAGCTCATTCAGGTGTGTGTGGTGGCCATGTAAATAGCCAAATGCTTGCCAAGAAAATCCTTAGGCAAGGCTTTTACTGGCCAACTTTAGAGGAGGATTGTTCTATCTATGTCTGTCGGTGTGTCAAGTGCCAATTGCATGCCGACAAAATCCATTCTCCATCCTCTACACTCCACCCTATATCCTCCCCATGGCCTTGATGATCAGTCCATCTCCATATAATTTGTTATTTATTATATGTATTTTTGGTGATTAACAAAACCCTGAAAATTATTGTCTAACATCATTTTCTAAAGTCTATCAACAGGCATCAAATCAAACAAAATCAGTAAGTTGTCCACACTTACTGCCATTTGAAGCTCATTGCATATATTTTTGTCTAAGTTCTATATTGACTTTACTTAAACATCGACTTCGTTTCTACAACGATTTCATTTAAACATCGATTTCAGTAGAACATCGATTTCATATGAAACAACGACTTCACTTAAACATCGACTTCGTTTCTACAACGATTTCACTTAAACATTGATTCCGACAAAACATCAATTTCATATGGAACATCGAATTCACTTGAACAACGACTTCATGCCAAACATCGATTTCACTAGAACAACGATTTCGGTTCAACAACGATTTTATTTGAACATAGATTTCAGGACAGCAACGATTTCACTTGTACATTGACTTCAGTTAAACAACGACTTTGTATAGAACATCGATTTCATTACATTCATACATGGATTATGATCACATCGACTTTGTTTCAACATGGATTACATTCTCACAAGGATATGGTTATAACATCGATTTCATATCAACATCGACTCTCTCTGAACACTGACTGTCTCTAAACATCCTTTTGATTACGATTATATTTTTGACGGCTGTTGAATATTCCTATTTAAATTCTTTTAAGACATTCTTAACTTACATTCCACATGATATTCAAATATATTTTCAAATCTCTATGGATTTCAAGTCTTCCTGTGAATCATGTTGTATCCTGCGCTCTCTTGTTTACCACACTCATGTCATATAAAGTAATGCTTTATATGTCGACAGAATGGAATTTCCTTTTTAGTATATCTTCATAAAGCATGACTACGAACGTTGACTGATAGTTTAGATAAAGATGTGTTGTCTGTGCTTCAGCATTTATAGTGTGCAGGGTTCCGGTAGAAACATACGTTACAACGTTGGACGTGTCAACCTGACAAAAGTAAGAAGAGATTCAGACAATCTTCCCCTATATAAGTGTCTATTCTAGCATTTAATGGCTGCAGGTTCTCTTGCTCCATACTTCAGACCAGACACTCCAACATGCATGAAGATGTGAGACAACAGATATTTCAACGGTTCAAATCTTTCAAAGAAGACAAATAGAAGACTGGTGACTCCATGAAGCTCATCTGGAATCCTGAAGATCTTAGTCACCTAGAAGAAAGAAGAGCTTGCTCGTCCATTAAAAACTTTTTTTAGCTCTTAGCTCTCCACAGCAACCTACTTAGCCTTTGAGAGCTTGTGTAGATCTGAGAGAGTTCTTTGTGTGAAAATCTTTGTCTCTCAGACTTCGTCTCAGATCAAGCAGTTTCTATAAGCTTGTTCTAGGGGCCATCCACTCCTTACTCATTCTTCTTGAGTGTTCCTCTTCGTTTGTGAAGAGAAGACTAGCTGTTGAGTGGGTGGTTGTTCCCTTCGGTAAGAAGGAAGACCTGTTGCATCAGGTGGTTCTGTGCCTCTTCGGGTAGAGAAGAGAAGGCCAGCTGCGGCTGGATGTGTAAGTGTCCTTAAGGGGGGCTGTACCCTTGTTTAGTGAAATCCCAAGTTGTTGCTTGGGGACTGGACGTAGGACTCCTTGTGACAGGAGATCCGAACCAGGATAAAATTCTTGTTGTCTGAGTGATTGATCTTTTGTCTTTGCTTTACACTAACTCTAACTATCAAACTCAGTGTCTTCTATCAAAGCGTTCTTATTTACAGGAATATTCTAAAAGAAAATTTTAGTAATCCATTCACCCCCCCCCCTCTGGGCTTGCTTTTTGGGCAACAGGCCTTTCGCTATGTGGGCCTTTGACATCATTGGTTCCCTTGGTGATTCAAAATCTCAAAATAAGTCAAAACCGTACATCCTCACTACAACAGAGTACTTCACCAAATGGCCGGAAGCAAAAGCATATGTGGAAGTCAAGGCAACAACTTTATGCAAGTTCATCATGAAGAACAACATCACTAGATTCAACATCCCTAGTACCATCATCACTGACAATGGGCCGCAATTTATCTCTTAGGAACTTTAGGACCTCTACAATAGGTACAAAATTACATTGCATCATTCATCTCCCTACTATCCGCAAGTCAATGGCTAGGCATAAGCCATAAATAAAACCTTAATCAAAATCATAAAGAAGACGTGTGAGGCTAATAAGTTCTCGGACTGGCCGGATAAGCTTGTGGAAGCTCTATGGGACTACCGCACTTCAATTCGTACCCCTACAAGGGAAACACCATTAACTCTTATGGAATGGAGGCGATAGTACCATATGAGATTCTTATCACCTCACTTAGAGTCCAGCTTGACAAGGACTTCTTAATCGACAAGCGACGCGAGTCGCTCCTTGCACAACTAGAACTCTTAGATGAGAAGCGTCTAGCCGCTGCAAAACACGCAAAAACATATCAAAATAGACTCATCCATTTTTACCAAAAGAAAGTGATTGAGAGAAAATTCAAAGTTGGTGAGATGGTCATTAAAATAATCTTTGTAAAACCCGGTGGTCCTTGTTCTAAACCCCAACCAAACTGGGAAGGGTCGTACGTAGTTAAAGAAGCATATCTAGGCTACATGTACAATCAATGCTGAAGGTGAGGAACTCTCCCACCCTTGGAATGGGATTTATCTCAAAAAGTACTACCCATAGATAGGAGTTTAGAATTACGTGGCACACGGACCCTAAAACGAAAAAAAAAAAACATCATTTCTAATTCATTTCTTATTCTGGGTGAGTTAACCATAGGTGTTGACACTCACACACACATGCCCACCCTTGGGAACTAGAAGCAGGAAATCTAAGGGAGATCAATGCTTAGCCAAGAGTCGAGGACACCACCGTTACTCTTCCTTTCGGTCCGCCAATAGGGATGGGAACCTGTGGGATCAACCTTTGAATCTGTCCAACGCTTAATGGGTAGATGTCATGGCCCAATAAGAGGAGAAAAGAAAGAAAACAAGACAAATCAAAATGAAAAGAGCCAAAACAAGGCAAATCATAAGTAAAGAGCACGACAAGAGTGGCAAAGTCTCCGCAGAGATTCAAATGAACATGGTCGTAAGCGTGCTAATAAAAACCCCATAAGCCAAAGATTGAACCCCAATGAGTATAGGGTAGTGGAATGAGTGTCTCCCCGGTCACCCAAACCATTGGCAGACCTCCTAATATCATCTACCCTTCTCCCTTATCGGTATGTCCTAGGTTCAAGGTAAGGCAACGATCGACTAAAGAGGATGTCGCCAAAAGCTACCTTGGGTGAAAGTGGTACACACCTAAGAATCATTAATGAATTTTAAATGATGATGAGAAATTGAAGGGTACAAGTATTATGTTTTTCCATCTAAAGCAGATCCCCTTCATTCTGCGCGTCTTTTTAAGAAGGGACCACGCCAAGTTTCAGCCCATATTTCAAAAAATCCAAAAATATTGAATATTTTCAAAAGCAAAAAATCAAATATTTTAAAATCTAAAAAAATGAATATTTTCAAATGTCGAAAAAATTTAAATATTCCAAAATCCCAACAAACCAAATATTTCAAAACTCAAAAAATTGAATTTTTAAAAATAATTTTTTTTGAATTTTTCAAAATCTAAAAAAAAAATTGAATATGCCAAAAGTCAAAAATGATGAACTACTCTCGTCTCCTTTGTATGAATGCATTGCTTGCATGTAACGACCCTCTTCCACCCGGTACGGTTACACCAACCTACAGCGGATGGGAGCAAGCCGCTATAGGGGAGAAAACCACAACGATAGACAAATGGGCTGAGATATACACAAATAGAAAAGAATATAGCAGCGGAAATTTAAATAAACTCTTATTCCATCAACTTTATTAACCACATTCCACAGCCTATATAGTCTAAGGAAGAAATGACATAACATAATAACCATTAACATGTAGCCAGTTCCAATTACATCACCAAAGTTCAAATTACAAATTTCATCACATACTAGTAAAAGAAATACAATCTCCAATCTATCCTTGGTGCTCCTCTTCGGATCTTGCCAAGTCCTTAGCTACTAAATCTCCTAAAATGTTTAGCAAGGGTGAGTCTACACAATAGACTCAGCAAGTAACTTAAACATCAAACCATATACTTATCACACATGCTTTCTAACAATTTAACACTATCAACACATGCTCATTCTAAAACATGGATAATAAACATGAAATCTATTAAGTAAAACTATACTAACACATGTGAAACAATAAATCTAAACATGGATACTAATAACATAGTATCATTAACATAACACAATCATTTAATCACATGCTTTCATATTTACTCTCATATAACACTAACACATGACCATTATTTAAATTACAACATGATACTAAGCACATACACATCAAGTAATTATAATTCATGGATATGATAACATGCACCTACTCATGGTACTAAACATAGTATCACAATTTATATAAATCACATTAACACACGTAGGGCATGAACATATGCACTTTTACTTTGGTTTTCACATGAGCTTACTTTCACATTACATTCACTTTCATTTACACACGATTTCACATGGTTTTCACTTTCATATTCACGTATTACGAATCACTTCACTTTACACATAACATGTGCACATTCACCTATCATTTTTACACATTTTACACATGTTCATTTTACACGTTGCCAAGACACAGCCCAAACCACCACTAGAAGATCACGTAACACTTACACGTACACTTTCACGTACTTAATCACTAGGCAAAGTGATCAAGTCTAGGTTCCTGCAGAAATCTAGGGAAGCCCTCCCCACCATTACCAGTGGAACTTGT
The DNA here is from genome assembly GCA_014218235.1 of Colocasia esculenta. NCBI lineage: Eukaryota > Viridiplantae > Streptophyta > Magnoliopsida > Alismatales > Araceae > Colocasia > Colocasia esculenta. Next base: position 54,454,076 of record CM024757.1, read on the forward strand.
CCACCTCCAAGATTTTCAAGACCCTTGCCACGGGTATCACGTAACATGTTTGAGCTTTCCCATAGAGGCACTACTATAGTACAGCTCCAAGCAATCTAGGGTGCCAGCGTCATATGGGCACAATTTATTTATCTTGGCACATAAATCATTATACACACACATGCCACTTGTTCTCTCACCTTCCATGCACACACACAAATATCATGGAGCAATTATAAATCATTCCTGAATACACGCTTAACCATGAACAGTAAGTAATAGTATTTAATCAAGCTGTTAATAATGCTTTAAAACATAATTGAAATCTATCCTTAACACATGGTACAGAAATCTTTAGTATTTCACAACTCTCTTTACAGTTATCAGAACATGCTGAACATTTAACCACAGAGTACATAGGCATCAGAGAACACATCACTAATTTTTCATAAATTTTTGAGCAGCACAACCTACTTTTCATATATAACAGGGATTACATGAAATTTATCACGATAAATTAACTAAACATGGTAGATAGTGAACTAATGGTTCTAATAGTTCTGAACTGTGCATACAGTAGTACTGAGTTCATGAAAATTTTATAACATCATAACATGCATCGATTCTAATTACTATGAATTAAACTCTATCAAATCATGTATATTTTATCATAACAAAAATTTATAAATGATAATTATCATTGAAAAATCATCAATATTTCATGGCATGATCTATTGAATATATTAGACAGAACCACATTTTCTAAACACATACATGTATTCACTTTTACCCAAAAAATTGCATCATATATAGTCACACAATGTTCTGGAAAAATCAGAGGAACTTGACGTCCAGGGTCTGGACGCCAACAGTGGTAGACGGCATGATTGACTGCCATTTACCTAGGATCTTGACAGCAACAAAGTGGTCGTCAATATCCTGCCTACACACCGTGCAGACTGAAACACAAAAACACAGAATTTTGGGGTCCAGGCATGAAATACAAATCCGAAAAAATATATAGAAACCCTAAAGGATGAGTCCATGGATTGAACCATTAAGCTACTTGCCTAGAAACAAATCGATTGAGGGATGATTTGGTCGAAGAAGCCCTCCTCATCCAATGCCAAGAAGGTGCTCAGAATCCGCTGAGATCTGGTCTTTCTGTCGATGAAGGCCGCACACCGGAGTCGGGGAAGCTTCCTTGATGCCTGGTGTATCCTCCAGTCGAAGCAGATCCCCAAAAGACTCCTTCAATCGCCAGATCGAACTCGCATAAAACTGGTTTTTCCCACATAAACCCTAACTTTCCCACAAGGGCCAAAAGACCTACCTCGGCCGAAATCACTAGGTTTTATAGACTAAGGGGGTCGGGGCACGCATAAGGGTAGGTCATCCTACCGTTAGATAGGTTTCCTAATTGAGAACCCGAAAGAAATGCCAATGTTTCCAGATCTGAAATCCATAACGCATCCAGAGAAGTAAACGGCCAACATACTGCCGTTGACCAATAGTCAACGGCCATCGATGTTGATGCCAGATGTAAGGTCTTGGGTCTCAGCGGATCCTTATTAGATCTTGTAGAAGTTTGGATGTGGTTGACGACAATGGATACTGTCGTTGACTTGGGCTTGACGGCCAGGGGCTAGCCGTTGACTTGCTCTTAGCGTCCAGCGATGTGGACGTTTGTCCTTGAACTTGACGGCAAGCGGTCCGGACATCAACCCTTTGCGGTTCAAATAGGCGGCGAGGTATGTGGACGTCTATTTGTAGCTTCTGTAGAAATAGGGCAGCCCGTGAGCAGCAACTTTTCCTTTTCTCTTCCTCTCTTTCCCTCCACTTTTACCTTTGTCCGTTTCCACCACTTCCGATGGTTGATGGGAGCTCGTGGGAAGACCCTGGTATGTGTGGCAGTGTTAGATCGGGCGGGAATCGTGAAGATTTGGTGTGATTCGCACGGAGATTTCGAGGGGTTCCGGCACGATCGGTGGCTGTTTAGGAGTTTTTGGGGCGTTCTGAGGTAGGGACTAATGATCAGTCTATCCCCATGTAATTTTAATGTATTTTGGTGATTAACAAAACTAAACTAGTTTTCATAAATAATATCTAATGAATACCTCATAAGTCTTAAAGTACAAGAAAAATACCAAGGTCAATCAAGCCAATAAAGGTATGCATTACTTCTCTGAAGCTTTAATCTTTTCAACATGATATGTTTCTAAGTTCATATCGATTTCTGTTGAAATTCATAACGATTTCCTTATAAGACCGAAAAGTCATGTTGTTTCAATCAAGTCGATGTCATAACGATTTCATAAGTTACCGTAACAACTTCTTTAGAACTCGCAACGACTTGCTTGTTGTAACGATTTCTTTAGAACTCGTAACGACTTGCCCGTCGTAACGACAACATAAGTTACCGTAACGATTTCTTTAGAACTCGCAACGACTTGCCCGTCGTAACGACTTCATAAGTTACCGTAACGATTTCTTTAGAACTCGCAACAACTTGCTCGTCGTAACGACTTCATAAGTTACCGTAACGATTTCTTTAGAACTCGCAACGACTTTCCCGTTGTAACGACTTCATAAGTTACCGTAACGATTTCTTTAGAACTCGCAACGACTTGCCTGTCGGAACGACTTCATAAGTTACCGCAAAGACTTCTTTAAGCACTCATAACGATTTCCTTTGCGCAATGATTTCTTTAGTATTCATAACGACTTGTTAAGTATTCATAACAATTTGCTCTCTATAATGACTTGTTAGTATTCATAACGATTTCATAAGTCATATAGACATCAACTTTACAGTTTATATCAACTTGATTTTTAATCTTATCTCTTGAAGCATTGACTAGTCAAAGTCACGCATATATCTATTTGTCACTCCTGCATTTATGAGTTCTGAACGTATCTCTGCATGCATGCAGACCATATCATCCTTTACCGTGTCTACTCTGATTACGTCTTTTAGACTTAAGCTATTTGGCACTACTATTTTCATGTCTATTGCTACTGACGTTGACTGACATCAGAGACAGCTTAGCTGTCTGCTATTTGAGATTGACATTTGTGCAGACCTCTAATCTAGCTTCATGGTACAACGTTAAACAAAATAGAAGCCAAAGGATATTTCTGAAGATCTCATCTCTTTGCGTACTCAAGTGATCAAAAGGCTATTGACTGGAAGCTTCCAAGACTCCAGATGTCATTCAATCTAACGACTATCCAAAAGAGAGACAACGGACACTTCAACGTTTAGATTTCAAATTGAAGATATAAATGCAAGTCAGAAGAACAGAACACCGGGACGATTTTTTTCATGTTTTAGCATTCAAATTCTTCTGAAGAAAGTCTAGAGCATAGAACCTCACTTTTCCTCATCACCTTCAGCTCTTCGCTCTCTGTGCTGTAATAGATTTTTTTAAGAGAGCCTGTGTAGTTCTGAGAGTGTGCTTAGTTTAGATCTTTGCTCTCAGTTCTAGTTGCTTCAGATCCTTGCTTGTCAAAAGCTTGAGCTAGGGGCTTGAATTTCATTCATTCTCTTTGTGGTGTTTCCATCGGTTGTGAAGGAAGACCTGGTGGTATCCAGGTGTTGTTCCCTTCAGTTGTGAAGGAAGACGTGGTGATATCCAGGGTGTTGTTTCCCTTCTGTTGTGAAGGAAGACCTGGTGGGGTATCCAGGGTGTTGTAATTCCCTTCGGATGTGAAGGAAGACCAGCTGAGCTGGGTGTTGTAGCATCCTTAGGGGGACTGTACCCTAGTTAGTGAAATCATGAGTTGTTGCTCAGGGACTGGACGTAGAACTTCTAAGAAAAGGAGGTCCGAACCAGGATAATCCTTGTGTTGTGTGATTGTCTTCTTTGTGTGTTTGATATTTAAACTAACAGTCACTAACCTCCTTCGAAGATCGTTTGTGTGAATGTTTTTAGTTACAGGTATCTTCTAGATAATTTTTAAAGACCCATTCACCCCCCCCCCCCCTCTGGGCTCGTCAACTGGGCAACAAGTGGTATCAGAGCGAGTCTCTTAGACAAAGAAAGGATCCAACGATCTGAAGAGTAAAGATCCATGGCAGCCCAAGGTAACTTTGAAGGTCAGTCTGTCAACGACCCCCTCTCTTCGATGGTGAAGATTATCCTTACTGGAAGACCAGAATGGAATACTTTCTACAAGGCCACGACTATCAAATTTGGTCCATAGTAGAAGAAGGTGATTTGTTAGTGACAAATGAGAAAGCTCAATGGACAGATGAAGATAGAAAGAAGATCTCCTTGAATTGCAAAGCAAAGAGCATCCTATGCTATGCTCTAAGTAAGAAGGAGTTCAACAGAGTCTCAGCCTGCAAATCCTCAATGGAAATGTGGGAAAAGCTCAGGATTACTTATAAAGGCACAGACAAAGTAAAGGAAACAAGAATCGACATTCTTGTCACTCAATATGAAAGATTTCAGATGCAGTCAGGTGAGTCCATAACTCAAATGTTCAGCTGGTTCACTGACATCACAAATTGACTAGCTAGTCTGGGGAAAACCTATGAGATGGGAGACATGGTGAGGAAGATACTTAGATCCTTACCGTCCTCATGGAATCCAAAGGTCACAGCAATAGAAGAAGCTAATGACCTGAAGAGAATGTCTGTAGAAAAGCTCATTGGGTCCCTCATGGCTCATGAGATCAACATGGAAAGGCTAGGAGAGTCCTCTAGCAGAAAGAAGCACTCCAACGCCTTAAAAGCTGAAGAAGATTCACTAGATGAAAGTTCAGCTGAAAGTGAAAGTGATGCAGACAGCGAGAATGAGGAAGCAATGCTGTCTAGAAAATTGCAGCGAATTTTGGCTAAGAAGAAGAAATTCCAATCTGGTAGAAGGCACTTCAAAAGGAACAAGGACTTCAAGAAGCCAGATGGAAAAGAAATGAAGAAAGGAGAACCCATCTGTTATGAATGTAAGAAGCCAGGACACATTAAAGCTGAGTGTCCAAAATTTAAGAAGCCGGAGTTCAGGAAGAAAGACAGCTCCAAGAAGTTCAGAAAGTACAAAAAGAAAGCGATGGCAGCAGCATGGGAAAACAGTAGCGACTCAGACAGTGAGTCAAGCTCCTGCAGTGATGAAGAAGAAGCCAACTTGGCCTTCATGGCAAATACTGAAGATAAGGTAACTTCTGACTCCTCTTTTGATTCATGCAGTGATTCAGATTCCGATAGTTTAAAAGAGGCCTTCAACGAACTATATGAAAAATATAAAGAAGTAACCAAATTATTAAAAGTAAGCAAGAAAAACATAGTCTGTATAGAAAATACAAACTCAGATCTAAAATCAGAAAATGAACAATTAGAAAGTCAAATAACTGAACTTAAAAGAAGAAATGAACTGTTATATGAAGACTTAAAAGCTAAGAATGAACAAATAACTAAACTTGAAAAACAGGAAAATGTAGATAAACTAAGAACTGAAATTAAAACACTAACAGAAGAAAATATACAGTTATCTAGCACATTAGAAAAATTCACCAATGGTAAAAACTCCCTCATATTAAAAGGTGCTAGAAGATCAGGTAAAAAGAAAAATGGATTAGGATATACACCCCAGATAATGAGGAAACTATAGTTTATCCTAAAACATATCCTACACCAAAATTTGTACCTGAACAAGATGTAGCATGCAAAGATGATTTCAAATATATAGAAAAAGTAACTAAATTATCCTGTTGTAGTCACTGCAACAAGTTAGGACATATCATAACGACATGCCCAACAAGACATAAGAAATGGATAATAAAAAGGAAAATAAATGATACTAACCCATCAAGACCCAAAAGAATTTGGGTACCTAAAATTTGATGTTTTTATTTCAGGTTATCCCTCGAGCATCCAAATGGTATTTGGATAGTGGATGCTCAAGACACATGTCAGGAAACCAGAAGTTATTCTCTCATCTCCAAGCTGAAGAAGGAACAGTCACTTATGGAGATAATGGGAAAGGAACAGTGATAGGCAGTGGCTCTGTGAATAACAAAGGAAAAACAGTCATAGAAGATGTGTTATTAGTCAAGGGATTGAAGCACAACCTTATTAGCATCAGCCAGTTGTGTGACAGAGGCCATCAGATTATGTTTCAAGAGTCAAAGTGCAGCATTCAGAAGGATGGAGCATTCATCTTTGAAGCTAATAGAGAAAAGAATTTGTATGTGCTTTATCTTGAGGAACTCAAGGAACAAGACGTCTGTCTGGCAGCAAATAAAGATAAATCTACTGAATTATGGCACAGACGACTAGGACATTGCAGCATAGATGGCATGAGAAAATTGCTGAAGAAGAATCTTGTAGAAGGTCTACCTAAGGTTAGTACAAAATTGGATGGTGTATGTAAACCTTGTGCTAAGGGAAAGCACACTAAAGGCTCCTTTAAGTCAAAGACGGTGGTAACCACCTCAAAACCCTTAGAGCTCCTTCATATGGATCTATTTCGGCCAATGAGGACTACCAGTCTTGGAGGAAAGAATTTTGGATTTGTCATAGTTGATGACTACTCAAGATTCACATGGGTATCATTTCTATAGCATAAAGATGACACTTTTGAAAACTTCGTCAGCTTCAGTAAGAAAGTTCAGAAAGATCAGAAGTTCAGCATTGTGTCTATCCGATCAGATCACGGTGGTGAATTTCAGAATGAAAAGTTTGCTAGATTCTGTGATGATCAGGGAATTGAGCATAATTTCTCAGCACCAAGAACACCACATCAATAATGGTATCGCTGAAAGAAAGAATAGAACTCTATTGGATATGGCAAGAACTATGATCTCAAAATATGATCTGCCAAGATACTTCTGGGCTGAAGCAGTCAACACAGCAAGCTACATTATCAACCGAGTAATGATCAGGCCAATCCTGAAGAAGACTGCATATGAACTGTTCAAAGGGAAGAAGCCAAAGATCAGCCACTTCAGGACTTTTGGATGTCCTTGTTTCATCCACAACAATGGAAAACGGGACATTGGTAAGTTGGATGCCAAATCAGATGAAGGCATCTTCATGGGGTACACCTCTAAACCCAAAGGCTATAGAGTATTTAATAAACGCACGTTATTAATTGAACAGTTTGTACATATTATTTTTGATGAAACTAACCCTTCCTTGAGAAAGGAAGTAGATAGTGATAATGAGAAACAGATGAACTGTCCAAGAAACTAAAAGACTCATCAATTGAGGACAAGGTTGATCCACCTTTGGAAGACCTGCAACAAAAAGAACTTACTCATGAAAATCTTCCAAAGGAATGGAGACACAAGAAAGATCACCCACTCGAAAATATTATTGGTGATCCATCTGTAGGGGTAAGAACAAGAGGTAATGTAATTCCCTGTTATTACCTAGCATTTGTTTCTCAAATAGAGCCGAGGACAGTCAATGAAGCTCTTCGTGATGAATCTTGGATATTAGCCATGCAAGATGAATTAAATCAATTCAAGAGAAACCAAGTATGGTCACTTGTTCCTAGACCATCAGACCATCCAGTCATTGGCACCAAATGGGTGTTCAGAAATAAACTGGATGAAACTAGTGCAATCTTAAGAAACAAGGCAGACTGGTAGCTCAAGGCTATTCTCAAGAGGAAGGTATAGATTTCGATGAAACCTATGCACCTGTAGCTAGACTTGAGGCCATTAGAATATTACTTGCATATGCATCTGCTTTGAGTTTAACATTATTTCAAATGGATGTTAAATCCGCATTCTTGAATGGTTTTATTAAGGAGGAAGTCTATGTAGAACAACCTCCAGGTTTTGATGATACTGACTTTCCGGATCACGTTTTCAAATTACACAAAGCATTATATGGTTTAAAGTAAGCACCTAGAGCTGGTATGAAAGGCTTAGTTCTTTTCTTTTAAACCATGGTTTCTGTAGAGGTCAAGTAGATAGTACTCTTTTCATAAAGTCAAAGGTCAAACATATTCTACTAGTCCAAATTTATGTAGATGATATTGTTTTTGGTTCTACTGATGAATCCCTTTGCAAGTACTTTGAAAAGTTGATGCAGGGAGAATTTGAAATGAGCATGATGAGAGAACTAAATTATTTCCTTGGATTACAAATCAAACAAGGAAAGGAAGGAACTCACATCTGTCAAGCAAAGTACACAAAAGAACTCCTAAAGAAATTTGGATTCGAAAATACGAAGCCACTGTCAACACCAATGAGTACATCAACAAGAATGGACAGTGATAAAGATGGTAAGAAAGTAGATCAAAAGATCTACAGAGGTATGATAAGTTCACTTCATTATTTAACAACTAGTAGACCTGATATTTTATTTAGTGTATGCATGTGTGCTAGGTATCAGGCCGATCCTAGAGAATCACATTTAATTTCTATGAAAAGAATATTTAGATATTTAGAAAGAACTCATGACTTAGGTCTGTGGTATCCAAAATGTTGTGAAATTAACTTAGTAGGTTATTCTGATGCTGACTATGCTGGATGCAAATTAGATAGAAAAAGCACCAGTGGTTGTTGTCAATTTCTTGCAGGATGTTTGATATCTTGGTCTTCAAAGAAACAAAATTTAGTGGCATTATCTACAGCTGAAGCTGAATACGTAGCTGCTGGAAGTTGTTGTACACAACTCTTATGGATAAAGCAACAACTTGAAGATTTCGGATTAAACATCAAATCCATCCCACTGTTGTGTGACAACACCAGTGCCATTAATCTCACCAAGAATCCAGTTCAACATTCAAGGACCAAGCATATTGAGGTTAGATATCATTTTATTCGTGATCATGTAGCAAATGGTAATATTGAAATATCTTTTATTGATACAAATGGTCAGTTAGCAGACATTTTCACAAAAGCCTTACCCGAGGAGAGATTCACATCTCTTACAAGGGAATTAGGCATGTGCAATTTGTGAAAAAGATCTTGTTTACAACTGGCACATTAAAATTCAGAATTAAGTAATTTTTCCCTCCATGGCTTTAAGCAAAATAAATTCAAATTATCCTTTGTAACCGCTCTCTCATTGAAGTCGGTTTGAATAGTCAAACTCTTTTGTCTTCTTCTGCCGCCTTTTGGCACCTCACTTTCCACAACGCATTAATTTATTCATAAAATCAATGACAGAACGATTCGTATCTCATCGTCTACCTTTTCTCCTTTTCATCCTGTCACATGAGTCGATGCCCTAACAACTCATATCTCAACACTCTGCAAATTTGAACCTTCCTCCTCCTTCCCGCAAAATTTCTTGAGGATTCCTTCTCCTCTCCTTCCATTTCAACCCTCCAAGGACTTTACCACCTGAATCCATGGCCGCACCAGTCATCGCCGGCAGCTTGGGTGGCTACAGCGCCGAGTTTCTCACTCCTGAGCAGCAGGAGAGGTTTACCTTTGTGAAGACGAAACTCTGTGGCAATAAAGAAGTCGATGTTGCTAATCTGAGGAAAAATGGAATGAGCAGCGTGGTAGACTTGATCAATCAGATGCAGTGGACGGAAGTTACCACCTTTTCGGAGGTTAGTTATCTGGACCTGGTAAAAGCGTTCTTCTTTTGTATGAGAACAGAGGAAGATGGGTCCCTAGTTTCTTCAGTAAAGGGAACCCTGATTAGAATAGACCCTGAGTTGCTGAAGATGTTGTTTGGTGTGAAGACTTTCGGGTTTAGTGGGGTTCACACTGTGGACGCCCAAGTGAAAGGTTTGGGAATTATAGGGTCGGGCTTCAAGCTAAGGGATGGCAAGCTGGATATAAATCAACTAACTGCTTTCAACCGCCTCCTTCATTTTATTGTATGTCAAATCTTAGTTCCTAGAAGTGCAACTTTCTCATCTTGCATAAAGGCCGACTCTGACATGATGTACTGGGCCATTCAAAATAAGGAGATAAATATGGCCGCAGTAATGATGGAAAGAATGAAATTTGCCAAAGATCATATTTGGGACACCAAGAGCAAGTTAAATGTGTCCCTGCCCTATGCCCACCTACTTACCAAGATCTTCAAACACTTCGGTGTTGATCTTTCTGGGGCAGTTGTAGAGAAAATGGGCCAAGCAATCAGGTCCAGGAACCTGAAGAAGAGTGGCTTCTCTGTGGAAAATGGTGTCTGGTTCAAGGCTTCAGTTGCTGAAGGAGAAGCCATCATCGACGACGCCTCAGTTGTTCATCAGGAAATGGGATCAGAGGCTATGATTCCAGAATTGCCAGTGGAGTCAGTTTCAGTTCCAGCAGTTGTAGCAGCAGAATCATCAGGCCCCTCTATAGCAGAAGTTCAGCCTGAAATTGCATTAAAAGAAGAAAGAGTATCAGAAGCAGCTTCAAAATTTCCAGAAGAATTAGCTGTAAATTTTGCAGAAAGGAGAATTGAGGATATTCTCCCAGAGGATATTGTTCAAGTTGAGGACCCACTACCCTCAACTATTGTTGCATCTATTCTCTCAGATATTATTGATTCAATTTCTTCCACCACTAATGCTCCAGAAAATAGTGGCAGAGTTGCTGAAGAGGCAGTGGCATCAGGCCACATTGATGTGCCAATGGAAGATATTCCAGTAGAGCTAGAGCACCCAGCTGTTCAGGGTGACTCTGTGATGGCGGATGCTCCCATTCAGGGGGAGCAGGTATCAAATGAAGAAGATGCTCCTATTGAGGGGGAGCTATCAAAAGAAGGTTCAGCAGAAGCTCCTGTTGTTGATGATCAGGAGGAAAGGCATAAAGATTCTCCAAATTTGGATGACAGAGAAAGGGAGACTGCAAGCCCTTCGGGGTCAGATGATGATCAACCTCCTCCAGCTAAAGAAGGGAAGAAGAAAGGAAAAGAAGTTGCCTGTGAAGTTCCTCTGTTGGTTGATTCACTTTTTGAGAGGCAGGTCAAACAGAAAATTGTTATAAATTTAAAGCATGTGATTGAGAGGCTTGATGCTCAAGGCACAATCCTGTGCTCTCTCCAATAAGATGTTAGTTCAATCTTCATGAGCCAAGCTTCAACTTCAAAGGATATCTCCAGGGCCAGCTGAGCAAGGGTCAGGGCCATCAGGGCCATTGGAGAGTAAGTCTGTGTAGAAAGAGGCAGAAGAATCCTGGCACCCAAGCCCCCAACTCCCTCTTCTCCCTCTCACACACCTACCCCTCCAACTCCACCCTCAGCTCCTCCTGCTCCTCAAACATTCAAGAAGCCTCAATCTAGACCAATTTCTTCTCCTACACTATTTCAGTCCACCTCATCTCTTGCCTCCTCTACTTCAATTCCTTCTCCTTCTCCTATACATGGGGCCCCTCCAGCATCCTCAGCTGGAGCCTCCTCCTCCTCCTCCTCCTCTGGTCCCTCCATTGGACCAGTTGATGACCTCCCAACTACTTCCCACTCTTTTCTTCATCCTACACTCCACCCTTTCATCACTATCATACCTGAAAGAGCCCAACTTAACTATCCATTTATGGAAAAGATAAAGGATGAGTTTGAGGAAGGCATTCTCAGGTCTGTGCTGAAGGTTGGGGAGCACATTCACAGGGCAGACCCTTCTAGTCTTGCCCCAAGAAGAGGAAACTCACTTCTACTTCCTCCCTTTCCTCTGAACCCAAATACCACCTTTGTGGTTTTCTCTCACAGTGGACAACAAACATAACCCACTGTATAGGGAGTACCTTTCCAAAGTTGTTCTTGCCACCATCATTAACCTTCCTTTTCAAAATCTTTCAGATCATTTGAACATCATTCTACCCTACACTTCTCTTTCAAAGTCCGAAAAGTCCAAAATCTTCTCTCTTGCCCACTCCAAAACTGAAGATCAATGGGGCAAAGGTCACAAGGATCTCCTAAAGAAATTCATTCTTGCCAAATCTGCCAGATTTCCTCCAAGGGACCACTCCCTAACCTTGTCTGAGTGGTTCAGGATGTATCACCAAGAACTTTGAGCACCCTTCATTCAAAAGGAAATCAAAATGATCAGGCATTTCATGGTATTCAACAATTATAGATATGTTCATAGACTTCCAGAGGTTCAGCTTAGCCAATTCAGAAAGGCCATTTCAGCTCTGACTCCAGACATCTCTCACACTTTAGATGTTCAGGTAGATTTTGCTACCCTCCAAGTACCTAAAGAGATAGCCCTTCCTCAAATTCATTTTCTAGTTATGGAGTCCTCTGTAGGATCCATCATCTTTGAGTGTTTTTCCAGAGTAATGGGCAGAATTAAAGTACAGAAAGGCTGCCTGGTTGCTTTTCCTAGATTCCTATTTAGGGAATATCACCATGGGCATGTAAGTGCTGAAGTCCTACCCCCCATTCTGTCTGAATATGAAAGGCTGACATCCTCAGAATGGTCCAAATTCTACCCCTTGTCAGCTCAGCAGTTGTTTGAAATCAATGAAGCTCAGGCCAGAGAAGGCAAACCAGCCATTTCTCCAGTTACTTTCCTTGATATGAACTCCATTCATCTTGTTGATGACCCCTTCAAAGTCTGGGAGGAAAGATACAAAGTGTATGTGGCTATGCACAAGGCTCTCAGAGACAACTACAATCACTATCCTGTGACCATGGACCAATTCCTCACCTGTGCCAGCTTTGGGACTCGTCGGTTCCTCAAGATGAGCATGGACAAGAATGCATATGCTGATCTTCTCTATCAGCACCTAGATCTTCATCTCAAAAGGATGGCTTCCTCCATTGGACCGTCCTACTCTTTGTCTTTTGGAGTTTTTAAAACTCATTTTGAAGAGCAGGAAGCACAGGCATGGGAAACATTTCCCATTTTGCCTCTCTTTTGTTCCCCTGCCTTCTATTTATCTGTACCACCTCAAAGTTAATGAAAATTCCCTTGGTCATCTGCCTCTATCTTTTCTCTTCTTTCTTCATCTCAAATTGTCTTTTTGCTCAATGACAAAAAGGGGGAGAAAATTAGCATGTCTGAAATACATTCCAATAATTTTTAAAGAAGAAAATTAGCATGTCTTATAATTTTTAAAGAAGAAAATTAGCATGTCTTATCTTCAGATTGATTTTAGATATTTTTCATCCAAGCTTATTGTTCAGTTTTGTCCTCACCAAAAAGGGGGAGATTGATGATCAGTCTGTCCCCATGTAATTTTAATGTATTTTGGTGATTAAAAAACTAAATTAGTTTTCATAAATAATATCTAATGAATACCTCATAAGTCTTAAAGTACAGGAAAAATACCAAGGTCAATCAAGCCAATAAAGGTATGCATTACTTCTCTGAAGCTTTAATCTTTTCAACATGATATGCTTCTAAGTTCATATCGACTTCTGTTGAAATTCATAACGATTTCCTTATAAGACCTAAAAGTCATGTTGTTTCAATCAAGTTGATGTCATAACGATTTCATAAGTTACTGTAACAACTTCTTTAGAACTCGCAACGACTTGTTTGTTGTAACGATTTCTTTAGAACTCGCAATGACTTGCCCGTCGTAACGACTTCATAAGTTACCGTAACGATTTCTTTAGAACTCGCAAAGACTTGCCCGTCGTAACGACTTCATAAGTTACCGTAACGATTTCTTTAGAACTCGCAACGACTTGCCCATCGTAACGACTTCATAAGTTACCGTAACGATTTCTTTAGAACTCGCAACAACTTGCCCGTCGTAACGACATCATAAGTTACCGTAACGATTTCTTTAGAACTCGCAACAACTTGCCCGTCATAACGACTTCATAAGTTACCGTAACGATTTCTTTAGAACTCGCAACGACTTGCCTGTCGGAATGACTTCATAAGTTATCGCAAAGACTTCTTTAAGCACTCACAACGATTTGCTTTGCGCAACGATTTCTTTAGTATTCATAACGAATTGTTAAGTATTCATAACGATTTGCTCTCTATAATGACTTGTTAGTATTCATAACGATTTCATAAGTCATATAGACATCAACTTTACAGTTTATATCAACATGATTTTTAATCTTATCTCTTGAAGCATTGACTAGTCAAAGTCACGCATATATCTATCTGTCACTCCTGCATTTATGAGTTCTGAACGTATCTCTGCATACATGTAGACAATATCATCCTTTATCGTGCCTACTCTGATTACGTCTTTTAGACTTAAGCTATTTGGCACTACTATTTTCATGTCTATTGCTACTGACGTTGATTGACATCAGAGACAGCTTAGCTGTCTGCTATTTGAGATTGACATTTGTGCAGACCTCTGATCTAGCTTCATGGTACAACGTTAAACAAAATAGAAGCCAAAGGATATTTCTGAAGATCTCATCTCTTTGCGTACTCAAGTGATCAAAAGGCTATTGACTGGAAGCTTCCAAGACTCCAGATGTCATTCAGTCTAACGACTACCCAAAAGAGAGACAACGGACACTTCAACGTCTAGATTTCAAATTGAAGATATAAATGCAAGTCAGAAGAACAGAACATCGGGACAATTTTTTTCATGTTTTAGCATTCAAATTCTTCTGAAGAAAGTCTAGAGAAAAGAACCTCACTTTTCCTCATCACCTTTAGCTCTTCGCTCTTTGTGTTGTAATAGATTTTTTTAATAGAGTCTGTGTAGTTCTGAGAGTGTGCTTAGTTTAGATCTTTGCTCCCAGTTCTAGTTGCTTCAGATCCTTGCTTGTCAAAAGCTTGATCTAGGGGCTTGAATTTCATTCATTCTCTTTGTGGTGTTCCCTTCGGTTGTGAAGGAAGACCTGGTGGTATCCAGGGTGTTGTTCCCTTCGGTTGTGAAGGAAGACCTGGTGATATCCAGGGTGTTGTTTCCCTTCTGTTGTGAAGGAAGACCTGGTAGGGTATCTAGGGTGTTGTAATTCCCTTCGGATGTGAAGGAAGACCAGCTGAGCTGGGTGTTGTAGCGTCCTTAGGGGGACTGTACCCTAGTTAGTGAAATCCTGAGTTGTTGCTCAGGGACTAGACGTAGGACTCCTAAGGAAAGGAGGTCCGAACCAGGATAATCCTTGTGTTGTGTGATTGTCTTCTTTGTGTGTTTGATATTTAAACTAACAGTCACTAACCTCCATCGAAGATCATTTGTGTGAATGTTTTTAGTTACAGGTATCTTCTAGATTAATTTTTAAAGACCCATTCACCCCCCCCTCTGGGCTCGTCAACTGGGCAACAGGGACTTAACCCCTTAAACCCTCCTTAATGGATCAGCATGCTTAACTGTTGAAGATTAGTATGTTAATTATGTTTTAGGGTTGGGTTTTGCCAGGCCAGGATTTTGGGTGTTTTGAGTGATCCAAGTGTTGGATCGTGGATTTTTGAAGTTCTGGTAGTGTTAGAAGATGTGAGGAGATGTTTCCCTCCATCAATTTTGTGGTCGTTGGGCGTTTTGCCCAGTTAGACTGACCTGGTGCCGTTCTGGATTCAGAAGACTGAGGATATTAACATCCACATCTGTTGACGTTAAGATCTTCAGTGTGGATGCTAACGGTAGGATCCTTGCCGTTAACCAAGTGTTGGCGGCAATGGTTGTGTTGTTTATATCCTTATTGGCGGCAATCCATGTTGTCATTCATTTGATGACCCAGTGGGCCTTCAGTCATGCATTGTGTCTAGAGACGTGACACGAGGTGTCCGTCTATTGTGCGGTGTTTCAGACGTTGAGAGTGTTACCGTTTGTACTCGCGTTGAGTTACCGTGCCTCTGTTTCTATTTGTCACCTGGACATAGAGCGACGCTCTGTCTAGATGACCGGCGTGTGTGGGGTCCTCCGTCGGTGAGCCAGGACGTTGAGAGCATCTCTATCCTGTGCGTACTCCTTGTGGTGGTTTCGAGCCGGTCTCCGTGGAGCCCCTTCTCTACCGCTAGGGTCAGCCGTAGGGGGAAAACTGGTCGTGGACCAGACGCGAGAGAGATTGTCTGTAGTGTGCACACGTGGCTGGGGTTGAGAGACTCTGTGGTGACGGGTCGCCGAGCCACAGACCCTAGCTGAGTCCTACTTACTGTGTGTGAGTGTGTTACTGAGCCGCGAGGTTTACAGTCTTGTAACGCACTCCTGTCAAGGAGACGCGTGGTTGTTACTAGTTTTGGTTATGATACGACGTGTATTTACTTTCTGTTTTTACTTTCCGCACTTTAGTACTGTTGCCGGTGGGGGTTACTTTTCCCTACTGGGTCTCTTTTCTTGAGACTCACTCCCCTCCCTTTCAGGTGGGTCGTCGTCGACTCCCGTTCCAGGCGAGTCTAGCCACTCCTGTGTTGGTGCGCCCTAGCTGCAGTGAGTAGTACTTTTTGTTGTACTTCTGTACTCTGTACTTAGCTCGGACTCTGAGTTGTACATGTTATGTTTCATGTATAGTGAAATCTTATAGCTTTACATGGTGTGTATCTTCTTATATATAGTCTCCTCGGACATTCACTTTTTACCCTTCCGAGCTTGTCTCGTGGGTTAGTGGGTCAGAATTCGAGTTACTGGTTGGTTACTGGTAATGCGGATTTTGGGTCCTTACAGTTGGTATCAGAGCCTGGTCTGATGAGATATATATAAGGAAATACCCATCATGTTAACTCAGAGTACAAAGAGTACAGTTGCAGCTATTTAGCTCGGAGTTAGTTAGTGTATTCATGTGTGTGTGTTTTTGCTCTGTGTATAGTACTATGGCACCTAGGCGACATCCTAGAGAGGGAGTGGCTGAGCAGGCGACTTGTCAGGAGGCTGGAGACGCCCCGCCACCTCAGCAGACGCAGCCTTTGCCACAGGACGCACATAGTGGTATTGTTCCGCCACCGCCGCCACCTCCTCCTCAGGCAGCGCAGGGGTTAGATTGGACCCAGTTTCTTGAGGGGAAGGCTCAGTTTGTAGCTCAGCACCGTGATGCGTCGGTACCCCAAGGCGGTACTGGGAGGGTACTGAGGGAGTTCTTACAGTTTTAGCCTCCCCAGTTTTTGGGTCAGCCTGATCCAGATATGGCACGGGCATGGTTGGATGCAGTGGAGCGGACTTTCCGTTCCATGGAGTGTGTTCCCGAGGAGCGAGTGTTGTTAGCTAGTTATCAGTTGCAGGCGCAGGCGTTGACTTGGTGGTCCTCTGAGTGGGAGACTACTTTTCAGTCTTGCCCACTTAGACAGATTATGTGGCAGGAGTTTGTCATTTCTTTTGAGAGGGCCTTCTGTCCAACTTATGTCCGGACGGAGTGGTTGTACCAGTTTCTGGACTTGCAGTAGAAGGATTCTACTGTAGTGCAGTACAGGGCCAGATTTGTAGAGCTAGGGCGTTATGCTCCGCAGATTATGGCAGATGAGAGTCTGAGGACTCAGCAGTTTGTGAGGGGCCTGAGGCCAGAGCTCAGGCAGGCGCTGATAGTTGCGCGTGTCACAGACTTGGACGCGGCCTATCAGACAGCGGCAGCGTTGGAGGCTGATACTTTACGGACCCGTGCTCGGAGTGCAGAGGTTCAGACACAGGTAGTTCCTACTCAGCCACGGCAGTAGCAAAGTAGTGTGCAGGCGACTCCGAAGGCCACGACTTCCTACGCGTCCACTTCTGCTGGGACGACGGCGAAGTCAGGATCTCGGAGGAAGTTTCGACGTGACAGGAGTCAGTCGGAGCAGAGACAGCAGTCTGTTGGGAGTGTTCAGCAGCCGGTAGGGTAGCCTTCACAGTAGGTACAGCGTTCTTTTGCTGGTCAGTGTTACCGGTGTGACCAGATGGGTCACATGGCGCGAGATTGCCCCTTGTTACCTCGTGTGCCGCAGCAGCAGACCCAGTCATAGCCGCGAGTGCAGCAGCAGCAGCAGCAGGCACCCATGCAGCAGCGTCAGCAGGCCGGAGGTTCTGGTGGGTCGAGAGGTAGAGGTCGTGTTACTCACTAGACCCGTGCAGACGCGGAGGCAGCTCAGCTAGTGGAAGGTACTGTTACAGTTTTTGGTTATACAGCTAGAGTTTTGTTCGATACCGGTGCCTCTCATTATTTTGTGTCTGAGGAATTCCTATACTCCCTTGGAGAGTTGAGTACGGGAGAGTCCGTTGACCTAGCAGTAGTGTTGCCGACAGGGGACTTTGTCCTTACGTCCTACTGTCTCGAGGAGGTACCTGTGCAGTTGCAGGATCAGTGGTTGTCAGCTCGCTTGTTTGCTTTGCAGTTGCAGGATTATGATGTGATTTTGGGTATGGACTGGTTAGAGCGGTATGGTGCAGTGATGGATTGCCAGAAGAAGAGGGTGCACTTGCGAATACCTGGGGAAGCAGCGTTCTACTTCCAGGGTATCGTACCTCTTACTTCTCGCTTTTTAGTTTCTGCTTTGAGGGCGGGGAGGTTGCTTGCCTCTGGTTGTCAAGGTTTTCTAGTTTCTGCAATGACCCTTGACCAGGTTACCTCGGGAGTGGGGGACATTCTCGTAGTGTGTGAGTTTCCGGATGTTTTTCCGGAAGAGTTACCTGGTCTACCGCCAGAGAGAGAGATTGAGTTTACTGTTGAGTTAGTTCCTGGCACTGTACCATTTGCACAGGCACCGTACCGTATGGCACCAGCAAAGTTAAGGGAGCTGAAGAGGCAGCTTGAGGAGCTGTTGGAGAAGGGCTATATTCGTCCTAGCTTTTCTCCCTGGGGATCACCTGTCTTGTTTGTCCGGAAGAAGGATGGTAGCGTAAGATTGTGTATTGATTATAGGAAGCTGAACCAAGTGACCATCAATAATAGGTATCCATTGCCTAGGATTGACGATCTCTTTGATCAGCTTCAGTCCGCTCATGTCTTTTCGAAGATCGACCTGAGGTCGGGCTACTATCAGTTGCGGATTAGAGACTCTGACATTCAGAGGACTGCTTTTCGGACTAGGTATGGTCATTTTGAGTTTTTGGTGATGCCGTTTGGGCTCACCAATGCTCCAGAGGCCTTCATGGATCTGATGCACCGGGTGTTCCACCAGTTCTTGGACCGGTTTGTCGTAGTATTTGTTGACGACATTCTGGTGTAATCTACTTCGGAGGAGGAGCATGCCGAGCACTTGAGGATCGTGTTACAGACTTTGCGAGAGCACCAGTTGTATGCCAAACTTAGTAAGTGTGAGTTTTGGCTACAACATGTTCACTTTTTGGGGCACGTGATCTCAGGTGAGGGAGTTTCTGTAGATCCAGCGAAGGTCGAGGCAGTTTTGCAGTGGGAGAATCCCAGGACTGTGTCAGAGATTCATAGCTTTTTGGGCTTGGAAGGTTACTACCGCAGGTTTGTTCAAGACTTTTCTCAGGTTGCTGCACCCTTGACTCGGCTGACGAGAAAGGGGGTTCCGTTTTTGTGGTCGGAGCAGTGTGAGCAGAGCTTCATAGAGTTGAAGCGACTGCTTACATCAGCGCCAGTCCTTGTGTTACCTTCAGGTGAGGAGGGTTTTGAGATTTGCACAGACGCTTCAGGTGTTGGTCTGGGTGCGGTTTTGAGGCAGCAAGGCCGGGTAGTGGCTTATGCGTCTCGTCAGCTTAAGCCCCACAAGGAGAGTTATCCGACCCATGACCTAGAGCTTGCAGCTGTGGTGTTTGCTTTGAAGATTTGGCGTCACTACCTGTACGGAGTGAGTTTTATAGTCCGTACCGACCACCAAAGCTTGAGGTATGTGTTTTCTCAGAGGGATCTGAATATGAGGCAGCGTCGATGGATGGAATATCTGAAAGACTATGATTTTAGCATTGAGTATAAGCCTGGAAAAGCGAATGTAGTTGCAGATGCTTTGAGTAGAAAAGCACAGATGAGTCATCTGATGTTGAGGGAGTGGCAGTTGTGGCAGTCTGCGGCAGAAGGGTCTTTCAGAGTTTCGTCCAGTCGTCGATTGTGTGTGTTGGGCAGTTTGTTGGAGGCTCCCGCCGTTGTGAGATAGGTTGTTGAGGCTCAGCGAGCAGATCCCAAGTTACACAGTGTGTTACTTCTTCCAGAGGTTGAGCTTTGCGAGGACGTGACTGTTAGATTCCGAGATAGACTCTATGTTCCTGTTGAGGAGTCTGTCAGGAGAATTGTGTTGCAGGAGGCACATGGTTCCAGGTACTCGATTCATCCAGGGTCGACCAAAATGTATCATAGGTTGAAACGTCAGTTTTGATGGCCTGGGATGAAGAGAGACATAGCGGCTTTTGTAGCTAGGTGTTTGATCTGCCAGTAGGTGAAGGCCGAACATCAACGTCCAGGAGGACTTGTGCAGCCATTAGAGATTTCGATGTGGAAGTGGGACCATGTGACGACTGACTTTGTTTGTGGTTTGCCGAGGACAGCTGGAGGTTTTGACAGCATTTGGGTTCTTGTGGACAGATTGACGAAGACTGCTAGATTCTTGCCTGTCAGGACTAGTTGGGGTGTGAGTAGGTTGGCCGCGTTGTACGTAGAGCGGATTGTTCCTTTGCACGGAGTGCCGATCTCTATTGTGTCAGATAGGGATCCTCGCTTCACTTCTGGGTTCTGGCGTAGTTTCCAGAGGGCTTTGGGGACAGAGTTGGCTTTTAGTTCCTCCTACCACCCACAGTCAGATGGTCAGTCAGAGCGGACTATCCAGACTTTAGAGGACATGCTTAGAGCTTGTTGTCTGGAGTGGCAGGGATCGTGGACAGTTCACTTGCCATTGGTCGAGTTCGCATATAATAATAGCTATCACTCCAGTATCGGTATGGCACCATATGGGGCTTTGTATGGACGACCGTGTCGTACTCCTCTATACTGGTTCGAGGTTGGCGAACGGATTGTCACGGGGCCAGAGTTAGTTCAGCAGGTAGTTGAGGTAGTTCAGCTTGTGAGGCAGAGGCTTCAGTCAGCTCAGAGTCGGCAGAAGAGTTATGCAGATCAGCGCAGACGACCGCTCGAGTTTCAGGTAGGGGACCAGGTGTTTGTCCGTGTGTCTCCTATGAAGGGAGTGGTGAGGTTCGGTAGGCGTGGAAAGTTGAGTCCCCGCTTTATTGGACCTTTCACCATTACTGAGCATGTCGGAGGTTTGGCGTATAGACTTGAGCTTCCGTTAGAGTTGGCAGCAGTCCACGATGTGTTCCACGTGTCGATGCTTCGGAAGTACCTTTCTGACAAGTCTCACGTTCACCCGAGCACAGAGTGGTCTGAGGTGACTCCAGTGTTGACAGTACCAGAGTTTCCGTTGCATATTGAGGATCGCCGAGTTCAGAGATTGAGGAACAAGGCAATCCCTTTAGTTCGTGTTGCGTGGCAGCGACATTCAAGTGGTTAGTCGACATGGGAGCGAGAGGACGAAATGCGCGAGCAGTTTCCGTACCTCAGTCTTCTTTCTTTATGTTGTTTGAATTTTTGGGGCAAAATTCCTTAAGGGGGGAGGGCTGTAAGGTCTCGGTCTCAGCGGATCCTTATTGGATCTTGTAGAAGTTTGGATGTGGTTGACGACAATGGATATTGCCGTTGACTTGGGCTTGACGGCCAGGGGCTAGCCGTTGACTTGCTCTTAGCGTCTAGCGATGTGGACGTTTGTCGTTGAACTTGACGGCAAGCGGTCCGGACATCGACCCTTGGCAGTTCAAATAGGCGGCGAGGTATGTGGACGTCTATTTGTAGCTTCTGTAGAAATAGGGCAGCCCGTGAGCAGCAACTTTTCCTTTTCTCTTCCTCTCTTTCCCTCCACTTTTACCTTTGTCCGTTTCCACCACTTCCGATGGTTGATGGGAGCTCGTGGGAAGACCTTGGTACGTGTGGCGGTTTTAGATCGGGTGGGAATCGCGAAGATTTGGTGTGATTCGCGCGGAGATTTCGAGGGGTTCCGGCACGATTGGTGGCTGTTTAGGAGCTTTTGGGGTGTTCTGAGGTAGGGACTTAACCCCTTAAACCTTCCATAATGGATCATCATGCTTAACTATTGAAGATTAGTATGTTAATTATGTTTTAGGGTTGGGTTGTGCCATGCCGGGATTTTGGGTGTTTTGAGCGATCCAAGTGTTGGATCGTGGATTTTCGAAGTTCTGGTAGTGTTAGAAGATGTGAGGAGATGTTTCCCTCCATCAATTTTGTGGTTGTTGGGCGGTTTTGCCCAGTTGGACTGACCTGGTGCCGTTCTGGATTCAAAAGACTCAGGATATTAACGTCCACATCTGTTGACGTTAAGATCTTCAGTGTGGATACTAACGGCAGGATCCTTGCCGTTAACCAAGTGTTGGCGGCAATGGTGGTGTGTTTATATCCTTATTGACGGCAATCGATGTTGTCGTTTATTTGATGACCCAGTGGGGTCATGCATTGTGTCTAGAGACTGACACAGGTTGTCCATCTATTGTACGGTGTTTCAGAGTTGAGAGTGTTACCGTCTGTACTCCGTGTCACCGTGCCTCTGTTATTGACGGCCGATGTTGTCTATTTGATGACCCAGTGGGCCTTGTCATGCATTGTGTCTAGAGACGTGACACGAGGTGTCCATCTATTGTACGGTGTTTCAGACGTTGAGAGTGTTACCGTCTGTACTCCCGTTGAGTCACTGTGCCTCTGTTTCTGTTTGTCACCTGGACATAGAGCGACGCTCTGTCTAAATGACTGGCGTGTGGGGGGTCCTCCGTCGGTGAGCCAGGACGTTGAGAGCATCTCTGTCCTGTGCGTACTCCTTGTGGTGGTTTCGAGCCGGTCTCCGTGGAGCCCCTTCTCTACCGCTAGCGTCAGGCGTAGGGGGAAAACCGGTCGTGGAGCAGACGCGAGAGAGAGCGTCTGTAGTGTGCACACGTGGCTGGGGTTGAGAGACTCTGTGGTGACGGGTCGCCGAGCCACAGACCCTATCTGAGTCATACTTACTGTGTGTGAGTGTGTGTTACTGAGCCGCGAGGTTTACAGTCTTGTAACGCACTCTTGTCAAGGAGACGCATGGTTGTTACTAGTTTTGGTTGTGATGCGACATGTATTTACTTTCTGTTTTTACATTCCGCACTTTAGTACTGTTGCCGGTGAGGGTTACTTTTCCCTACTGGGTCTCTTTTCTTGAGACTCACTCCCCTCCCTTTCAGGTGGGTCGTCGTCGACTCCTGTTCCAGGCAAGTCTAGCCACTCCTGTGTTGGTGCGCCCTAGCTGCAGTGAGTAGTACTTTTTATTGTACTTCTGTACTCTGTACTTAGCTCGGACTCTGAGTTGTACATGTTTTGTTTCATGTATAGTGAAATCTTACAGCTTTACATGGTGTGTATCTTCTTATATATAGTCTCCTCGGACATTCACTTTTTACCCTTCCGAGCTTGTCTCGTGGGTTAGCGAGTCAGAATTCGGGTTACTGGTTGGTTACTGGTAATGCGGATTTTGGGTCGTTACACCAGAAGACAGTAAAGGACACAACTGTGGCCGTCTATCCACTCTTAACGTCAAGATATATTGACGTTAAAAAGGATTCCGGCCAGAACACAGAAATGATTAAATAAACACACATACCCAACATAAATGCATACTATATGCATTACATTATCCAAATACATTATGCACAGAAATAAATAAATATAATATACACACAAGAATAACATATATTTATACACATGCACATAGGTAAGTAATTACTTATAATATGCACCAATAAACAATATGAAATGCACAAAATTCGGGGGCCTCACATTGCATGCCCATCCTTTAATTTTCTGCTAGCATGAGTGTGATTGCTTGTCGCATTTTAATTTATGTCATTTCCTCATTCTATGTCTGAAAAAGGCTCAGCCCCTTGACAAATCACGAAGTCTGACTCACCTGGTCAGCAAGGGGCTGAGTCAGAATAGTTAACTAATATGTTTGTTCAAGTGACTCCTAGGCGCGGAAAGAAGAAAGCAAGGTGTAACGACCCTCCTTATACCAGTACAATTATACCAATTCATGTCGGTACAAAGAACGCTGTCACAGTGGGACATTTACCCAATATTAAACATTAGATTGAGATGTACACGAATAACAAAAGATTACAGCAGAAATAAAAGAGCTAATCTTATTCCATCATCATCATTCTATCCACAATCCATATAGCATTTAAAAGAAATACATATGCCCATAATTACAATTTCAAAATGAATTACATTGTCCAAATGAATTACATAATTCCATTGATTACATACTATGTAAGAAAGGTACAACGGATCATGTCCACAAGAAAGCTACTCCTTGCGCTCGGAGTCGCTCCTCACAATGTCCTCCTCTACTATGGGGACACCTATCACACCTATACGCCGAAGCAAGTAAATAGACCCCGCAAGCAATCCATGAACACAACCATACACATATCACCTACACATACTAGTTTTCTAAACCATTAAGGATAAACATGGTACATGTTTTATATTACTTTAACAATTAAGTATAAAAACTTATAACATGCATTCTACACCTTTTATTCATCATGCTTCAAAGATTTAAATCTTATTCAAACCATTTTGCAACTATACATGATTTAAGCATGGAACTATACATAAAGTAAATAGCATACCTAGCATGAATTTTATTCATTTTCTCATGTACTTAACACAATTGTACCCACATTTTGCTTGCTATTTCGACATGAATTTAACACATTCACATGGGATTACACTATTTCACATGATAAAACATTCACTTAACAATTTAACATGTTCGTATTTCACATTGCACAATTCACATGATCATATTCACATATTTACATTTTTACACTTAGTTGCCGTGACACATAGTCCAAACCACCACTAGAAGGACACACAAATATATACACATATCCATCACCTAGACAATATAGTGATAGATCTTGGTTAACTGCGCAGAACTGGGAGAAGCCCTTTCCACCCTAACCAGTGGTACTTGTCCACCTCCAGGATTTCATCTTAATGCCCATAGGATATCACACACATTGAACCTTTCCGTAGGAACTTTACTATGGTACGGTTCCATAGCCCTCTATGGTAGTAGTGTCACTAACGGCACAGTTTTACACATTATCACATTGTCATATTGTTCACACAATTCTCATGCACTATGTAATATATTTACATGCATTAATTTATAATCCCACATGTTCAGGTTACCTAGCATGATGCTACTGTTCACAGCGGCAATTTGATCATAACATAATCCTAAACATGCTGCTAATCTCTGAATTTCACATAATCAAAATTGACATGACTAATATGGTTAATTACCCTTATTAAACTGATCACAGTACCTACTGATGTCAATATAGCATGAAATTTTGCGGAATAGTATACAATTTATAATAATTAAAACAAGCTTCCTACAGATTTATCTAGAAATCCAATTAAACATGGTTACCACAGTCATACTTAGCAGTTCCAAAATCTGAATATAGTAGTCATATGTTCATACAAAATTTTTGAAACTCTAACATGAAATGAATCATTTTAATTAGAATTAAAATAGGCAAATCATGCTCACTATTCCATTTCCAGGAATTCTAACAAATAGAACTGTACACAGAAATTCGTCCTAGCCTCATGATATGACCTACTGTATGGACATGATCCAAAATAATTCTCACAGCATGTACACACATTCAGAAGTTCAGAAAATATACCACAGAGATCAAACATGCATTCTGTAAACACTTGAAGAACTTGGCGGCACAAGGGTTGCCGCCAACAGGGGTTAACGGCACAATAGGTTGCTTCCAACTCTGGATCTTAACGGTAGTAAGTTGGCCGTTAAATTCCTGTCTGCAGAAGTGCAAAATGATCCAATAAAACATGGTGAATGGGGGTTCCAGGACACGAAATAAATTCTCAAAAAATCCTAGGACCTACGAGACATGGGCAGGGATGATGTCCATAGGTTACTTGCCTCAGAAAAATTGCTAGATAGGATTATTTTGCGGAAGATGCTCTCCTCGGCCAAGCCAAGAAGAGCCCAAATCTCCCCTCGAACCAGCTTCTGTGATGGAATATGTTGCACACCGGAGTCGGGGAAGCTTCCTTAAGATCAAGTGCACCTCTCAGACAATGAAGAACACCGGAAGACGCACCCAATCGCCAGATCCAAGCCTCCAAAGTTCAGGTTTCGCACAAATAGTTCTAGGGTTTTGACAAGAGCCAAAAGACCTAATTCGTTTAGAAGAATGAGTTTTTATAGAACCTAAGGGGTCAAGTACACATTAGGGTAGGAATCCTACCATTTGTAGCCAGTTTCCAAAACAAGAACCGAAGGAAATGCAACCATTTCCAGATCTGAAACTGCACAATTTCTGGGAAATAGACGTCCACATTCCTGCCATTTACTGGGAATCAACGTCCATCGATCTGAACGTCGACTCTCTCATAAACGTCCATTCATGTTGACGTTAATTGGCCTTTCGGTCAGAACACAGAAATGACCAAACGTGCATACATTACATACATACCTGTAACTTGTAATGTATAACTTAAACACCATCTATACAATATGAAGAAAACAATATGTACATAAATAAACAAGCATATATACATGCACAACACTATTTAATTATAATATGTATAGAAATAAATATATGTATTTATACATATACATATATACACATAGCTACATACACATCACACGACCAAAAATCTAAATAAAAGAGCAAAATTCGAAGGCCTTACACCCTCTCCCCCTTAAAGAGAACTTCGTCCTCGAAGTTAGAACAAACTAATCAAACAAATGGGGATACTTCTTTATCATAGCATCCTCAAGCTCCCAAGTAGCCTCCTCTTGTGAGAAGTTCCGCCAAAGCACCTTTACGGACACAATACTTTTGTTCCTTTGGTGTTGGGCCTTCCGATCAAGAATAGCTACTAGTTGCTCAACATATGATAGATTTGGCTGGATCTCCACTGGCTCGTAACTAATCACATGAGATGGATCACACACATACCTCCTGAGCATAGATACGTGGAAAACGATATGCACACTCGCTAGCGCTGGGGGTAATGCTAGCTCATATGCGACGCTTCCCATCCACCTAAGGATCTCAAACGGGCCAATGAATCTAGGACTTAATTTGTTATGCCTGCCAAACCTGACAACACCTTGAGTAGGTGAAACATTCAGAAATACATGCTCTCCCACCTCGAACTCCAAATCCTTCCTTCTGTTGTCGGCGTAACTCTTCTGCCTATCCTGCGCCGCAACAAGCCTCTGTCTGATAAGTTGGATCTTATCCGAAGTCTCCTGCACTAACTCTGGACCTATCAATTGCCTATCACCTGCCTCCTCCCAACATAAAGGACATCTACAAGGACGCCCATACAAAGCCTCAAATGGAGCCATACCAATACTCGCATGAAAACTGTTGTTATATGCGAACTCCACAAGAGGCAAATGATGTTGGCTTTAGTGTGTTTTGGAATTTCCTAAAGTTGTATTTTAATGATGACCAATGAACATCACTCATACCTTGATTTTGATGATGACATATTGAACATGTTATACATTTTATACATATCACA
Source organism: Colocasia esculenta (assembly GCA_014218235.1). NCBI lineage: Eukaryota > Viridiplantae > Streptophyta > Magnoliopsida > Alismatales > Araceae > Colocasia > Colocasia esculenta. Next base: position 54,481,356 of record CM024757.1, read on the forward strand.
ACAATACTTAAACAACATGTTTTTGATGTTTAATATCTCACATTTTAATGATAATATCTTGTATTAATGGTTTACACTTTATATTTCTCAAGTTTACACAAATTTGTCACAGTGGTGTCGACACAGTCCACCTATGTGTCGACACTGGCTGAATGTCCCAGAAGCATGTTCTGAGAGAAGCAACCAGTGGTGTCGACACAGTCCACCTGTATGTCGACACTAGATGAATGTCCCAGGAAGTAGTCAGAACAGTTGAAGCCAGTGGTGTCGACACAGTCTACCTGTGTGTCGACACACTTCGACTGAAGCTCAAAATGGGAATTTTTATGGACACGTGGCTGCTTAGGAATCAAGGGATCTGACCTAGATTTTTGTGCCCATGCACCCCAAGGCACCTCATGGACATATGGGTCTATAAATACCCATGATCCTCGTACCCCAAAGGAAACAAGTCCATACCATTTCCAGAAGAGGATTTTGGCGGCAAAAGGGGCTTTTCCAGATCTTGCTCCATCTCCAGAAGCTACAGACCATCCTTTCAAGAGGAAGGACGTAAGAATCAAGGCCAATCTCTAGAGAGAAGTTTGATGTGCTGAGAAAGGGAGCAGATCCAACTGAAGAGCAGTAGCTGAAGAAGAACTTCTGGCAATTCAGAAGCCAGTGGAGCAGAGCATCGCAAATTGAAGGGGATCTTCATCGAATTCTTTCAAGTCTTTTCAATTCGAGCTTCTGCAAGACCTCTTCACCAAGGAACATCCAATCTACATCTATTTTACCCATTTATTGGATTGTTCTTCTCACTTTCGTCTGTGAGATCTGTGCATGAAGTTCTGTGCAGATTTCTATGTACGATTGAGTCTGTGAATCAGATCATTGCTAGAGGATCTGATTTCTTTTGTGTTTGATCTAGCCTTTTGGGGTTTGAGCCGTCGTGCTCAATTTGGAGCCGTCGTGCTCCTGTTGTGGTTTGAGTAATCGTGCTCAATTTGGAGTCATTGTGCTCCTGTTGTGGTTTGAGCCTGTGTGCTCAGTTCTTGGAGTCGTTGTGCTCCAGGTTATGTGTTTGAGCCGTCGAGATCAAGGGTGTTTAGAGTCGTCGTTCTCCAGTGTGAGTTGTACTCTTTTGAGCAGTGGAACCTCATTGTGTGAGGGGTGGATGTAGGAATCACTGGTGTGATTTCCAAACCACCAAAAAATCCTTTCTGCAATGGTTTGATCTGCTTGTCTGCGATAGATGCTTGCATAGGATTTCACTTTCACACTAAGTGTTTAATTGCTTCACACATCATCTACACACACCCACACTTCAGATCAGTAAATTGCTTGTCTAAATTGATCTCTAATTCGAAGTAATTTTAAATTGCTTAAGCTTCCGCAGTAATTGGTGTCAGATCTATTCAACCCCCCCTTCTAGATCGAATCCATCCACTTATTCGATCCTACAATTGGTATTAGAGAAGGTTAACCACTCTAATTGTTAGATCTAATTCCTTGTTACATTGATTTACAGTGATTAGATCTAATAGTCTTTTGAGTTTTGGTATAATGGTAAATTACTTTAATCTACATGAATTTCCTGTTATAATTTTAGAGAAATCCTCAAGCTCATTTTCATCGGATTTTTCAGAGGATTCATAAAGAAAAGGAGCAAAGGAAATTCACAAGTACTTAATGGCAAAGAAGAGCGTCAATGAATCCACAAAATCAACAATTCAAAAGACTTTGGCTCTAACAGCACATTCCATGAGCTCAGAGCATTCTTCATCCTCTTCAAAACACAAGAAATCAAATGGGTCTACAAGGTCAGGTAAATCCACTCCAGACTCATCTATGTATTCTAACTCTGATTCTGATGTAGATGAAGGAATGTCTCAGGTTAAATTGATTGAATTATGTGAGAAGATACAAAATCTTAATGTACAGCTGAACACTAAAAATAAAGACTTGAAAAAGACTTTAAAACATTGCCATGGAGCAAATGAGAATTTGAAAAATGAAGTTGAAAAATTAAATTCTGAGAAAGAATTTGGAAGATGAAGTCCAAATCTGTGAAAATAAACTGAATGGATTAAAAGATAAGTATGAGCTATTGAAATCAAAAGTCATTAATCTAGAAAATGAGAAAGAAGAATTGATTGATCTCAATGAAAACTTCAAATCTAACAATGATCAATTAAACAAACAGATTTCTAACATGGCTCATGATCATCAAATAACTGAAAGATGCAAACAACTTGTTGAAGAAAATTGTCACTTAAAGAAAAAGATTGAATGCTTGTTACATGGCAAACCATTAGATAATGATTGTAGCAATTTCAGTAATAAAATTGCTGATATGGAAAAACAAATTGCTCAATTTGAAAATGAAAAGAACAAAATGAAAAATGGTTTGGATGTCATGCTAAACAAGCTTCAAATTTTAGAAAAAGAAGTTGTTGCATTAAAAGATGAAAAACAGAAGCTTCAACATGAATTGAAGAATACTAAATACACAAGTCTTGCTTCTATGAGAGATAAGAAAAATTAAAATAAAACAAAATTAACATTTGTTAAAGCTGCTGCGAACAAGAACTCTGCTAATTCTAATAAAAAACTAGTGAAAGTTCTTATCCAGAAATAGACAGAGAAAAAGAAAATTGCTACTATCAAGAAGATTCATCTACTTCCTCCATCAGTCCAAAAAGCTCCAAGGCAAGTTCCAAATTCACATCATGCCAAGAGCTACCAAAAAGTACCTCCTTCTCCTCATGGTATGCCTCCTCACAGGAAAAGGAGATTCCAACAAATGCATACATGCCAAGGTAAGTACCAGGTAAGAAATGCTCTCATTTGCTTTAACTGCAATAAACCTGGTCATCTTGCCAAACATTGCTGGATTAGAAATGAAAATTTCAATAAACATGCCAAATCAGTCCAATACTTTCATTCTCATAAAATTGGTCATATTTCTAGGGACTGTTGGTACAGAAATGATTTTGTTGTGCATGCTCAGAAATTCTAGTCTAATGCATATGCTCATACACACAGGAATAAATATCAAGTTCATACTGAAAATGTTCAAAATTCCATGTGTATAGGCATAGAAATGCTGCACAAAATCATTTTGTTTCTGCTTATATTAAAAATCTAAAAATTAAAAACTTCATGAAAACATAGATGCATTGAGCAGGGCAAAAAGAAAATCTGGAACTAATTCTGCTCATAGTTCTATCAATGAAAGAAATGCATCTATACCAAAAATAAAATCATTTTGGATTTAGAAATCTTTATTGCACTCTAACATTGATTTCATTGCAGAACCCAAGCAAGTGTGGGTCCCAAAACCAGCTTGATCAGTAAGCTGAGGAGTCTTGCAGCCATACATTGTAAATGGATTCAAGATATTGACTGTGCAAGGCAAGAAATGATTAGAGAACACAGGTAAAATCTTTGAAAAAGAAATGAAGATTGTTCAGGTAAAATTTCTTTATCATTTCAAATGTAAATTATCTGAATTGAAATGAATGTTTAATTTTTATCTGAACAATGAGAAATGTGTTTCAATGCTACTTCCAACAAGAAATTTATGTCATAACAATTGAAATCATGTTTGTTTGTTTGTGCCCATGACTCCTTGTGCATATCAATTGCATTGACGTTTTGGTATATCAAATAATGACATGTGAAAAATCAAGTTATGTTTGTTTGGAAGCTATCATTATGCGTGAGTAAAATACTCTGCCAAGTACCAGAAGTCATGTTATACTTAAGGCTAATTGTGTGCATAATCATGTTTGAATTGCTTGCTAGCTTTTTCATTCCATGCACATATTAAGGGGGAGTAAATTAGAAAAAGTGCAAAAATGTTCTTGAGAATGAATGAATTTCATGATACAACTAAAGAATAATTGACCTTTCTACAGTGACTATGCGATATATCAAATGATGAAATGTGAAAGGACAAGTTAGGCTTGTCTGGAAACTATCATTATGCGTGAGGAAAATTCTCCGCCAAGTATCAATAGTCTTTTCCTGTATAAAGGTCATGAAGAAAAATGAAAATCTTAAAAACTTTATTTTAAATCTTTGAAACACTTTTGAGTCTTTGAAAAACTTTTCTTCTTCAATAAATGGTTTGTTAATGTATGCTTGATCATGTTCATACTCATTCTGCACAAACTGCTTGGAATGAACATATCTGAATTGCTTAAATGATCATTTCATATCATGCATATCTTATGGGGGAGTTAGTTAAAAGAATCTTTGAGTGAAATGCTGGAGAAATATTCTTTCATATCTAATTTTTCAACAACTCCCATTCAGTTTGTTGAAAAATGTTCTTGCAAAGCTGCTTAATAAAAGTCTTCGTGTTCTTGCAAATAAATTCCTCACTCTCACATTGCATTGGCATTCTTGGTATATCAAATGGTGATTTGAAGAAAGACAAGTCAGGCTTATCTGGACACTTTCACTATGCGTGAGTATATGTCTCCGCCAAGTATCAAGAGCCTTGTATGCAATTGTTGAGGGGGAGTCTTTATCTTTCAATAAAACATTCTTGTTCATTCTATTTTCACTTCATTCCATTCCTATTTCTTCAATAATCCCCATGTTCACCTTGTGAGGGGGAGATACATGAAAGGGGGAGTCATTGTTACATTCCTTGACCTCACTTGTCTATCTTGAACCCCAAAATTATCAGAATTTTTAAGTCATTGTGCTATTTTCTTATGAGAGAATTAAGACATTGAAACTAAATTCATTGTGCATTTAGTTTAATTTCAAAGATTCATTAATATTTCAAGGTTAAGCAATCTTAATACTGAATGTCTTTAAAATGACTTGCAAAACACTTGTAGGCATATGAGTGGCTTTACTATTTAACATGTGCATGTTTAAGCTTCATTTTTACCACATGTTAAGAATATTTTTTCTAAATTCGTAGTCATGACTTGTCTAGTTAAAACAAACATATTCTTGCAAAACATCAAAATAAAATGATCAACAATCTGGAAAGATATAAACAGAGCAATGCAAATTCTTGAACCACTGAGTAACCGGGCCATTTTGCCTTAAAAAAGATTTGTTTCGCGTCAAAAAGTGGAAATCAAAATTTTCAACTATGTATAAGATAATGAAAGTTAAACCACTGAGTAATCAGGAGTTCTTGCATCTGATCAATGTGATCTATTGCACTGAAAAGTGAGATTTAACTAATTTATTCTTCTATTCCTTCCCAGTTAAAAATAAAAGAAAATCAACTTGACAAGATGCAAAAGCGTAAGACCTTAATAAAGTTCATGTATACTGTGTTTAGACCTATTATTCTACATTGTGTTAAATTTAAAGCTCCTAACATCCTTGTTAAATACTTCTACTCACTCATATAGGTCACTTCACTTCACATTTGCATCTTTATTTTAACTACATTCAGATCATTATATCTTGTTATACCTTGTGTTGAGTGTGTCTTTATGATTAAACTTTATTACACAATACAAAACACACAATAACTTCTCTCATATGTCAATATCACTTTGCCTCACTTATTTTGATCATTCTTGAACTTTCATTTCTACAACTGCATTTCTTGATCTCCTACCATTCTTTGTTTCTCTCTCTTATCTATCTTTTTGATGCTGTCAAAAAGGGGGAGAAAGTTCTTTAAAGGGGAGAAAGTTTCTTATGGGAGAAAGTTCAAAAGGTGAATATGGTTAAGGGGAGTTATTGCAGTCAAGGGATTCAAGCTATTGGGAGATTGTGCATATATTTTGTCATCATCAAAAAAGGGGAGAATGTTGGGTTAAGTGTGTTTTAGAATTTTCTAAAGTTGTATTTTAATGATGACCAATGAACATCACTCATACCTTGATTTTGATGATGACATATTGAACATATTATACATTTTATACATATCACAACAATACTTAAACAACATATTTTTTATGTTTAATATCTCACATTTTAATGGTAATATCTTGTATTAATGGTTTACACTTTATATTTTCAGGTTTACACAAATTTGTCACAGTGGTGTTGACACAGTCCACCTGTGTGTCGACACTGGCTGACTGTCCCAGAAGCATGTTCTGAGAGAAGCAACCAGTGGTGTCGACACTGTCTACCAGTGTGTCGACACTAGATGACTGTCCTAGGAAGCAGTCAGAACAGTTGAAGCCAGTGGTGTCGACACAGTCTACCTGTGTGTCGACACACTTCGACTGAAGCTCAAAAACGAGAATTTTTCTGGACACGTGGCTGCTTAGGAATCAACGGATCTGACCTAGATTTCCATGCCCATGCACCCCAAGGCACCTCATGGACATATGGGGCTATAAATACCCATGATCCACGTACCCTAAAGGAAGTAAGCCCATACCATTTCCAGAAGAAGATTTTGGCGGCAAAAGGGGCTTTTCCAGATCTTGCTCCAACTCCAGAAGCTGTAGACCATCCTTTCAAGAGGAAGGACGTGGGAATCAAGGCCAATCTCTGGAGAGAAGTTTGATGTGCTGAGAAAGGGAGTAGATCCAACTGAAGAGCAGTAGCTGAAGAAGAACTTCTGGCAATTTAGAAGCCAGTGGAGTAAAGCATCGCAAATTGAAGGGGATCTTCATCGAATTCTTTTAAGTCTTTCAATTCGAGCTTCTGCAAGACCTCTTCACCAAGGAACATCCAATCTACATCTATTTTACCCATTTCTTGGATTGTTCTTCTCACTTTCATCTATGAGATCTGTGCATGAAGTTCTGTGCAGATTTCTATGTACGATTGAGTCTGTGAATCAGATCATTGGTAGAGGATCTGATTTCTCTTGTGTTTGAACTAGCCTTTTATGGTTTGAGCCATCGTGCCCAATTTGGAGTCGTCGTGCTCCTGTTGTGGTTTGAGCCGTCGTGCTCAATTTGGAGTCGTTGTGCTCCTGTTGTGGTTTGAGCCGGTGTGCTCAGTTTTTGGAGTCATCGTGCTCTAGGTTGTGTGTTTGAGCCGTCGAGCTCAAGGGTGTTTGGAGTCATCGTGCTCCGGTGTGAGTTGTACTTTTTTGAGTAGTGGAGCCTCACTGTGTGAGGGGTGGATGTAGGAATCACGTGTGTGATTTCTGAACCACCTAAAAATCCTTTGTGCAATGGTTTGATCTGCTTGTCTGCGCTAGACGCTTGCATAGGATTTCGCTTTCACACTAAGTGTTTAATTGCTTCACACATCATCTACACACACCCACACTTCAGATCAGTAAATTGCTTGTCTGAATTGATATCTGATTCAAAGTAATTTTAAATTGCTTAAGCTTCCGCAGTAATTGGTGTCAGATCTATTCAACCCCCCCTTCTAGATCTGATCCATCCACCTATTCGATCCTACAAATGATGCTCCCAATCACCCTTCCAATCCATCACACATGCTCTCAACATATCATCAAGCGTCTGGATAGTCCTCTCGGACTGTCCATCAGTCTGGGGATGGAACACCGAACTAAGCTTCAGCTGAGAACCTAATGCCTTCTGAAGACCCTGCCACAACCTCAAACTAAACCTCGGATCTCGATCCAAAATGATCGACTTTGGCACGCCATGCAATTTAACAATGCTACTAACATAAAGCCTATCCAAACTCTCCACTGACTGCTTCTTCTTCATGGGCAAGAAATGAGCCGTCTTGGAGAAACGGTCTACAATCACCCAAATCGAGTCATTGCCCTTCATTGATCTGGGCAAACCCGTCACAAAATCCACAGTGACAGCCTCCCACTTCCATACTGGGATCTCCATCTTCTGCATAAGACCAGATGGTCGCTGACGCTTGGCCTTCACTTGCTGGCATACTAAACACCTGGATACAAAATTCGCCACATCCTTCTTCATGCTAGACCACCAAAATGATCTCTTCAAATCTTGGTACATCTTAGTGTTACCTAGATGAATAGAGAATCTCGACCTATGAGCTTCTATAAGGACATGCTCACGGACATCTACAATATCAAGAACACATATTTGATGATATAATCTAATCACACCATCCTCATATCGAGTAATGCCTGCCTTACCCACCAACTCCTGGAGTCTAGGGTCAGCCTTCTGCTGCTCAATCACTTCATCCAAAATAGTGGACCGAATGGACAACTGAGCCATGAAAGCCTGACATAATAATGTCTCTAACTCAGTCATCGTACAAGCAGCATCCTCCATCATCTTCCAATTCTATTGGAGCAATGATCTCTTCCTACTAAGAGCATTCACTACGACATTCGCCATCCCTGGATGATATTGAAGATCGAAGTCGTAGTCCTTGAGGAACTCAATCTGTTATGCCCCGATGCGGAATATCGAAACGCGAGGCAGTTGCAAATAAACGGGTATAGAGCGAGTACTAGACATCAAACCATTGGGCAAGAATAAATACTAAAGCAAATTCTTCTCATTGATAACTTTCGAATGTCTAGTTACAACCATTCTATAGGGCCCAAATACATTGAAATAAAAGTAAAAGACTAACTAAGGCTTTAACATAACTCGAGGACTCTAGGGTACTCGTGACTTCACTCCAGGTCGTTCCCGTCCTCTTGAGTGTATGTGTCATCCTCGGTCTCACCTGAGAACACAACGACAAATAACGCAGGGTGAGCGATAACGCCCAGTAGAACTTAAATCTCAATAGTTAAGCATGCTTTAAATGATTAATGTATTAAAAGCAGAATGACTAATGATAGAATGAGAAGTCAAGTAAAGGATAGCAGGATAGCACGTGAACGAAAATAGCATAACTTTCCAAGTATAGCGCGAGAGTTGAGTATAGCACAAATAGCAAGATGGCCATAGCGCAATAGCACAAAGTATAGCAATAACACAACGAGTATAATATAGCACTTTGTTTTTCTTGTAGACAACGAGAGAATATAGCACTTTTGATTGTCATATAGATAGTCGAGATAGATAGCACTTGAGTGTAATGCTAAACACTCTGATCATTTAACTCCCATGGGCACTAGCACTTTCGGGAGCACATCCCAGGACCAGATCGGGCCCTTTATATATTGCCCGGCATTGGTTATATTGTTTATCTTTAGACAATTAGTCAATGGCCAATATAGAGTACCAAGAAATAGATGAGAGCACTAGATGAATAGATGAGATGGTAGAGTGAACGTGAATAGATGAGCAAGTAGAGTATAGATGAGGGATAGTGGATATTGTACGTAACACGTCGAGTAAACAGGCGATAGTAACAGTTTCACAACATGCGCACGTGGTGTTGGCAGTCAGGTGGAACTCACTACCTTTCTGCTGGCCATGTTAAGCACAAGTCCAGAGGTCCGGCGTGATTCAAGACGAGAGTGAACTTCTAATGGCCGTTTGGATCGTATTGATCCTATAGGGTTTCATAGATGTTAGGGTACAACCCGCTCGTCGACCATGTGGGAATCCATGGACAGAGTAGACTTACGGAGGTCTTGAACAAAGACTCACTAGTCCGGCAGAAGGAGTATCTGTCAGAGAGTTCGTCCAAGTCAAGAAAGAGGGTAATTATAGAAAGAAGTGCTCGACGTTCTAGAGGAGTTCTAGAACAGTGGAGCATCGGTATCGGTGTTCCAAAACAATGCGAGAAAATGAACACAAGTATATTTAAGAATGAGGCAATTTAATGACATAAATTACCAGATGATGTATGTAACATGTTCATGCCAATTAAGCCATATTTGGATGGTTCAAAGTGTGAGTAAGTGTCATGAAATCATAGATATGATAGGTCAAGTGATTGACTTTTATTAGTTAAAATATAACCATTACTTACAACTTTGTTTTCTGTAATTAAGACAGTTAACATGATATGAAGATTACTGTGGAATGCCAAGACTTGCAAAAATTAGGTTTTTAGGCCAAACACTAAAATCGCGACGTAGCCCAGTATGGGTAGCGACGGGCTCAGAGCAGAACGTGACGGGGCCTTGTATAGATCGCGACAGGGTATTCAAATAGGCGCTGAGAACGCGACAGAGTTATGTAAGGAAAGCGACAAGCCGTTCGGGCTAGGCACAGCGATCGCGACGGCGATGCCTGTCGCGTTCAGAATGCGGCTGGCAGTCTGTCACAACCAGACCATAGAATGCGGCCTATCGGGCTGTTGTGTTCTTGTGGTCTGTGCCCGAGTTCGACAGGAATCAGATATGTCTTGGATTGCGGTCCAAGAGTTGCCCTTCTTGACACAGCGGGATTCAAAAATATAGAACTAATTGTACAAGTGATAAAAAATCATGAAACAAGTTGCAGATTGATCTAGACATGCGTGAGAACTTACAGTAAATAGGAATTTGGAAAACAAAGAGGGTTTCGGCATGCTTTGGTATAATTAAACAGGAAGGATAGAAACAGTAATCCGTTTGAGTAAACGAATTAATTCGCCCACTAGAGTAGATGAAAATTAGGGCTTTTAGGGGCTAAAGAGAGCTAACAACCATCAGACCCTCCAATAAAAATTTCGAGGCTTGGGGTTTAGCAAACATTGAGATCAAGAGGCAGGAAGGGGGTTCGGGGTCATGTAAGTTGCAGAACATTGAAAATCCATAACAAAAGATTGGGTTGAAGGAAAAATACAAAATTTGAGGGCTTTGTTCAAGATGATTGGAATATCCTACAGATAATTGTCCATGGTTTATGCTCTTGAGAATGCCTACCTTTCATGTTTTTCCTCTTCTAGGGTTTGAAGATGAAGAACTCGGGAAGAAGCTTTGATAGATCTTCCTCTCCACGATTTCTCCTCCTCTTAGCTTCTCCTTTTGGTCCAAAAACCTCTTGGCACGAGCTAGGGCCGGCCATGAGGGTTTTAGAGAAGTATTTAAGCTCCCCCTAATTCCATTTCCAAGTTTAAGTCTAATTCCCATTTAATTCCGAGTTTCCTATTTTCCTCTCCCCTTTTTTAGCAAGAGATTGGGTTAAGAGAGTGGGGATTTCGTAGCCAAGTAATTGGGGTAGGTTTAGGATTCCAAATCCAACTGAAACCACTTATTTTAATACATTAAATATCCTCTTTTTATTTAAGTAATATTTTAGTTACGAATTTAGGGTAATTTCCCATTATTCCCCTTTTAAGATTCTCTATTTTAGCCCACTAATTTCTAATGGGTCCATTTAACAAAGCCCATTACTTCTTTTATTTTAATGGGTTTTATTTAATTTTATTTTATTTGATTTTCTAATTACTTTTATTTTTTATAAATTATTAAATTTTTATTTTTAAAAAATCAGGTTGCTACATCCTCCCTCTCTTAAAAAGAATTTGGTCCCCAAATTCATATGATCATTTAGGACGGAATGACTTACCGAAAAGATTAGGGTAGTTCCGTCTGATGACTCCTTCCGGTTCCCATGTGGCTTCTTCCACTCCGCGGTTATTCCATAAGACTTTAACCACGTGGATGGGATGGTTCCTGAGCTGTTGAACCTTCCGTTCCAGTATCTTGACCGGCTTCTCTTTGTATGTCACATCCTTGTTCAGCACCAACTTCTCGTGGCGAATGATGTGGGTAGGGTCATAGACATACTTCCTGAGCATGGAGACATGGAACTGTAACGCCCTTGATTTTTCATCTTTGGGTGATTTCTTATGTATGTATAAATGTATGCCATCGATGTATAAACTTTATTGTGCATAGTACTTACTTGTTTGCATTGCGTGAATAAGTATTATTTTAAGGTGTGCATTGTAGGTATATATATATATATATATATATATATATATACTTGTGTGGTGTACATAAAGTTTCTGCAGTTTTAAGTTCAGTTCTGGCGGCCGGTAGACGTCAATATGGGTGGACGCCAATCCCAAGTAAGCGGCCACATCGATGGACGCCGACTCAGAATTGACGGCCTGTGATGTTGACGTCAATGTCCCAGATCTATTGCGATTTTAGATCCGGAAACGTCTCCGGAAATGTCACCCTTGGTTTAGGAAACCGTCCCCCAACGGTAACCTAGACCCTAAGCACGTTCCTAAAAACCTCAACCCTATAAAAGAGGCGGATTAGGGCTCAGTTAGGTCCTTTTGACTCTTTGTCAAAAACCCTAGCATTTTATGTGCGAACCTCGACTTTGGAACTCCTTGATCTGGCGATTTGAGGCTTCATCCGGCATTCTACAACGGCTGGAGAAGGCTCTGGACATCCGGGAACGGCTTCCCCACACTAGTGTGCAGCAGAAATCAACACAGAACTCAGATCGAGGGAATTTTGAGGACTCTTTGGCTCTGGCCGAGGAGGGCTTCTCCAGCTTAAATCGTTGCTTGTGGATTTTCCAAGAGGCAAGTAACCCTTTCACATCACTCTTACATACGTCTAGTAGGTCCAGGTATTTTTCTGGAATTTTATTCGTGTCCTGGAACCCCAATTTCACCAAGTTTCTTGCGTTCAGTCTGTGTTTTGCATAGACGGGAACTTAACGGCAGGATCCCTTACCGTTAAGATCTTGAGTTGGCGGCACACTATGTTGCCGTTAACATGAGTAAACGGCCATACCCTTGTCGTTGAGTTCTTCAGGCAAGAACAGTGGACTGTCTGCCTTTATAAGCTATTTTTCAGATTTCTGCGCATGAGGATATATGGTAAATTTTATATGTTATGTAATATGTGTAGTGGAACATGTTGTGTAATTTATGTGAAATTTTGTTAAGTGTGTTATTTATTAAAATTTTTGAAATACATGTTAAACGGGTTCTGAATATTGTAAATTATTGTTTATATTATCCTTGTGGAATTTAAGTGACAGAAATTTTCTGTGGTCCTTAAATCGATGTCAGGTCATGTTGTTAAAATTTGGAAATTTTTTTATGAGTGTGTAAATTTTTAGATTTTCTGAACTGAAAAATAGTGAGCATGCTTAATTAGTGAAGAAATTCTATTAAATGATATGGAAACAGTTAAATCCCTAGAATTTGGCACATGATTAGAACTGTCAGCATACATGTATATAATGAATTGTGAATCCGAACGATGAAAATCCATGTTAGTTTGGTTATTTTAGTCTTATGTGATTCTACTTTTAGAATTTTCATAATTAGTGTGTAATTCAAAAAAATGCAAAAATTTATATGCATGATGGTAACCTGTAGTAGGTTTTTGGTTAAAATTTTGTATTGAAATGATGACAGTATCTATACATTTCAATTTCATGTGTGATATTGATAAAATTAAAGTATGTTAATGTATTGGTATTAAAATCTACAAAATTTTTCATGATTAGACTTATTTTGAATGTGTAAATTCTGAGAATAGTAGTACCATGCTAGGTAATACTGAAGTGTGTAAATGTGTGAGCATGAAATGGAGGTGTTAAAAATTTTGCCTTAAGTGTGTGTTAGAAATTAAGAAAAATGTGTAAATGTGCCAATGGGTGACACTGCTACCTTAGAGGGCTGTGGAACCGTACTGTGGTAAAGTCCCCATGGGAAGGTTCATAGTGTGTGATGTCCCACGGGCATTGGGATTAAATCCTAGAGGCGAACAAGTATCGCTGGTTATGGTGGAGAATGCTTCTCCCGGTTCTGCGCAGTAACTAAGATTTATCATTGAAATGCCTAGGTGATAGATATGTGATGTGATTAGTGTGTGTCCTTCTAAAAGGTGGTTTGGGCAATGTGTCACGACATTTAATAAATGTGAACTTGTGTTTAAGTGAAAGTGAGTGTGTAAACTATGAAATTGTGTAAGTGATCATGTGTTAATATGAATTTTTGTGACAGCATGTAAATTGATAATTTCTTAAATGATTATAATATGTACATAGCAAAACAACAAACTTTTCATGAGTATAAATGTGTTATCCATGTGAAAATGATTATAGACTACATGCTAGAATTGTCTCTCATTTATATGTACAAACTCCATGTTTAAAATGACTAATGTTTAGCTTGTAAGTGTGTGTGAATGTGGTTAAATGAGTTTAGTTTAATATATTGAAAAGTGTGTAGAAAGCATGTGATAGGCTTTAAGTTGTTGAAAATTTTGTATAAGACAATTTCCATGTGTAACATGTGTACACATCATGTTTAGGATTTTTACTCGAATTAATTGTTAAATCCATGTTTATATATTATTGTGTAGTATGAAAAAGTGAAAGTTATGTAATGCATGTAGGTTTAGTGTGTTTTGGTGTTACTTGTTGAGTTCATTTGAACTCACTCTTACTTCGGCATACAGGTGTAGAGATTGATGAACAGTCCATCCCCTTGTAATTTTAAATCCATTACATACTTACTTTGGTGATAAACAAAACTCTGTCAAAAGTTTTCTAACTACATTTCATTTAGCCTTAAGCACATGAATTCTTCAAAGAAAATCAAGCACTTATGGTAAGTACATATATGCATTGATTCCAGTAAAGATGTAACGACTTCTTTGTAAGTTCTAAAGTTCAAACAAGTCGATGTTATAACGATTTCATAAGTCATCGTAACGATTTCTTTAGAAAGCGTAACGACTTGCCAGTCATAACGATTTCATAAGTCATCGTAACGATTTCTTTAGAACTCGTAACGACTTGCTCGTCATAACGATTTCTTTAGAAAGCGTAACGACTTGCCAGTCATAACGATTTCATAAGTCATCGTAACGATTTCTTTAGAACTCGTAACGACTTGCTCGTCATAACGATTTCTTTAGAAAGCGTAACAACTTGCCAGTCATAACGACTTCATAAGTCATCGTAACGACTCTATTAGAACTCGTAACGACTTGCCAGTCATAACGATTTCATAAGTCATCGTAACGATTTCTTTAGAACTCGTAACGACTTGCTCGTCATAACGATTTCTTTAGAAAGCGTAACGACTTGCCTGTCGCAACGACTTTATAAGTTCTCGTAACGATTTTCTTAGAAAGCGCAATGACTTGCTTGTGGTAACGATTTCATAAGCTACCGTAACGACTTCTTTAGAACTCACAACGATTTGCTTTCCGTAACGACTTCTTTAGAACTCACAACGATTTGCTTTCTGTAACGACTTCTTTAGAACTCACAACGATTTGCTTACCGTAACGACTTCTTTAGAACTTGCAACGACTTGCCTGTCATAACGATTTCGTAAGTTATCTTAACAACTTCTTCTGAATCTATAACGATGTGTTATGATTCATAACGACTCTCTTAGACTATCATGATCTCATAACGATTTCATAAGCCATGTTTCCATCAAATATATGTTTTCTTTGATTTGAAATACGTTGAATAGTCAAAGTCGTATCTCACCTGTTTGACTGCTATGCATTTAATGAAGACTGAACGTATCTCTGCATGCACGCAGAACATACCTTCCATTATCGTGTATTCTCTGCATGTATCCTTTTAGAACGATAAACTGTCACTACTATATCCGTGTTTACTTGCTCTAACGTTGACTGACATCTGGAGATAGTGTTAGCTGTCTACCAGTAAAGCTCAACTTTTGCAAAACCTTGAAGTTGTACCATCTTACAACGTTGGACATAGAAAGAACTACAAGTCACCTCAGAAGATCTCATCACTTTGCGTGGTCTAAAGAACAAAAGACTGTTGACTGGAAGCTTCCATAAATCCTTCAGTCTAACGTTCACCAAAGCTGTGAGACAACGGCTATCTCATCGTCTACATTCAAGATGAAGATATATATATATATACAAGACAGAAGATTTGAAGACACACATATACATAGCGATCAAGAAAGAAAAACAACTCTGCAGTCTTTCAAGTCTTCACAAGAATTCTAGAGCCAGCTTTGTCATTCCATTCCGCCTTGGCTCTTAGCTCCATGTGTTGTGAGAAAATTCAGAAGAGAGCTAGAATAGTTCTGAGAGAGAGCACCTGTGTAGATCTTTAACTCTCAGTGCTTGTAGCTTCAGATCGAGCTCTGTTAAGCTTGATCTAAGGGCTAGTCAATCCTTTTTAGATTCCTTGTTTGTTTCCCTTCGGGTGTGAAGGAAGACCTAGTGGTTTCCAGGGTGGTGTGTTTTTATTTCCCTTCAGGAGTGAAGGAAGACCTGGTGGTACCAGGGTGTTGTGTTCCCTTCGAGTGTGAAGGAAGACCAGTTGAGCTGGGTGGTTGTTTCGTCTATAGGGGGACTGTACCCTAGATAGTGGAATCCTGAGGTTTGCTCAGGGACTGGATGTAGGACTCCTAAGGAGAGGAGATCCGAACCAGGATAAATCTGTGTGTTGTGTGATTGTCTTCTTTATGTGATTGTTCTTTTTCTAACCATTACTAATCTCTTCCAAGAACGTTTTTGTGTTTGTTTAAGTTCAGGTTTTAACTAAGTGAATATTTTTTAAAGACCCATTCACCCCCCCCCCCCTCTGGATTCACCAACCGGGCAACAGAGATTTCTACTTCTTCCGAGGAGATCGTTAGGAGTGACTCGGAGCGGGAGTAGGAGATCTTGTTTTGGACTTGGCGTTGTACTTTTATTTTTCGTAAGTATGTAATAAGAGTAGACTTGCTCTACCTTTGGGATTTGGTACTTATTTAGTGGAAAGTTGTGGACAATGTATTTATTTCATTTCTCAGTTATGAAAAGTTTAGATTTCCTTTCTTCTATATATAGACTGTGAATAGAATGTGGATGATGGAATAAGAAGTTACATTTGGCTATTTCTTTTCCGCTGTTATGTGAATGTATTTATGTATATTTTAGCCTATCATATAACTATTGGGTAAATGTCCCACTGTAGCGGCATTCATTATACCGATGTGGGTTGGTATAACTGTACCGGTATAAGGAGGGTCGTTACAGGAACACATTGTGTACACATGCCAGATCCGGTGGCAATGCCAGTCGGTATGCGACCTCACCAATCCTTTCGAGTACTTTGAAAGGACCAATGAATCTAGGACTGAGCTTTCCTTTCACGCCAAATCTTTGGATGCCATGAGCAGGTGACACCTTCAAGAACACATGATCACTGACTTGAAATTCTAAGTCTCACCTTCTTTTATCGGCATAGCTCTTTTGTCTAGACTGAGCAGTCTTAAGCCGGTCTATAATCACTTGTATGTCCTTTGTGGTACATTGCACCATGTCTGGGCCTAGCCACTGCTGTTCTCCAACCTCATTCCAGCATGCAGGAGATCTACAATTCCTTCCGTAGAGTGCTTCGAACGGTGCCATCTTGATGCTCGTCTGGTAACTGTTGTTATAGGTGAACTTGATAAGAGAGAGGTGTTCGTTCCAATATCCTTGGAAGTCTATAGTGCAAGCTCTCAACATGTCTTCCACTATTTGGTTGGTTCTTTCAGTTTGCCCATCTGTTTGTGGATGGAACGCAGTACTAAAGTTGAGTTTAGTACCCAGTGCACCTTGCAGTCCTTTCCAAAAATGAGATGTGAATCTCGGATCTCGATCCAAGACAATAGATGATGGAACTCCATGCAGTCTTACTATCTCCTTGACATATAAGGCAGCTAGTACCTCCACCGACCACTTACTCTTTATAGGCAGAAAATGGGCAGATTTGGTTAGTCGGTCGACTATGACACATATGGCGTCGAGTCCACCACGAGTCTTGGGTAAAGCCATGATGAAGTCCATGCCAATACTTTCCCATTTCCATTCCGGAATATCTAGCAGTCTGAGTATACTAGCAGAGCGCAGGTGTTCTGCTTTTACTTGTTGGCAAGTAAGGCAGTGAGTGGCATGTTCAGCTACCTCTCTCTTCATGTTCAGCCACCAAAATGTTTTTTTCATGTCTTGATACATTTTGGTACCTCCTGGATGAATAGTGTACTTTGTCTTGTGAGCTTCATCCATTAGCTTCCTCTACAGTTCTTCATTATGGGGAACGCATGTCCTTCCTTGAAAGACAAGCCTTCCATCTTTGGTCATAGCAAAGTCCGGTCTTTCGGCTAGAGTTTCCTTAACGCGAACTAAGAATGGATCATCATCTTGTTGAGCTTTGATCTCCTCCAGCAGATCAGATTGAAGATCAGATTGAATCTTGATATTGGCAACCAAGACTCGATCATCTCTATGTTCAATATTTAAGTCTAACCTTGCGAATTGTTCCAGTAGTTGCATCTCGCCAAGGACTAGACTTGAAACAGAAGCCATCGGATTTCTACTAAAAGCATCAGCCATGGTGTTACCCTTGCCTGGATGGTATTGGATGTTGAAGTTGAAATCCTTCAGATATTCTAGCCATCTTCTCTATCTCATGGTGAGTTCTTTCTGGGAGAATAAATACTTCAGACTTTTATGGTTTGAGTAGACAGTTAACTTTTCTCCACAGAGGTAATGTCTTTAGATTTTCAAGGCGAAGACCACGGCAGCCAACTCAAGATCATGCACGAGGTAGTTGACTTCATGAGTCTTCAGTTGTCTAGAAGAGTAGGCGATGACTTTTTCCTTTTGCATCAGTACACACCCAAGCCCAATCCCTGAGGCATCGGTGTAGACAGAGAAACCTTCTCCCTCTATTAGCAGAGCGAGAACAGGTGCGGAGGTCAGACAATATTTAAGAGTTTGAAAACTTTTCTCACACTCTTTACTCCAGGAGTATGAATTTTCCTTTCGTGTCAGTCGTGTATGAGGAACGGCGATCTTGGAGAAGTCCTTGATGAACCGCCTGTAGTAGCCAGCAAGCCCCAAGAAACTTCTAATTTTTGTGACATTGGTTGGTCTCTCCCAATTGAGTACAACTTCGACTTTGGAGGGATCAATGGAGATACCGTCCTTTGAGATGACATGGCCCAAGAAGGACACTTCTTCGAGTCAGAATTCACACTTGCTAAGCTTTGCGTACAGTTTGTTGTCTCGCAAGACTTGCAGTGCAATCTTCAAGTGTTCTTCATGCTCTTCCTTGGTCTTTGAATAAATGAGGATGTCATCGATGAAGACGACCATGAACTTGTCAAGGTAGGGCCGGTATATGCTGTTCATGAGTTGCATAAAGGCTGCAGGAGCATTGGTTAGACCAAAAGGCATAACGACGAATTCATAATGTCCATACCTGCTCTTAAAAGCCATTTTGAAGATATCGTCATCCTTGATCCTCATTTGATGATAGCCAGATCGAAGATCGATCTTGGAGAAATGTTGAGCTCCAGATATTTGGTCGAATATTTCATCGACCCTTGGCAATGGGTATTTGTTCTTGATGGTGAGCTGATAGAGTTGACGATAGTCGATGCATAGCCTCATCGATCCATCTTTCTTCTTGACGAATAGTACAAGTGCTCCCCATGGGGAAGTACTCGGTCTAATGAACCCCTTCTTTAATAGCTCCATCAGCTGCATCTTCAGTTCTTTGAGCTCGGTAGGTGACATCCGGTATGGTTGACGCGATACCGGGGCAGCTCTAGGGATCAACTCTATGGCGAAGTTGACATCTCGTTATGGGGGAATCCCTGGCAGATCTTCAGGAAACACATCGTGGTAATCTTGGACTATGTGGATGTCCTCTATCTTAGAACCCTTCTTTTCCATGACTACGGCTTCTAGGAAAGCAATACACCCTTTCCTTATCATGTTATGGGCTTTTATGGCGGAGATTAGAGACATCTGTCTCTTATGTCTAATCCCGGAGAATGCCAATTTAGGAAAGTGACTAAAGGCCACCCTTCCTTTCTTACAATCGACACTAGCCCCATAAGTGGACAACCAATCGGCTCCCAAAATTACATCGTAGCCTTCTATGGGCATACACACTAGGTCAGCTTTTAGGTTATGGTCTCCGATCATTACATCGGCAGATGGAAAGTATTTATTCAATTTCTCCTTTTCCCCTAGTGGCGTTGTGACAGAGAACTCACAACCCATGGATATAGGTTTGCAGTTAGGGTATCAGCAAAGTTTTGAGATATAAAGGAATGAGTTGCTCCAGTATCGAATAAGATAAATGCTGATAAGGAGAAAACTTGTAGAGTACCTTCTACCATGCCACCGTTCGTAGCGGGTTCCTCATCATGCAGGGCTTGCAGTCTTCCCTGTTTCTTAGGCGCATTAGGGCACCTCTCATGTTCTTTCAGCAACGAGCACTCGGGGATGCGGTGCTCGCGACTTCCGCAGCACAGACATACGCCGACTTTCCTCCAGAATTCGTTAGCAGTGTGACCTAGCTTGTCACAATGCTTGCAGTTTCTCTTGGCTGGAGTGTTGGGTATGAAGACCTTCAGTTTCCTTTCTTGGTTGGATCCCTCCGTGATGTTGAAGGGATGCTTCTTGCCGTTGTTCGGCTTAGCAAATGACTGACCCGAGGTCATTTCCTTTTTCTCGAACTTCCCTTTTATACGGTCGGTGAAGTCTGTAGCATCTTCCAACAGCTATGCTTTCTTCACCATCTCGGCGTAGGTCTGGATGTCGAGAGGTGCTAGTTTGGTAATATATTGAGGTTTGAGGCCATTGAGAAAGCGCTTAGCCTTCATCCTCTCAGTGTTCACCAAGTGTTCAGCATATCGTGCCAGTCTTGAAAACTGAGCTTCATAGTCGGTCACAGTCGAGCTTCGCTGTTTAAGAGCAGCGAATTCCGCAGCCTTCCTTACTTGGACACGCTTCGAGAAGTATTTGGAATTGAAGGCTTCTTTGAACTCGGTCCAGGTGAACTGACCATTAGCTCTGGTCGCTTCAACAGACTCCAACCAAGCGCAGGCGCCCTTTTCCAGTTGGAATGTGGCTAGCAGCAGCTTATCCCCCGCTGCACATTACATGATGCGAAAATTATTTCTGTCTCTTTGACCCAGTGCTCGGCTTCATCCGGATCCGAGGATCCGCTGAACCGCGGTGGGTTTAGACTCCTGAAGTTGCGATGTAGGTTGCCTGCACCACGATTGTCACCACCTTGGGTAGCTTGCACAATGGCGCACGTCAGTTCTTGGATGGTTTGTTGCATGCCCCTCATTTGAGCACGTTTAGCAGTCATCTTGATTGCTTAGTTCCTACAAAAGTATATTTATTGTCATGATATCGATGCGAGATTTAATTCATGCGTGTGTGAGTTTATTTTAGCTAGTTACCCTTGGCTCTAACCACAACTCACATAGGTAGGATAATTGACTCTAGTCAAGGCTGGTCAACCTAGATCATCCTATACTTAAGAACAACCTAGGCTCTGATACCAAAAAAATGTCATGCCCCGACGCGAAATATCGGAACGCGAGGCAGTTGCAAATAAACGGGTATAGAGTGAGTACTAGATATCAAACCATTGGGAAAGAATAAATACTAAAGCAAATTCTTCTCATTAATAACTTTCGAATACCTATTTACAACCACTAATATCAAAGCCATTCTATAGGGCCCAAATACATTGAAATAAAATTAAAAGACTAACTAAGGCTCTAACATAACTCTAGGATGCTAGGGTACTCGTGACTTCACTCCTGGTCGTTCCCGTCCTCTTGAGTGTATATGTCATCCTCAGTCTCACCTGAGAACACAACGACAAATAACGCAGGGTGAGCGATAACTCCCAGTAGGACTTAAATCTCAATAGTCAAGCAGGCTTTAAATGATTAATGTATTAAAAGTAGAATGACTAATGATAGAATGAGAAAGTCAAGTAAAAGATAGCAGGATAGCACGTGAACGAAAATAGCATAACTTTCCAAGTATAGCGCGAGAGTCGAGTATAGCACAAATAGCAAGATGGCCATAGCACAAATAGCACAAAGTATAGCAATAGCACAACGAGTATAATATAGCACTTTATTTTTCTTGTAGACAACGAGAGAATATAGCACTTTTGATTGTTATATAAATAGTCGAGATAGATAGCACTTAAGTGTAATGCCAAACACTCCGATCATTTAACTCCCATGGGCACTAGCACTTTCGGGCGCACATCCCAGGACTAGATCGGGCCCTTTATATATTGCCAGGCATTGGTTATATTGTTTATCTTTAGACAATTAGTCAATGGCCAATATAGAGTACCAAGAAATAGATGAGAGCACTAGATGAATAGATGAGATGGTAGAGTGAACGTGAATAGATGAGCAAGTAGAGTATAGATGAGGGCTAGTGGACATTGTACGTAACACGTCGAGTAAATAGGCGATAGTAACAGTTGCACAACACGCGCACGTGGTGTTGGCAGTTAGGTGGAACTCACTACCTTTCTGCTGGCCATGTTAAGCACAAGTCCAGAGGTCCGGCATGATTCAAGATAAGAGTGAACTTTAATGGCCGTTTGGATCATATTGATCCCTAAAGGGTTTCATAGGTGTTAGGGTACAACCCGCTCATCGACCATGTGAGAATCCAAGGACAGAGGAGACTTACGGAGGTCTTGAACAAAGACTCACTAGTCCGACAGAAGGAGTATCCGTCGAAGAGTTCGTCCAAGTCAAGAAAGAGAGTAATTATAGAAAGAACTGCTCAACGTTCTAGAAGAGTTCTAGAACAGTGGAGCATCAGTATCGGTGTTCCAAAACAACGCGAGAAAACGAACACAAGTATATTTAAGAATGAGGCAATTTAATGACAAATTACCAGATGATGTATGTAACATGTTCATGCAAATTAAGCCATATTTGGATGGTTCAAAGTGTGTGTAAGTGTCATGAAATCATAGATATGATAGGTTAAGTGATTGACTTTTATTAGTTAAAACATAACCATTGCTTACAACTTCATTTTCTATAATTAAGACAGTTAACATGATATGAAGATTACTGTGGCGTCAAGACTTGCAAAAATTAGGTTTTTAGGTCAAACACTAAGATCACGACGTAGCCCAGTATGGGTAGCGATGGGCTCAGAGCAGAATGCGACGGGGCCTTGTACAGATCGCGACAGGGTGTTCAAACAGGCACTGTGAACGCGACAAAGTCATGTAAGGAATGCGACAAGCCGTTCGGGCCAGGTACAGCGATCGCGACGGCGATGCCTTTCGCGTTCAGAATGCGGCTGGCAGTCTATCGCAACCAGACCATAGAACGCGGCCTATCGGGCTGTCGCGTTCTGGTGGTCTGTGCCCGAGTCCGACAGGAATCAGATATGTCTTGGATAGAGGGATTCAAAAATATAGAACTAATTGTACAAGTGACGAAAAATCATGAAACAAGTTGCAGATTGATCTAGACATGCATGAGAACTTACAGTAAATAGGAATTTGAAAAATAAAAGGGTTTTAGCATGCTTTGGTCTAATTAAACCGAAAGGACAAAACAGTAATCTATTGGAGTAAACGAATTAATTCGCCCACTAGAGTAGATGAAAATTAGGGCTTTCAGGAGCTAAAGAGAGCTAACAACCATCAAAACCTCCAATAAAAATTTCTAGGCTTGGGGTTTAGCAAACATGGAGATCAAGAGGTAGGAAGGGGGTTCGGGGTTATGTAAGTTGCAGAACTTTGAAAATCCATAACAAAAGATTGGGTTGAAGGAAAAATACGAAATTTGAGGGCTTTGTTCATGATGATTGGAATATCCTACAGATAATTTTCCATGGTTTATTCTCGTGAGAATGCCTACCTTTCACATTTTTCCTTTTCTACGGTTTGAAGATGAAGAACTCGGAAAGAAGCTTTGATAGATCTTTCTCTCCACGATTTCCCCTCCTCTTGGCTTCTCCTTCTAGTCCAACAACCTCTTGGCACGAGCTAGGGCCGGCCATGAGGGTTTTAGAGAAGTATTTAAGCTCCCCCAAATTCCATTTCCTAGTTTAAGTCTAATTCCCATTTAATTCCGAGTTTCCTATTTTCCTCTCCCCTTTTTAAGCAAGAGATCTCCTAATTGGGTTGAGAGAGAGGGGATTTTGTGGCCAAGCAATTGGGGTAGGTTTAGGATTCCAAATCCAACTCAAACCACTTATTTTAATACATTAAATACCCTCTTTTAATTTAAGTAATATTTTAGTTACGAATTTAGGGTAATTTCCCATTATTCCGCTTTTAAGATTGTCTATTTTAGCCCACTAATTTCTAATGGGTCCATTTAACAAAGCCCATTACTTCTTTTCTTTTAATGGGTTTTATTTAATTTTCTAATTGCTTTTATTTTTTTATAAATTATTAAAATTTTATTTTCCAAAAATCCAGGTTGCTACACAATCCATCTCCTATGTCGCAAGTTTAACTCCTTCTGTGAAAAGAGATATGTAACGTCGCTTATTTTCGGATCCTTTTGGATCGTGTGTGTTGTGGTTGTGATGGCTGTTGTAAGGCCAGTGTGGTGTAGACGCGTGGTGTGTGTAGGTGTGGTGCAGGTTAGGTCCCGAAATGAAATAGGACCTACTGCAGTTTAGTAGGAGTTGGCGGCCAGGAGTGGTCGTTGACTTGTTGGCGTCCAGGTAGGTTGCCGTTGACTGCATGATCTTGGCGGCATTAGATGTGGACGTTTAGGGTGGCAGTTGTCCTTGGCGGCAAAGGGGTTGACGCCAACCTGAGAATTCTGCAGGTTATAGGGTCACCCGAGAGTAGGTTCTTCCCCTGGTTCTCTCTCCCTCTTGCCCCAGCTTCACGTTCCAGTGTTTCTAGAGCTTCCAACAGGTACTGAAGGATGCTTGGAGGACCGTGGAACGTATGGCGGTGAAGAATCGCGCGAGGAAACGCTGTGGTGTGGTGCAATTCTCGTGGGAGTTCGCGGAGGGTTCGGTGTGAACTAGGAGATTGCGGGAGGTTTGAGCGTGTTCTGAGGTAGGGGACGAACCCTGTTAGCTTGTTAGAAACATTAAAACACGACTTAACCACTTAAATCAGCATTTTTAATGTATTTTCAGATTATATTGCACCGTGTGGGGATAATGGGTGGTTTGATGATTTTATGTAGTAAAGCATGTTGTTTTAGTTTAATTATAATGCATGGGAGTTAGAGGAACTGTTTCCTCCTATCTTCTTGATGATTTCGGGATCAGGAATGCATGTGGGATCGATTAGGGTTTCTGCAGGGAAAGAGCTGAAGAACTTGGCGTCAACATCGCTTGTCGCCAAGCTCATCAGCCGAGATATAGACGGCTAGATCGCTTGCCGTCTACTTCCTATAAGTGGCAGTCGATGTTGCCGCCAACTTGTGCATGTATTCATGCAGTGTGATTTATGTAGCTTTTCTGGTTATGAATATTGCGTGTTTGTGTGTGCATGGCGATGACCGGTGTGAGCCAGTGCACTTGTTATGCTCTCGGAGCATACTGCTCATGTAATGGGCATGTTTTACGTGAATGATGTGTGATGTGCATAATTGCTTTACGCAGTAAGTGTGGTGCGTTGGCACCTATGGCACTCTTGGTATGTATTGTCCATGTGTTGGACATGTGGTTTACGTGACTGACGTGTGGTACACCTACTAGGGTGTACATACGTGTTGTCTATGTAGTTTGGGTGTGTACATACTACACACTTTGCCGTAATGTAATTCATATGATTTGTCGTAGTAACTGGGCAGTAAGGTTCCTGTGTGAGCCTAGCTATGACTTTGTGGTGTTTGGGCAGTGAAGGTCCATACTGACCTAGCCCTGGTTCGTTGTTGTCTTTCGAATAATATTATATTGATTTAAAAAGTAAGTGGTGTGCGTTGCCACGGAGGTCATGAGATGACCAATGATAGGCAAGTTTGTGGTTCAGTTATGTGTTGGTGTAGGATAGCTTCGGGGTCACATGGTGACCGATGTTAAGATAATCCTAACATTTGTATATTGTGAATTATAAGTAAAGGTTATAAGTGTTAGTGTCGTGGTTTGTGCTAGCCGAGTGTGGTGGTCCGGCGCCTATTCCGGAATGCCTCTCTAGTCGGGTACCCCAGGTTCTTTGTGAGCCAGGCACGTGTGTTTGTTGTGCTCAGGGTTTTGTCCCGGTACTTGTGTTGTACCGTCGAGGTCTGTGTCGTCTTCCTGGACACCCTCACTCCTGAGTTTGAGTTGTACGTCCGGCTGAGGGAAAGACGGCAGTGGGGCAGTGACTTCCGAGAGTTTGTTCTTGTGTCGCTTGTAGCACGCTCGTAGTTGGGGGTACGGACACCAGTAGACGTCACTGGTCCCCATCTAGTCCTGTTTTCCAGTGCCTCACTTTAGAGTGCTCCGGCCAGAGACTCTAGAGGTGCCAGGCATGGGCCTGCAGCTGTGTGTCTGCAGGTGTGGTGTTGGTTGGTCTCCACAGTTGTTTGACTTCTTCCTTGTGGAGCGGCAGTTGGACCTTTCGTCCGTGACTGCGAGGCTGAGAGGTTGTTCTTGTGTTGTGTTGTCCGGGTTGGATACTGGCCTGATCAGCTAGTAGTCCGTTCCCGTGTGGTGGCGTCGTTCTTTCTGACTCGTGCTTTGCCTATTCTGGCTGTGGTTTGTGAGTTTATAACTCATGGTCGAGGTTTGACCAGTTCGAGGTGTGCCCTGGTGTTGGCACAATTGTGATTGAGTTGTGGTTTGTGTGACTTGTCGGTTGAGGTTTTACTTGTAATGTTGTGTCTAAGTGAAGGCACAATATAATTATGGTTCAGTGTGGTGTTTATCACCTACTTATACCCTTGTTCGGGTGTTTGTGTTGTGGTACCTCAGAGTAGCAGGTACATGTTCCCTTCGTAGGTTACTTTGTAGTTTTGTGGTGGTACATTGTGTACCAACCTTCTTAGGTTCTCGTGTGTTGTGGAGGTCTTGTAGTTTGACCTGCCACTTGTTGTATCCTAACTGTTTTAAGTAGATCTTTGTTTATATTTTATTGTGGATTAGTTTGTGATTATTAATTATGTTACCTTTGTGGGTATTTTGCCGATGAGGCTTGTGGCTTAGGCATATTATGGTTTAGTAGAGCTATGCTCCGTGGAGGCCATGTGAGACCTTCCACTTGTTGAGTTTTACTCTTCTTAGGTATGATTCTAATTATAGTTTTAGTGTGTTATGGATTGGCTTTGTGGTAGCCAGTTCTGTTACCTTGTGTGTAGTTTCTGATGTAGTGTGGTTTGGAGTATAAAGGACCAGCTCTTTGTTAGCAGTCCTGTTATTCAAGTGCTTGAGGTTTGCCTGTGAAGCTTGCAGCTTAGGCAGTGACCTGCCTGTGTGGCTTATAGTTTAGGCAACCAGTTGTTGTAGCAGTGTGCCAGTGAGACTGTGGTTTAGGCACTTTAGCTGGGCTGACTAATGATTTTATGTTAGTCCTGTAGTTCTACTTTTCTTTTGAGAACGTTATGTTTATTATCATGAGTATGTTTAATTGTTATTTATTGTCATGATGTGAGCATGAAATGGTTTGGCTATTGATGTTCCCAGTGAGACCCATTGGGGTTGAAGTGTATTGTGGTTCCAGTGTTGTTTTGGGTAGCCCCTACTGAGCCAGTGACTTGTTAAGGCTCACTCCCCTACAGTTCTTTTCAGGGCTTGCCGTGTGTTTGGCTTGCAGCGGCGTTGTGTCAGACTTGTACCACCAGCAGTTGTTTAGTAGTTAGTGTTGTGTGAGCTTGTGCTCCCTCGGGGAATGCCCCAGGTAGTTGTACTTTCTTTTAAATTAGACATGTATTAATGTAATGGGACAGTTGTACAAATTTGTGAACAGATATGAGCACATGTACTTTCTTGTGTCTTATATTCTTGTGGTCTATCTTTCATACTCTTACTGGACACGTGTGTGAGATATCCCTTGCGAGACTTCGGTCCGTTCGCGGGAGGCGGATCTGGATATGGAGCCTTATTGGGCATAAATACCCCGATCCGTCACAAGATATCTCAAACTTTTGTGGTCAGTGAATACTTCAAATCTGACACCATAAAGATAGTGTTTCCAGATCTTCAGTGCATGAACCACTGCCACAAGCTCCAAATCACGAGTCGAATAGTTACGCTCATGCTCCATCAATTGGCGGGAAGCATATGTCACTACCCTACCATGCTGCATCAACACACAACCTATACCAACCCGAGATGCATCCGAATAAATGGCAAAACCCTCTACACCACTCGGAAAAATCAACACAGATGCAGAAGTAAGCTTAGCCTTCAATAATTGAAAGCTACTCTCACAATCCTCGAACCAGATAAACTTCACACCCTTCCTGGTTAGCTTAGTCAAATGTGCGGCGATAAATGCAAATCCCTCAATAAATTGCCGATCATAGCCTACTAAACCAAGGAAACTCCGATTCTCTGATGGGATCCTGGGGATCTCCCAATCTAACACAGACTGGACCTTCGCTGGATCAACTGCTACACCAGCACCGGAGATAACATGCCCAAGGAAATGAACCTCGTGCATCTAGAAATCGCACTTGCTGAAATTTGCATACAACTTGTTCTCTCGGAGAACTTCTAACACTACCCTCAGATGATCACGGTGTGTAGCCTCATCTGGAGAATAGACTAGCACATCGTCGATGAACACTTCTACGAAACTATCTAGATAAGGTCTAAACACCCTGTTCATGAGATCCATGAACAATGTAGGGTCGTTGGTTAGACCAAATGGAAGCACTAAAAACTCATAATGTCCATAACGAGTCCTAAAGGCCGTCTTGGACACATCTTCGCTCCTAATCCTCAACTGATGATAGCCGACCGCAAATCAATCTTAGAAAATACTGATGCATTCTGCAGTCGGTCAAATAGATCATCAATCCGCTGTAAGGGATCCCTGTTCTTCACAGTCACCTGGTTGAGCTTTCTATAATCGATGCACAACCTAAGTGAACCATCCTTCTTCTTCACAAAGAATACAGGTGCTCCCCAAGGGGATACACTAGGGTGAATGAATACCTTATCTAGCAAATCTTGCAACTGCTTCCTTAACTCAGCTAATTCCGAAGGTGCCATCCAATATGGAGCCTTCGAGATAGGAGAGGTGCCTGGAAGCAACTCTATGGTAAACTCTATCTCCCTAACTGGTGGCAATCTAGACAAATCATCAGGAAATATGTCTGGAAACTCCTGCACTACATCAATCTCCTCAAGGGTAGGTGACTGACAGCCTTTGGTACTAATACCACACTGGCAAGAAAAATGTCACAACCCTTGTTCACCATCTTCATCGCCTTCATGGCGGAAATAACAAACCTTCCCGCTAAGTTCCTTGGCAATGGATGTGAAAACTCATCCTCCCCAGGAATACGAAAAGTGATCCTTTTCCCACGACAATCCACTAAAGCATAGTGCTCCTTTAATCCAGACCTAGAATTGCATCATAATCCTTCATCTTCAGCAAGAAGAAGCACCCATCTAAAACTCGGTTCTCAATGCACACAGGTAACGACGAAATACACTTCCTAGTCGATAACGTTCCCGCTGGTGTCTGCACAGACAAAGGGACCCCTAACTCCTCAGCCTCTACACTAGACTCTATAGCTAACTGCCTAGCAAACCACTCGGAAATGAACGAGTGAGTGGCACCCGTATCAAACAAAACCCGAGCGTGCACACTCATGAAAAGAACCGTACCTTCCGTGACATTTTCTGCTTGATCTACGACCTCACGCGCCAATGCAATCACTCGAGCTTGGGCTCAAGGCCTTTCTGGTCTTCCAATCACTGGCGTTGCTGCTGCTGCCACTGCTGGGGCTGGCGCTCCACGTTGGACTCCCTGCTAAAGTCTGGGACAGTCTCTGATCTGATGCTCGTTGCTCCCACACTTTAAGCACCTCCCCACTAGCTTCCAACACTCGGTTCTGCCGTGTGTCCTTCCACAGTGAGGACACTCCTTCTTGCCCCTAGGTCTGATGCCTAGGGACCGCAGAGTAACCACCTGCTGATTGCTCACTGCCACGGGACGCTACGGTGATTGATATGTCGCTTTCTTTTTGTCCTACTGCTGGAACGGTGGTGCGGACCTCTTCTGCACTGCCTTCTTCTCTTCCAAATACTGCTCCATCTCGCTCTCCTACCTACATGCAGCGCTGAGAGCCTCATCTAGGGTACGATGGTCA
This sequence comes from Colocasia esculenta, assembly GCA_014218235.1. Taxonomy (NCBI): domain Eukaryota; kingdom Viridiplantae; phylum Streptophyta; class Magnoliopsida; order Alismatales; family Araceae; genus Colocasia; species Colocasia esculenta. The sequence continues at coordinate 54,511,116 of CM024757.1, forward strand.
AATGCCACGAGCCTCGACCTCAGTGATGGCTTAAGGCCCATCACGAATTTCTTTGCCTTCCTGTGCTCATCAGCCACTATGTAAGGTGCATACTTAGACAATTCTGCAAACCTAGTCTCATACTCAAGCACCGTCATGGAGCCCTGAGTAAGAGTGAGGAACTCCTACTCCATCTTGTCTTGAATATGCCTGGGAACAAACTTGGCTTGAAAGAGCCTCACGAACTCATCCCAAGCTACCTCGATAGCACCATCCTCAAACTGGGTGTGAAGCAAAGGAGCCCACCACACATCGGCTCTCTCCTGTAGCATGTAGGTGGCCAAGCTAACCTTGTCCTCCTCAGCACACCTAATAGCTCGGAAGATCTTCTCGATCTCCCTCATCTAGCTCTCTACCAACAATGGCTGACTCTCCCCCTTAAAAGAGGGTGGAGCCATCCTCTTGAATAGTTCCATGATGGAAGGACCACTATGGCCATGCTCCTGTGGAACTAGAGCTGGAGCCTAAGCCTGCCACAACAAATAATATAAATAACACATAAGCACCAGAACAATCATAAATTTAATAAAACAGACTACTTATATCTAATAATTCTAACTTGAGACTCCAATTGAGCCTGGAGTGCAGCCTGGGTATGCGCCTGAGTCTGCATAGCTGATAATCTCATAATTGTTATGAATAATTGTGTCATTTTATTGACAAATAATTGATAAATTCATAAATATTGGATTACATGGGTGATAATTGATTAAATATCTATTGTGTTGTATTTGCAGGTTAATGGGCCATTGTATGAAATGCTTAACGGGCCAATGGACAAAGCAATCCAACAGGGGTAAATCTGGCATATTCAGAAAGTTGCAAAACCATAGCCGCCTGTCTTTTTCTTTCTCCCTCCTCTTTCTATTTTTCCAAGATTTTCTCCCTATTTTTGAAAACCTCTCTTTTAGAGAGAGAGCTCTCTATTTAAAACCCCCCCTCTCTCTCTCTTGCGATTTCCTTCCCCACTTATTCTCACCCTCTTTCTCTCTCCCTCTTTCCTCCGCACACACCCTCCCTCTTCTTCTTCCTCCCTTCTTCTTCTTCTCCCCCGGTCTCTCTTCTGCTCAGAGAACAGCAAGCAGCAGCAGCAAAGCGCCCGGCCCCGCCCGCTTGCGCACCCGCCCCGCCAACTCGGCCCCGCCTGCGCGCCTGCTGCCCCGCGCCCGAGCGCGCCAGGGCCCCACCCGCCCCGCCAGCCCGCTGCCCCGCCTGCGCCCCGTGTGCACCCGGCCCGCACCGCCTGCCGCGCCCCCTGCGCGCTCGGCCCGCACCACCTGCCGCGCTCCCTGCGCAAGCCAGCCACCTCCAGCACCTACGTGCATGCGGTTGCATGCATGTAGGCGCCTCCCTCTCTCTATCCTCTCTCTCCTCTCGCGCCTCCCTCTCTCTATCCTTTCTCTCCTCTCTCTCTCTTTCTCTCTCTCTCTCTCTTTCTCTCTCTTCTCTCTCTCTCTCACACGCCGCTCCTCTCTCTTCTCTCCCCTCTATCCCCTCTCTCCCTTTCGTCTCTCTCTTCTCTCTCTCATATTTTGTTCTCTCTCTCTCTCTTGTTTCCTCTCTCTTTTTGTTCTTTATTTTCCAGATTTTCTTAGAGTTGTTGTTGATTTATTTCTTTTAGTATAAAACAATTTGTGGACCATTTTGTTTAGTGGAATGCAATTTCAGATCTGTCTCTTTGTCTCTAATCCACTCTTTATCTCTCTCTCTCTATTTACTTAGTTTAATTAGTTTAGTTTTATTTAGTGCAACTTAATTTCAATATCATCACGTTGTTTTCCTAACTAAAACCCAACATTTTCAACTCTAAATCTAGTTCTCCGTGGATTCGACTCGGTCTCACCACTTAACTACTGTTAAAATATTTAGTGTAGGCCGATTATTTGAGATTGTTAGTCATGTGTTTAACGACGCATTCGTGGGCTATCAATTTTTGGCGCCCTTGCCGGAGAAATTAGATTTTTAGTTTTGATAATTTTTGGTGTTATTTGTATATATTGATGCTAATACCTTCTTTCTTTTCGTAGGTGTCAAATAAAAAAAAAAACTGGAAAAAGCCTGAAAATTACAAAAATGGAGAATCTGACAGAAATCTGTCACTGAAAGTAAGATCTGTAAGCAAAAGGGGCTGTCTTGGAAAAATCCGAAAATTGCAGGAAAAATCAGAAAAAAAAAAGGTAAGTTGAGGTGAGTTCCCTTCTCTTTCTCACTCTTTCCATTTGTTTTAATTTCCAAAAGAACGAGGGATTGCGTTGGAGGTAAGTACCATTAAAACCCTCTTGATTTAGTTTCCTTTCCTTAGTTACCATGTTCAGATAATTAAAAAAAAAATTAAAAAAAAAATCAATCACTTGAATCCAATAAAAGATGTCATGTCAAGATTAGAAACCTTCCATCTTTAGGACATACATCATTTAGATTTCCATCTTTAGGTAATCTCTCTTTTTTTTTTTTTGAAAAGTTTCCTTTCTTGTCGAAGATTGCGGGAGGCAAGGTGAGAATCTCAACTTTTTAGAAAGCATGATCATGCATTACCATGTTTGCATAGAACCCCTTGCTTGATTTTGTGGTGTGCACATCATTTCCAAAATACTTTAAGGACAATTTCCTTAACAAGATAAGGTGGGGATTTGATCACCCTCCCTTAGCCCACAAACCACAATCTACCTGCATCTTTTGCATTCCCAAGCCCTAATAAAAGTTAGTAAACATTGGCCTTAGGGTTCACACTGAGGTTTAGGCCCACTTGGGCCCACTAATTGGTTTTGGAAACTGGTGTCTAAGGCTAGAGGTTAAAAGGCAAATGCCTAAGCGGGAAAGTGGTTCTCTAATTAGGTCCCTACGAAAGTAGGGGGAGCCTCCCACTACCCCACCTCTTACCTGGCCAGTGGATATACCTAATAGTGGACTTAAATTGGTCTAAGTCACTTTGTGAGAAATCTCACTGTCAAGTCCAAAATCCCTAGGTCAAATAGGGTAATTGTTTGAAACTTGTTTGTCTTTGTTTAAAAAAAAATCTAAAAAAAAATAAATAAAAACAAAATTTAAAAAAAAAATCTCTCTCTTCTCTCATTTGGTCCTAATGCATGCATGGTAGGAGATCACAAAGCCCTAATTTGTTAGAACCAATCCCAGAAATTGAGAGAATTCTCCATCAAAGGAACAATCTTTTGAAAAATCAAATGGCTGAAAATCAGGATAATCAAGAAATCCCCAAACAAATGAAGGATTATTTCATTCCCAATCAATATCAACCTTCATCTTGTATTCATCTCCCACAAATCAAGCCATCCAATATGAGATTAAATCCAGCACCATCCAAATGCTCCCATCCTTTTATAGAAATACCAATGAGGACCCTTACAAACACATAGATGAATTTCTGGAGATTTGTTCCACTGTCAAGATCCAGAACTTCACTAATGATGCCCTCAGACTGACTCTTTTCCCATTCTCTCTTAAGGATAAAGCCAAATATTGGTTGGGCACTGTAGGGAAACCCATTAGAACTTGGGCAGAAATGCAACAAGAATTTTTGAAAAAGTTCTATCCCACAGGCCGAACCAATACCATGAGAAGAGCCATTACTGGATTTTCTCAAACACCAGGGGAATTAGTTCATGAGTCATGGGAAAGGTTGAACGAGCTTTTGAGAAAATGCCTCCACCATGGTCTCTCAAGATGGCAAATTGTCCAAGCATTTTATGAGGGATTGACTGAACAATATAGACAAATGGTGGATACTTCATGTGGAGGGGCTTTCATGAGTCGAAGTGAGGATGAAGCTTATGCTCTCTTTGAAATGTTAAGCGAAAATTCAATTAATCATGCCTCACTTTCATCTTATGAGAGATCTGTCGGGCCATCCAAAAGGGCTGGGTTGTATGAAGTAAGAAATCAGGCCGAATCGGAGCCCAAATTCGAGAATCATCTCATGGCCCAAAAGTTGGAGAAAGTGGATACCATGGCCCAACTGTTGCCTCTCTAGCTCAAAAGATGGACCAAATCTTGTCTAGGACCCATCAGGAATCCTTTGGCCCATCCCCCTCAAGCCCATATGTTGGCCCAGATTCCTATCATCAGGAAGTCTGTAGCCTGTGTGCTAGTCAAGCACACCATATTAATGACTACCCAACTGCAGCTCAACTCCCACCTTTCATCCAAGAACAAGTCCAAGAACAGGTCCAAGCAGCCCAGGGATTTCCCAAGCACAATCTGGACTCATTCTCCAATTCATACAATCCAGGCTGGAGAAACCATCCCAATTTCTCTTGGAAAAAACAACAAGTTCCACCTCAAAGACCGAACCCATCCATGCCTCAAGCCCCAAAACAACCATTCCAGAACCAGTTTCAGGCCCAGCCGAATCCGTACAATGGCACTTATGCCAGAGGGCCTCAGGCCCAATTCTCTCAGGTAGTCCAATATCCTCCTCCTCAACCCAAGCAAGTTCAGCCTACCTTTCAACAACCTCCTCAACAAAATTTTGAAGAACAATTCAATCAACTCCAACAAATCATCCTGGCCCAACAACAGCAATTGCACCAACAACAACAACTTTTGGCTACAAACCAACAGACCATGGCTAGGTTAGAAGCCCAAGTGGGCTAGATGGCTGAAACCACCATGAGAAGGGAAGTGGGCCAACTGCCTAGCCAACTTGTGGCCAACCCAAGAAATCAACCACCAGGCTTTGCTTCACAACCAGGCCTCCTACCTCAACCTGTCCAACAAGTCCAACCAAGAGACCCACAATTGGAGAACATAAAAGCCATTTCAAGCCTGCGAAGTGGTAAGGTGCTAAGTGACCCACATAAGGGAAAAGAGGCTGTGAATAATCCTGAACTAGGGGCCCAAGATGACACTAGTGATAGTGAAGAGGAACCCGTTCAAACTAAGTTGGGGGAAGAGAACAAAGGAAAAGAGAAGGCTCATGAAAATCCAAATTCTTACCAGCCCAAAGTGCCATTTCCAAGTGCTCTAGAATCCAAGCCCATTAAGAAGAAGAAGTCGGTCCAAGATGAGGAGTTGTTGGAATTGTTCAAACAAGTTCACATCAATATTCCACTCCTAGATGCCATCAAGCATGTCCCGACTTATGCTAAATTTTTGAAAGAAATGTGCACTCCACGAAGAGAATCCAATACTATAATTCAGAAAATCTGGCTATCTGAAGATGTTAGTGCAGTCTTGACAAACCACCTCCCTAGGAAGTTGAAGGACCCTGGTGCTCCCCTCATTTCATGTGATATAGGTGGCATAACCTTTGACCATGCCCTTCTTGATTTAGGGGCAAGTGTCAATCTTCTTCCCACCTTTATTTATGAACAGTTCAACATAGGGGAACTCAAGCCCACTTCCATCATTCTGCAACTGGCCGATCGTTCGGTCAAGACTCCACGAGGATTGATAGAGGATGTAATTGTCAAAGTCAATGACTGTTACTTCCCCGTGGACTTTCTCATCCTTGATATGTCCACCAACCAGAAGTTGAAACACACTCCTATCATTCTTGGTCGTCCCTTCCTCTCCACTGCCAGAGCCAATATCAACTATGCTACGGGGATGATGGACATTTCATTTGGGGGACAAAAGGTTTCTCTCAATGTTTTTAAAGCTTCACAATATCCAGATCAAGAAGAAGGATGTCATTCTATTGACATTTTGACTGAGTCCATTGACAATGATCTAGATGTTGACCAACTTTAGGAGACCAATGCTTTACATGACTCACCACTCTGTTTGGCACCATGGTCCAAGGTCGAACCTCTACCGGCCTTGCAATCTGCACCAGCTCTACCTTCACTTCAAAGCCCTCCAGATCTTGAGCTTAAACCTCTTCCAGACTCCCTCAAGTATGTATTCCTGGGCCCAAACCAAACTTTGCCTGTTATCATTGCCTACCTAAGCCCTAACCAAGAAGCCCAATTGATAGAAGTCTTAGGGGAACATAGGAGTGCCATAGGATGGACAGTGGCTGACCTTAAAGGGATCAGTCCATCTATTTGTATGCACCACATCTACTTGGAGGACAATGTGAAACCAAGCCGGGAAACGCAAAGGAGGTTAAACCCCAACATGAAGGAAGTGGTGAAGAAGGAAGTAGTGAAGTGGCTAGATGCTGGAATTGCTTATCCAATATCAGATAGCCAGTGGGTCAGCCCAACCCAAGTGGTTCCCAAGAAGTCTGGGCTGACAGTGGTGAAAAATGAACAAGGGGAGGAGCTACCCACTAGATTGACCACGGGATGGAGAGTGTGCATAGATTATAGGAAGCTCAATGCCATGACCAAGAAAGATCACTTTCCACTCCCATTCATGGATCAAATCCTTGAGAGACAAGCAGGCCAACAATTCTTCTGCTTTTTGGATGGTTATTCTGGGTACAATCAAGTGGCAATTTACCCAGAAGATCAAGATAAGACCACATTTACGTGCCCCTATGGCACATTTGCTTTTAGGAGAATGCCATTCGGACTTTGCAATGCACCAGCCACTTTTCAAAGGTGCATGATGGCAATCTTCTCTGACATGGTGGGAGAATTCCTTGAGGTATTCATGGATGATTCTTCTATATATGGAGATTCTTTTGAAAAATGTCTGAAAAATCTGGAGAAGGTTTTGGCTAGATGTGTGGAGACAAACTTGGTGCTTAGCTGGGAGAAGAGCCACTTCATGGTTCGAGAGGGCATAGTCTTGGGCCACATTGTGTCTGAGCGGGGTATCGAGGTAGATAGAGCCAAAGTTGGCCTCATTGCTGATCTTCCTCCCCCTACCTCCGTCGGACAGATTCGTGCATTTCTTGGCCATGCCGGCTTCTATCGCCGGTTCATTGAAAATTTTTCCAAAATTGCCCGTCCCTTAACTCTTCTCCTAGTAAAGGATGTCCCATTTCAATTTGATGATGCTTGTTTGGAGGCATTCACTACTTTGAAAGAGGCTTTGACCAAAGCTCCCATTCTTCAAACTCCTGATTGGTCATTGCCCTTTGAGATCATGTGTAATGCCTCTGACTATGCCATAGGTGCTTTTTTAGGACAAAGAATTGATAAACATCTTGTGGTGATTTATTACGCGAGTCGCACCCTCGCTGATGCTCAATTGCACTACACCACCACAGAAAAAGAACTCCTTGCTGTGGTTTTTGCCCTTGAAAAATTTCGATCTTATCTTTTGGGGGCAAAAGTCATCATCTACTCAGATCATTCTGCTTTGAAGTATCTCCTGGCAAAGAAGGACTCCAAACCAAGACTCATCAGATGGATCCTTCTCCTTCAAGAATTTGATTTGGAGATTCGGGATAAGAAAGGTACTGAAAATGTGGTTGCTGATCATCTGTCCTGAATTCTCATCCCAGAAAGTGCTCCCATGCATGAATCCTTTCCCGATGAACACCTCCTTGCTATTTCTCATAATACACCCCCATGGTATGCTCACATTGTCAATTACCTTGCGGTGGGGCAAATTCCTGAAGGATGGTCAAAGAATGAAAGGGATCATTTTTTCTCTAAAGTGAAACACTATTTCTGGAATGACCCTGAATTATTTTTCATGGGTCCAGACCAAGTCATTAGGAGATGTGTCCCTGAGGAAGAGCAACAAAGCATCCTCAATTTTTGTCACACTCTAGTCTGTGGGGGACACTTCTCAGGGAAGAAAGCTGCTGCCAAGGTCTTACAAAGTGGGTTTTACTGGCCCACATTGTTCAAGGATGCTTATGAATTCAGTAAGACCTGTCTGAGATGCCAAGCAGTAGGCAACAACTCTCGGAGAGACATGATGCCACTAAACCCGATTTTGGTGGTAGAAATTTTTGATGTCTGGGTGATCGATTTCATGGGCCCATTCCCTTCATCCTTTGGCAATGAGTATATCCTTGTGGCAGTTGATTATGTATCTAAATGGATTGAAGACATTGCCACCCGCACCAATGATCATAAGGTTGTCATGAAATTTGTGCGGAGGAATATCTTCTCTAGGTTTGGGTGCCCTCGGGCCATCATAAGTGATGGGGGATCTCACTTCACTCATTCCCAATTTCGAGCTTTGCTTAAAAAATATGGGATAACTCACAAAATTGGTACCCCCTACCACCCGCAGACCAGTGGCCAAGTGGAAGTGTCCAATAGGGAGATCAAGAACATTCTCCAAAAGACTGTTAGGCCCAATAGGAAAGATTGGTCAGAAAGGCTGGATGATGCTTTGTGGGCCTATCGGACTGCTTATAAGACTCCCATTGGCATGTCTCCCTACATGTTAATTTTTGGTAAAGCTTGTCACCTTCCTGTTGAGTTGGAGCATAGAGCTTATTGGGCCATTAAACAATTCAACCTTGACTTAGCCCAAGCTGGATCACATAGAGCCCTCCAACTACATGAGCTTGAGGAATTGCGCAATGAAGCCTATGATAATTCCAAAATTTATAAAGCCAAGACCAAAATCTTTCATAACAAACACATTTTGAGAAAATCCTTCCATCCCGACCAAAAGGTTTGGCTTTTTAACTCTAGGCTGCACTTATTTCCAAGTAAATTGAAATCTCGATGGGATGGACCATTCATTGTGGTAAAAACTTTTGACCATGGTGCTGTTAAAATTCTTGATCCTAAAACTGGTCAAACTTTCACTGTTAATGGTCAACGTCTCAAACCATACATAGAAAACATGTAGCTCTCACCTAATGAATCCATTCCCTTGAATGATCTTGAGTAGATGCGCAGGAACTTCATTTGTGTCTGGCTGAAGACATTAAATTTAGCGCTTATTGGGAGGCAACCCAATATTTTTAGGTCATTTAACTTATTTTTCTTTTCTATTGTGTTCTAGGTTTTTGGAAGGCTAGTGAGCAACCCATTACCTTTGCTGAAGCCAGTGTGCCGCCACCCTCATGAGATCATCAGGTTGCATCTCTCCTTTCTTAACGTACATTGGCTTTATTCTATGTTCATTACTTTTATGCCATTGAGGACAATGTCATTTAAGTTGGGGGAGGGCAAATCTTTCAAATCTTTAAATCCTAAACATCCCAGGCATTATTCTATGCTCATTTACTTCATGTATCATTTTTCATGGGAGGAATACATCATTCTAGACTGATTTTACACTAAGTATATACTTGTGATAGTGGCACGCTAAAGGATGAATTTTGTGGTTATATTCTTAGCATTTTTCTCGAGCTACATTTGAAATGTTATTGAACTTTCACACATGTATTAGATGATGAATAAGTGTCATTCAAGAGGGTGATGAGGGTTTTACCTAATACTCATGATGAAGATTGACATTCTACACTCTTATTGAAAACTAATCGTGGGGAAAAAGCTACCTGCTTGCAAGTTATGAAAAAAAAATTTGAAAAAAAATGATGAAGGAAATCCCTAGCTTAGTAACCGGGCATCGGCACCTCATGAAGTGTTGAAGTTCGCGTCAAACAGTGAAAGGATATCCAAAGAAAGAAAAAAAAAATGATACCGAAGGATGAAAATAAAAAGGCAGAGTGAAAGCTACCTGTAATTCAATGATTGGATTTTAGGAGTGTAAAATTGATATCATCTCTAAGTAATGGGTCAAAAACTCATACACTATCTTAGTAATGCTTATTGATCATAAGTGCATACATGAAGGAAATGATAATTTCAACTGTATCTTGAGGAACTGTCTAATAACATGAACTGCATGATTATCTTTGACACATGCTACTAGAACTGGAAATACTTATTGTTGATCAGTCTTATCTCTGCTTTCTTGACATGAAAAATGATGTTTGAAGTTCCTGTTAGTCCCAATTATTCACTTGTGTGCATTGCTAAGGGACTAGCAATGAGTAAGCTGGGGGATGTGATAATCTCATAATTGTTATGAATAATTGTGCCATTTTATTGACAAATAATTGATAAATTCATAATATTGGATTACATGGGCGATAATTGATAAATATCTATTGTGTTGTATTTGCAGGTTAATGGGCCATTGTATGAAATGCTTAACGGGCCAATGGACAAACCAATCCAACAGGGGTAAATTTGGCATATTCAGAAAGTTGCAAAACCCTAGCTGCCTGTCTTTTTCTTTCTCCCTCTTCTTTCTATTTTTCAAGATTTTCTCCCTATTTTTGAAAACCTCTCTTTTAGAGAGAGAGCTCTCTATTTAAACCCCCCCTCTCTCTCTCTTGCGATTTCCTTACCCACTTATTCTCACCTCTTTCCTCCCACACACCCTCCCTCTTCTTCTTCCTCCCTTCTTCTTCTTCTCCCCTGGTCTCTCTTCTGCTCAGGAGAACAGCAAGCAACAGTAGCAAAGCGCCTGGCCTCGCCCGCCTGCGCACCCGGCCCCGCCAACCCGGCCCCACCTGCCCGCCTGCTGCCCCGCGCCCGAGCGCGCCAGGGCCCCGCCCGGCCCCACCAGCCCGCTGCCCCGCATGCGCCCCGTGTGCACCCGGCCCGCGCCCCCTGCGCGCCCAGCCCGCACCGCCTGCCGCGCCCCCTGCGCGCCCGGCCCGCACCACCTGTCGTGCTCCCTGCGCAAGCCAGCCACCGCCAGCACCTACGTGCATGCGGTTGCATGCACGTAGGCACCTCCCTCTCTCTATCCTCTCTCTCCTCTCGCGCCTCCATCTCTCTATCCTCTCTCTCCTCTCGCGCCTCCCTCTCCCTATCCTTTCTCTCCTCTCTCTCTTTCTCTCTCTCACTTTCTCTCTCTTCTCTCTCTCTCTCTCACGCGCTGCTCCTCTCTCTTCTCTCTCTTCTCTCTCCTCTATCCCCTCTCTCCCTTTTGTCTCTCTCTTCTCTCTCTCATATTTTGTTCTCTCTCTCTCTCTCGTTTCCTCTCTCTTTTTGTTCTTTATTTTCCATATTTTCTTAGAGTTGTTGTTGATTTATTTCTTTTAGTATAAAACAATTTTTGTGGACCATTTTGTTTAGTGGAATGCAATTTCAGATCTGTCTCTTTGTCTCTAATCCACTCTTTATCTCTCTCTCTCTATTTACTTAGTTTAATTAGTTTAGTTTTATTTAGTGCAACTTAATTTCAATATCATCACGTTGTTTTCCTAACTAAAAACCCAACGTTTTCAACTCTAAAATCTAGTTCTCCGTGGATTCGACTCGGTCTCACCACTTAACTACTGTTAAAATATTTAGTGTAGGCCGATTATTTGAGATTGTTAGTCACGTGTTTAACGACGCATTCGTGGGCTATTAATAGCCTGCACCAAACCTTGCATGAACACTCCATAATCTACAGGCGATGGTGGAGGAAGAACTGTAGGACCCTATGGTGCTGGGGCCTGCTGCTCATCCCTATCCTCACGCCTCTACTCATCCTTTCGAGCATGGGCACCACGCCTACCACGAGAATCCATAGCATGTAAAGCAATTTAATTACAGTTAGAAACAAAATTATTTAGTCCTAACCATTTCTTATCTATCTTTGAATCATTGTTAATTATTTTCTACATATGTGGACAATTCTATAAAGACTTAGCATATTATGAAGATGATGGTATATTCAAGTACAATCTCAACCTACGCTCTGATACCAATCTCTGTAACGACCCTCCTTATACTGGTACAATTATACCAATTCACGTCGATACAAAGAATGTCGTCACAGTGGGACATTTACCCAACATTAAACATTAGAATGAGATGTACACGAATAATAAAAGATTACAGTGGAATTAAAAGAACTAATCTTATTCCATCATCATCATTCTATCCATAGTCCATATAGCATTTAAAAGAAATACATATGCCCACAATTACAATTTCAAAACGAAATACATTGTCTAAATGAATTACATAATTCCATTGATTACATACTATGTAAGAAAAGTACAACGGATCATGTCCACAAGAAAGCTACTCCTCGCGCTCGGAGTCGCTCCTCACAATGTCCTCCTCTACTGTGGGGACACTTATCACACCTGTACGCCGAAGCAAGTATGAGTCTAAATAGACCCCGCAAGCAAACCATGAACACAAACACATACTAGTTTTCTAAACCATTAAGGATAAACATGGTACATGTTTTATATTACTTTAACAATTAAGTATAAAAACCTATAACATGCTTTCTACACCTTTTATTCATCATGCTTCAAAGATTTAAATCTTATTCAAACCATTTTGCAACTATACAAAATTAAGCATCGAACTATACATAAAGTAAATAGCATACTAGCATAAATTTTATTCATTTTCTCATGTACTTAACACAATTGTACCCACATTTTGCTTTCTGTTTCGACATGAATTTAACACATTCACATGGGACTACACTATTTCACATGATAATACATTCACTTAAGAATTTCACATGTTCATATTTCACATTGCACAATTCACTTGATCATATTCACATATTTACATTTTTACACTTAGTTGTCGTGACACATAGTCCAAACCACCACTAGAAGGACACACATAAACATATACACATATCCATCACCTAGACAATATAGTGATAGATCTTAGTTAACTGTGCAGAACCGGGAGAAGCCGTCTCCACCCTAACTAGTGGTACTTGTCCACCTCCAGGATTTCATCCTAATGCCCATAGGATATCACACACATTGAACCTTTCCGTAGGGACTTTACTACGGTACGGTTCCACAGCCCTCTATGGTAGCAGTGTCACTAACGGCACAGTTTTACACATTATCACATTGTCATATTGTTCACACAATTCTCATGCACTATGTGACATTTACATGCATTAATTTATAATCCCACATGTTTAGATTACCTAGCATGATGCTATTGTTCACAGGGGAAATTTGATCATAACATAATCCTAAACATGCTGCTAATCTCTGAATTTCACATAATCAAAATTGACATGACTAATATGGTCAATTACCCTTATTAAACTGATCACAGTACCTACTGATGCCAATACAGCATGAAATTTTTATCACAGGTTATTTATCACATCATCAAAATTTCAGATTTTTCAGAACAATATACAATTTATAATAATAAAACAAGCTTCCTGCAGATTTATCTAGAAATTCAATTAAACATGGTTTATAGTACCACAGTCATACTTAGCAGTTCCAAAATCTGAATATAGCAGTCATATGTTCATACAAAAATTTTGATACTCTAACATGAAATGAATCATTTTAATTAGAATTAAAACAGGCAAATCATGCTCACTGTTCCATTTCCAGAAATTCTAACAAATATAACTATACACAGAAATTCGTCCTAGCCTCATGATATGACCTACTGTATGGACATGATCAAAATAATTCTCATAGCATGTACACACATTCAGAAGTTCGTAAAATATACCACAGAGATCAAACATGCATTCTGTAAACACCTGAAGAACTTGGCGGCACAAGGGTTGCCGCCGACAGGGGTTAACGGCACAATAGGCTGCCGCAAACTATGGATCTTAACAGCAGTAAGTTGGCTGTTAAGTTCCTGTCTGCAGAAGTGCAGACTGATCCAACAAAACATGGTGAATGGGGGTTCCAGGACACGAAATACATTCTGAAAAATTCCTAGGACCTACTAGACATGGGTAGGGATGATGTCCATAGGTTACTTGGCTCAAAAAAATTGCTAGATAGGATTATTTTTCCAAAGATGCTCTCCTCGGCCAAGCCAAGAAGTGCCCAAATCTCCCCTCGAACCAGCTTCTGTGATGGAATATGTTGCACGCCAGAGTCGGGGAAGCTTCCTTAAGATCAAGTGCACCTCTCAGTGGTCGCATTTTACTCGAATTCAAATTTCTTACCAATCCCTTCCTCTCTCTAGTTTTCTAGAGAGAGAAGCTCTGGGCTTTTTGCGCGCAGGAATCTCGCTGGTGGCTGACCGCCGGCCTTGGGCCGGCGGGGCTTCCTGCTTGTTGTGATGGCATCTACGGCGTCAGGTGGGGAGGCTGCGCAGGTTCCTTCGGCGGCGGGAAGAAGAACATATGCACATATCATTGTGGAGTCTAAGCCTCCTCCTCAGGTAAACATAGGTATCAAAGCTCCAGGATTCACAGATGCGGGTGAACCTGGGGTGTTCTTCTCCCGGGAGGAGGTCAACAAGTCCATTGTCACGTTGAATCTGGCAGTAATAGTGAGATGCGCTTATGGGAGGTGCTCTATCTCGGAATTCAAAAATTGTTTATCTCAAAGGCTGGGCCTCCAAGTTGATTTTATTGTAAGTGTGTTACACCCTAGACATCTTCTCCTTCGCTTTGAAGTGGAAGAGGATTACTTGAAGGTGATCTTAAGGAGGATTCTTTACATCAAGGGTTTGTTGTTCATATTCTTCAAGTGGGACGCAAACTTTGACTTCCATGCAGATCCAACTGTCATGCCAATCTGGATTGGGTTGCCATTACTTCCTGTCAATTATTATTATCTGAATTTTCTTAAATCTATTGCTGGGAATGTTGGCACAGTTCTTAGGATCTATGAACCGACTCTGGCTCTTACCCAGACATAGGAGGCCTACGTTTGTGTTGAAATGGATATTGCTAAGGCTAGACATGAGAGGATTTGGATAGGCTGTGGGCAGGATGGTTTCTGGCAGAAAATAAATTACTATAGGGTGCCGACAGTCTGTGATTTTTGTAAGAAACTGGGACATGTGGAGGCGGAGTGCCACAAGAAAGCTAAGGATGCAGGGGTGGCGACTGCTCCTAAGGGTCAGAATTCTCTGAATGTGCAGCAAGGTGGAGAGGTAGTAGTTCATCAGGTGTGGCGTCAAAAGGAGCCTGTTGATCAAATGGTCCATAGTAAAGATGGTGTGGTACCTGCAACTAGTAGCGATGCAACTGACTCGGGGACCAGAGCTCCTTCAAATGAGATACCTGTTCCCTTTCCTCAAGTTTCCACAGAGTCAGAAGAGGGAGCTACCCTTCATCCTTTGAAGGGAAAGCCTTGTGACAATTCAGAGGGTTGTTTTGATCTTCTGGTTTCTGGTTCGCAGGTAGTTCAGGAAGTGATAGAGCAGAGACATCCTACGTCAAGTGGTCAGCATGGTTTGCATGAAAGCTCTCCAATACGTACTTTGGGGTCTTATCCTCAAGATGAGGGTCGGCAGAATCTTCAGGTCGTGCACAACCAGGTGCAAGTGCTGCATGGTTTGCATAGCTTACAGGGTTGCCCATCTTTTAGGAATGTTAATGCTCAACCGTCGACGGATGGTGAGGTTATTGTTGCTTCTCCGGTGGCTCCTGCCTGAGAGGTTGAAGACATGCCAAACTTTTAAGTTTCCATTTGTGTTCCTCTAGATCCTATCCTTCAAAAGGCGGCGATTCTTGCTACTATGGAAAACAAGTTCATGCCGGTCATGGTTGCTCAAAATAAGGAGGGTCAAGAAAAAATGTTGGGTGCAAGGACTCGCTCTAAAGCTAAGGCAGTGGTAGGATCTTCTTCTCATCATCTGTCCTTATGACTCCTTCCATCTTTTACTGGAATGTACGAGGCATTGCAAATCTTGCCTCCTGGCGTTCCTTAAGAAGACATATTAGAAAGAATAAAGTTGATTTCCTGGCAGTTGCTAAGCCCATGGTTTCTATTGATAGAGCTGGTTCGGTTCGCTCATATCTTGGGATGGAGTATGTTATGGGTACTGGTGGGGACAATGCTAAGTTATGGGTATTCATGAGAAATTTCCATTTTCAGATGGTTTAGTGATCTGACCAGCATATTACTATGGCGGCAGTGAAAGATGGCAGGTATTTCCTTCTCATAATGGTTGTGTATGCCAACTATCTTCCTGATCATCATTGCATGTTGTTTGATGACCTGCAGAACTTCTTCAAGCATGTGGACGTCCCATGTCTTGTTGGGGGCAATTTTAATTGTGTCTCCACCCCTGCGGAGAAGCAAGGTGGTAGTCCTGCCAACCTGCATGGAATGACAGATTTCAACTCTTTCATCTCTGGTGCGTCTCTATTCGACATGGGTTTTACTGGTTCTAATTTTACTTGGTCCAATAATTGCATCGGAGTGGCGTCAGTTAAGGCCAGACTGGATCAATTTTTGTCTAACCAGTCGTGTGGGGATACTTATTCTAGTCTTCTTGTCAGACATCTCCCATGTGGTCCATCGAATCATGCCCCTCTTCTCCTCACGTTCCAAGCCACTTCTCGGCCTCCAGCCAGGTTCATCTTTCAGTCCATGTGGTGTTCTCATGAATCTTTTCAGAATACTGTTAAAACTACTTGGGATAATCCAACTGCTTGGCATTATAATCCGTTCGTGGTTCTTCATATGAAGCTTAAGGCGGTTAGAGGGGCGTTGCATACCTGGAATAAGGTCACCTTTGGCAATGTTCATGACAACCTCATTTGGGATGAAGAGTTGGCTAAGGATGCTCAAGATATGTTTGATGTTGATCCTTCTCTGGAAAATAGGTCTGCTCTGGGTGCTGCTAATGCCACATTAAGGAAATCTATAAGTCGTGTGGATCACTTCTGGGCTCAGAAAGCTCAGATGCAATGGTTAGAGAATGGGGATAAGAACACAGCATTTTATCATGCTGTAGTCAGTGGAAATAGAAGGCGTAACACCATCAAGGTGGGAGGTTCCTGGTGTGAAGACCAGGATATTCTCAAGCAGGAGGCGGTTAACTATTTTGGAACTCTCCTTCAAACATCTGTACATGATATCGATGACTCCCTTCTTCAGGTTATTCCCTCTTCAATTACTGATGATCAGAATAAAACCCTTACTGCTATTCTAACCAATGAAGAAATAAAAGAGGCTATTTGGAGTTTGAAGGCGGACATTGCCCCGGGTCTTGACGGTATTACTAGTCATTTTTATACTTCATGCTGGGATATTATTCACCAAGAGGTGTGTCAGGCGGTTATTGGTTTTTTTAATGGATTACCAATGCCTAGAGGTGTTACCTCCTCTCTTATTGCATTGGTCTCCAAGACTCATACTCCCACCTCTTTTGGGGATTTTTAACCAATCAGCTTGTGTAACTTTTGCTACAAAATTGTCTCAAAATTTCTTTGTGATAGGTTGGTGAATATTCCCCCTCTCATTATCTTTGAGGAACAAGGGGCTTTTGTAAAAGGCAGAATGATCCTGGACAATATCTCTCTGGCCAAACAACTTGTAAGAGACCTTGGTAGAAGTGTCAGAGGTAATAATGTGGTGTTTAAACTTGATATTAAGAAAGCTTATGATAGCGTGGAGTGGGATTTCCTCTTTGCGGTGCTGGGTAAATTTGGCTTCTCTAATAGATTTAAATCTTACATTGGCATGTTGATCAGTAACTGTTGGTTTTCTATTCTTTTCAATGGCTTGCCTGCTGGATATTTTCATTCTACCCGGGGTCTCTGGCAAGGGGATCCACTTGCCCCAGCTCTTTTCATCAACATGGTAGAAGCTCTTAGCAGAGGCATCAAACATATGGTTCATGAGGGTCATCTTAACCATTATGTTGGTCCGAGAAATTGTTCTTTAATATCCCATCTCTTGTATGCGAATGATACTCTTATCTTTCTTAATGGAGAAGTTCGAAATGTGAGAAGATTGATGGAGCTCCTCAATCGCTACTCCTCTTCCTCAAGTTAGGAAATCAATGCATCAAAGAGCAGCTTCATGATCTCTAGTAACTACTAAGGCTTCTGCTCAGGCGGTCAATAAGATTAAAGATGTGACTAGTTTTTCTAAGCAAAGAGGGCCGCTTATATACTTGGAGTTCCACTGCGTCCAGGGAGAGTCCTTGCTTCTGACTTCCAACTTCTCATTCAGAAAATTAATGGCAAGATGGCTTCTTGGAAGCCTAGATTTATTTCGCAAGCTGGAAGAGTAACGCTGATCAACTCGGTGATGGCCTCCATCCCTATCTACCTGGCTGCTTCTGCCACTATCCCGATGAGTATCATGAATTACATTCATAGAGCTTGTGCTAACTTCTTTTGGGATGGCACTGATGGTATGAGAAGGTGTCACTGGGTTGCGTGGGCAAATATTCAACGCCCCATTGATGAAGGTGGTCTGGGTGTTCGAAATATCAAACAAGTTCAGATGGCTTTGGCGATAAAGCAGATTTGGAATGTTTACCATGGCTCCTCTCTTTGGCACTAATATGTCAGAAGTCGTTTTCCTGGGAATTCTAGAATTCGGCCTATCCAGGGTATCTCATCCAGAGTCTGGTCTGTGGCTCACCAGCTTGTTCAGGACCATACTAGGTGGGTGCATGGCGATGGTTATAATATTGACGTATTATCGGATGTCTAGCATGGGGATGGGCCTTTGACTGATCAGCTCACCTCTCCTTATGAGGGGAATCCTATCACTCTTCAGGAGGTCATCTCTAATGCTAATCACCCGATCAGAAGCCTCCTTCCCAGTCAAATTTTCTAGGGGGTTGTTCTTACTGAGGATAGTGATAAATACATCTGGGGACCTGCACAAGACGGTAATTTTTTGGTCAAGTCTGCCTATAATCTGGTCCGATCTGTGGGGGTGAAAAGATCAGTTCTGAAAAAAATCTGGCATAATCACTTTAATAGAAGGGCTTTGATGTTTTGTTGGAAGCTTTTGAATAGAGCTGTCCTGATAGACCAAAGGGTTTCTGAATGTGGAATTCCTATGGCTTCATGCGGTTCTTGTTGTACTTCTCCAAGTACAGAGGACTATAACCATCTCCTTATAAATGGCGAGCTGGCCTCCTCACTTTGGAACTGGTTTCTCCCCCTTTGCAATTCCAAGGTTAACCTCCACAGCCATATCACGGTGAGGATATGGAATTTGTTGACTACATCGAGTATTTCAGCTCCCTTTGGGTTTATTTCCATCCACTACTTTATTCTTCCGTTTGGGAAATCTGGAAGGGCAGATGTAGCGCTAGATTTGATTCAAAAAAAATTTCTGTTAGAATGATTATTAACAACATCAAAGCAATAGTTGCCCATTCACTTGTCAATGCTAAGTTCAAGGAAGCTCCCTCATCGGATGAATTCGAGGTTCTACAGCGTTATGCCTTCTCTCCGCAATTTTCTATAAAACAGTTGAAGCTCATCCGCTGGATTCCTCCTATAGTAGATTTTTCCTTGAATGTGGACGGTGCATGTAAGGGTAACCCAGGAAACTGTGGAGGGGGCGGTTGCATCCGGGATAGCAAAGGTTCTGTTTTAGTTGCTTTTTCACATTTCTATGGCCCTGGTAATGGCATAATTGCAGAAGTTAGAGCCGTCTGTGATGGTATCCATCTAGCATCTAATCTTGGTATTCGACTGTCAATGGTTAACTGTGATTCTCTAACTTTGGTTAATTCCTTCAAGTCGGGAGATGTCCTTCGTGGTTTGCCTATCATTGGTGGCAGGATGCTGATGTCTTCGTGCAGAGAAAATCTTTCTTGTTAAACCATGTATTTTGTGAATGTAACTAGGTGGTGGATTCCTTAGCGAATCATGGAATCTCCACAAAGGAAAACCAGGTCTTCTGGGGACATGGTAACGTCCCACACTTATGTAAAGGTCCAATAGTCTTGGACCGATTGGGTCTTTTTCATGTTAGGTCTATATGACCTCACACCATGTAATCTTCTTCATCATTTTATAATATAATTTCATCCCAGGTTCTATGCTGGTGGAGTGGGTCCATTCTCCCCCTCTGGGGGAGGGTGCACTCTCCCAGATCTTGATCCTGAGGACCGCCTTTGAATAATAAAAAAAAAAAGTGCACCTCTCAGTCGATGAAGAACACCAGAAGACGCACCCAATCGCCAGATCCAAGCCTCCAAAGTTCAGGTTTCGCACAAATAGTTCTAGGGTTTTGACAAGAGCCAAAAGACCTAATCCGTCCAGAAGAATGAGTTTTTATAGAACCTAAGGGGTCGGGTACGCATTAGGGTAGGAATCCTAGCATTTGAAGCCAGTTTCCAAAACAAGAACCAAAGGAAACGTAGCTATTTCCATATCTGAAACCGCACAATTTCTGAGAAATAGACGTCCACATTCGTGCCATTTACTGGGAATCAACGTCCATCGATCTGAATGTCGGCTCTCTCATAAACGTCCATGCATGTTGATGTTAATTGGCCTTTCGGTCAGAACGCAGAAATGACCAGAACATGCATACATTACATACATACATGTAACTTGTAATGTATAACTTAAACACCATCTATACAATATGAAGAAAACAATATGTACATAAATAAACAAGCATATATACATGCACAACATTATTTAATTATAATATGTACAGAAATAAATATATGTATTTATACATATACATATATACACATAGAAACATACACATCATCTAAACATCACATGGCCAAAAATCTAAATAAAAGAGAAAAATTCGAGGGCCTTACACCCTCTCCCCCTTAAAGAGAACTTTGTCCTCAAAGTTAGAACGAAGTAATCAAACAAATGGGGATACTTATTCATCATAGCATCCTCAAGCTCCCAAGTAGCCTCCACTCGCGAGAAGTTCCGCCAAAGCACCTTTACGGACACAATACTCTTGTTCATGAGGTGCTGGACCTTTCGATCAAGAATAGCTACTGGTTGCTCAACATATGATAGATCTGGCTGGATCTCCACTGGCTCGTAACTAATAAAATGAGACGGATCACGCACATACCTCCTGAGCATAGATACGTGGAAAACGGAATGCACACTCGCTAGCGCTGGGGGAATGCTAGCTCATATGTGACGCTTCCCATCCGCCTAAGGATCTCAAAAGGGCCAATGAATCTAGGACTTAATTTGTTATGCCTGCTAAACCTGACAACACCTTGAGTAGGCGAAACCTTTAGAAATACATGCTCGCCCACCTCGAACTCCAAATCCTTCCTTCTATTGTCGGCGTAACTCTTCTGCCTATCCTGCGCCGCAACAAGCCTCTGCCTGATAAGCTGGATCTTATCCGAAGTCTCCTGCACTAACTCCGGACCTATGAATTTCCTATCACCTGCCTCCTCCCAACATAAAGGAGATCTACAAGGACGCCCATACAAAGCCTTAAATGGAGCCATACCAATACTCGCATGAAAACTGTTGTTATATGCGAACTCCACAAGAGGCAAATGACGCTCCCAATCACCCTTCCAATCCATCACACTTGCTCTCAACATATCCTTGAGCATCTGGATAGTCCTCTCGGACTGTCCATCAGTCTGGGGATGGAACGCCGAACTAAGCTTCAGTTGAGAACCTAATGCCTCCTGAAGACCCTGCCACAACCTCGAAGTAAACCTCGGATCTCGATCCAAAATAATCGACTTCGGCACGCCATACAATCTAACAATGCTACTAACATAAAGCCTAGCCAAACTCTCCACTGACTGCTTCTTCTTCATGGGCAAGAAATGAGTCGTCTTGGAGAAACAGTCTACAATCACCCAAATCGAGTCATTGCCCTTCACTGATCTGGGCAAACCCGTCACAAAATCCATAGTGAAAGTCTCCAACTTCCATACTGGGACCTCCATCTTCTGCATAAGACCAGATGGCCACTAACGCTCGGCCTTCACTTGCTGGCATACTAAACACCTGGATACAAAATTCGCCACATCCTTCATCATGCCAGATCACCAAAATGATCTCTTCAAATCCTGGTACATCTTAGTGTTACCTAGATGAATAGAGAATCTCGACCTATGAGCTTTTGCAAGGACATGCTCACAGACATCTACAATATCGAGAACACATACTCGATGATGAAATCTAATCACACTATCCTCATCTCGAGCAATGCCTGCCTTGCCCACCAACTCCTGGAGTCTAGGGTCAGCCTTCTGTTGCTCAATCACTTTATCCAAAATAGTGGATTGAATGGACAACTGAGCCATGAAAGCCTGACATAACAATGGCTCTAACTCAGTCATCACACAAGCAGCATCCTCCAGCATCTTCCAATCCTGCTGGAGCAATGATCTCTTCCTACTAAGAGCATCCGCTATGACATTTGCCTTCGCTAGATGATATTGAAGATCGAAGTTGTAGTCTTTGAGGAACTCAATCCATCTCCTCTGTCGCAAGTTTAACTCCTTCTGCGAAAAGAGATATCTCAAACTCTTGTGGTCAGTGAACACTTCAAATCTCACACCATAAAGATAGTGTCTCCAGATCTTCAGTGCATGAACAACTGCTGCAAGCTCCAAATCATGAGTTGGATAGTTACGCTCATGCTCCTTCAATTGGCGGGAAGCATATGCCACTACCTCACCATGCTGCATCAACACACAGCCTAGACCAATCCGAGATGCATCCGAATAAATGGCAAAACCCTCTACACCACTCGGCAAAATCAACACGGGTGCAGAAGTAAGCTTAGCCTTCAACAATTGAAAGCTACTCTCACAATCCTCAGACCAGATAAACTTCACACCCTTCCTAGTTAGCTTAGTCAAAGGTGCGACGATAGATGCAAATCCCTCAATAAATCGTCGATAATAGCCTGCTAAACCAAGGAAACTCCGAATCTCCGATGGGGTCCTGGGGATCTCCCAATCTAACACAGCCTGGACCTTCGCTGGATCAACTGCTACACCAGCACCGGAGATAATATGCCCAAGGAAATGAACCTCGCGCATCCAGAAATCGCACTCGCTGAACTTTGCATACAGCTTTTGCTCTCAGAGAACTTCTAACACTACCCTCAGATGATCACAGTGTGTAGCCTCATCTGGAGAATAGACTAACACATCGTCGATGAACACTACTATGAAACTATCTAGATAAGGTCTAACCACCCTGTTCATGAGATCCATGAACGCTGCAGGTCGTTGGTTAGACCAAATGGAAGCACTAAAAACTCATAATGTCCATAACGAATCCTAAAGGCCGTCTTGGACACATCTTCACTCCTAATCCTCAACTGATGATAGCCAGACCGCAAATCAATCTTAGAAAATACCGATGCATTCTGCAGTTGGTCAAATAGATCATCAATCCGCGGTAAGGGATACCTGTTCTTCACAGTCACCTGGTTGAGCTTTCTATAATCGATGCACAACCTAAGTGAACCATCCTTCTTCTTCACAAATAATACAGGTGCGCCCCAAGGGGATACACTAGGGCGAATGAATCCCTTATCCAGCAAATCTTGCAACTGCTTCCTTAACTCAGCTAATTCCACAGGTGCCATCCGATATGGAGCCTTCGAGATAGGAGAGGTGCCTGGAAGCAACTCTATGGTAAACTCTATCTCCCTAACCAGTGGCAATCTAGACAAATCATCAGGAAATATGTCTGGAAACTCCTGCACTACATCAATCTCCCCAAGGGTAGGTGACTGATCAGCCTTTGGTACTAATACCATGCTGGCAAGAAAAACGTCACAACCCTTGTTCACCATCTTCATTGCCTTCATGGCGGAAATAACAAACCTTCCTGCTAAGTTCCTGGGTAATGGATGTGAAAACTCATCCTCCCCAGGAATATGGAAAGTGATCTTCTTCCCACGACAATCCACTAAAGCATAGTGCTCCTCTAGCCAATCCAGACCTAGAATTGCATCATAATCCTTCATCTTTAGCAAGAAGAAGCACCCATCTAAAACTCGGTCCTCAATGCACACAGGTAACGACGAAATACACTTCCTAGTCGATACCGTTCCCGCTGGTGTGTGCACAGACAAAGGGAGCCCTAACTCCTCAGCCTCTACACAAGACTCTACACCTAATTGCCATGCCAACCACTCAGAAATGAACGAGTGAGTGGCACCTGTATCAAACAAAACCCTAGCGTGCACACCCATGAAAAGAACCGTACCTTCCGTGACGTTTTCTGCTTGCTCTACGTCCTCAAGTGCCAATGCAAACACTCGAGCTTGGGCTCGAGGCCTTCCTGGTCTTCCAGTCACTGGCGTTGCTGCTGCTGTCACTGCTGGGGCTGGCGCTCCACGTTGGACTTCCTGCTAAAGTTTGGGACAGTCTCTGATCTGATGCTCGCTGCTCCCGCACTTTAAGCACTTCCCCGCTAGCTTCCAACACTCGGTATCGCTGTGTGTCCTTCCATAGTGAGGACACTCCTTCTTGCCACTAGGTCTGATGCCTGGGGACCGCGGAGTAATCACCTGCTGACTGCTCGTTGCCACGGGACACTACGGTGACTGATATGCTGCTTTCTTTCTGTCCTACTGCTGGAACGGTGGCCCGGACCTCTTCTGCAATGCCTTCTTCTCTTCCAAATACTTCTCCTTCTCGCTCTCCTACCTACATGCAGCACTGAGAGCCTCATCTAGGGTAAGATGGTCAAATGCCACAAGCCTTGACCTCAGTGATGGCTTAAGGCCCATCACGAATTTCTTCGCCTTCCTGCACTCATCAGCCACTATGTGAGGTGCATACTTAGATAATTCTGCAAACTTGGCCTCATACTCAAGCACGGTCATGGAGCCCTGAGTAAGAGTGAGGAACTCCTGCTCCATCTTATCTTGAATATGCTCGGGAACAAACTTGGCCTAAAAGAGCCTCACGAACTCATCCCAAGCTACCTCGATAGCACCATCCTCAAACCGGGTGCGAAGCAAAGAAGCTCACCACACATCGGCTCTCTCCTGTAGCATGTAGGTGGCCAAGCTGACCTTGTCCTCCTCAGCACACCTAATAGCTCAGAAGATCTTCTCGATCTCCCTCATCCAGCTCTCCGCCCGCAATGGCTGACTCTCCCCCTTAAAAGAGGGTGGAGCCATCCTCTTGAATCGTTCCATAATGGAAGGACCACCATGGCCATGCTCCTGCGGAACTGGAGCTGCAACCTGAGCCTGCCATAACAAATAATATAAATAACACATATGCAACATAACAATCATACATTTAATAAAACAGACTACTTCTATCTAATAATTCTAACCTGAGCCTCCAACTGAGCCTGGAGTGCAGCCTGGGTATGCGCTTGAGTCTGCATAGCCTACACCAGACCTTGCATGAACACTCCACAATCTACAGGCGGTGGAGGAGGAAGAACTGTAGGACCCTGTGACCTCACGCCTCTGCTCATCCTCTCGAGCATGGGCACCACGTCTACCACGAGAAGCCATAGCCTGTAAAACAATTTAATTACAGTTAGAAACTAAATTATTTAGTCCAAATCATTTCTTATCTATCTTTCATTCATTGTTAATTATTTTCTACATATGTGGACAATTCTATAAAGACTTAGCATATTATGAAGATGATGGTATATTCATGTACAATCTCAAATTACGCTCTGATACCATTCTCTGTAATGACCCTCCTTATACTGGTACAATTATACCAATTCACGTCGGTACAAAGAACGCCGTCACAGTGGGGCATTTACCCAACATTAAACATTAGATTGAGATGTACACGAATAACAAAAGATTACTTTAGAAATAAAAGAACTAATCTTATTCCATCATCATCATTCTATACATAGTCCATATAGCATTTAAAAGAAATATATATGCCCACAATTACAATTTCAAAATGAATTACATTGTCCAAATGAATTACATAATTCCATTGATTACATACTATGTAAGAAAAGTACAACGGATCGCGTCCACAAGAAAGCTACTCCTCGCACTCGGAGTCGCTCCTCACAATGTCCTCCTCTACTGTGGGGACACCTATCACACCTGTACGCCGAAGCAAGTATGAGTCTAAATAGACCCCGCAAGCAATCCATGAACACAACCATACACATATCACCTACACATACTAGTTTTCTAAACCATTAAGGTTAAACTTGGTACATGTTTTATATTACTTTAACAATTAAGTATAAAAACCTATAACATGCATTCTACACCTTTTATTCATCATGCTTCAAAGATTTAAATCTTATTCAAACCATTTTGCAACTATACATAATTTAATCATGGAACTATACATAAAGTAAATAGCATACCTAGCATGAATTTTATTCATTTTCTTATGTACTTAACACAATTGTACCCACATTTTTCTTGCCGTTTCGACATGAATTTAACACATTCACATGGGATTACACTATTTCACATGATAAAACATTCACTTAACAATTTCACATGTTCATATTTCACATTGCACAATTCACATGATCATATTCACATATTTACATTTTTACACTTAGTTACTGTGACACATAGTCCAAACCACCACTAGAAGGACACACATAAACATATACACATATCCATCACCTAGACAATATAGTGATAGATCTTGGTTAACTGCGCAGAACCGGGAGAAGCCCTCTCTGTTGCCCAGCTAGCAAGCCCAGAGGGGGGTGAATGGGATTCGTTAAATTTTGATTATCTAAAACCTGTCCACAAAAACGTTCACACAACAAGCACTTCGATGATTGAGTGTTAGCGAGAAGAAAACAATAAACACAAAGCAATCAGACACACTACACAAGATTTTATCCTGGTTCGGACTTCCTTTCCACATGAGTCCTACGTCCAGTCCCTGAGCAACAACTCAGGATTCCACTACCCAAGGGTACAGTCCCCCTCAATGACACTTACACACCCAGCCGCAGCTGGTCTTCTCTTCACAACCCGAAGAGGAATACAACACCCTAGATCCCACCAGGTCTTCCTTCAACACGAAGGGAAATGAACACCCTGGAACCCCCAGGTCTTCCTTCACATGAAGGGAATTAACACACAAAAGTGTTCAAGAGATGATGCACCCCTGGACCAAGCTAACAGCACGATGCTTGATCCGTAGCGAAGACTGAGAGGAGAAGTTGAACAATAAATGAACTCTCTCAGTACACACATGCTCTCTCTAAGATGACATTGGATGCAGAGAGCTGAGAGCTACAACAAAGTGATGGAATCAGACTTGAGCTCTTCTATGGTGCTTGCAGATTTTGAATTCTCAAGAGATGTATATCACGTAGGCACCAATCTTCTATTTATATCTTCTTTGAAAAATGTAGCCGTTTGAAGTATCTGTTGTCTCTATGTTTTGAGGACGTTAGACTACATGGATCTTGTTTGTAATCAACGGTCCTTTATGTTCCATGCACATAAGAAGAAAATCCTTCTTGATATCCTCTAGCTTCTACTTTATCCAACGTTGTCTAGAGTTGTGCTGTCAGTGACCTGCACACATTAAATACTAAAACGTAGACAGCTAAGCTGTCTCTTGTTGTCAGTCAACGTTAGAGTGAGAATACATCAAAATGGAAATTCCATTATGTCTCTTCAAAAAGATATTACATGCACAGGCATAGGAATAGAAGATACCTGAATATGCATCGTGCAGAGAAATGTACGGTTATATTTAATGCATAGACAACAGAGAAATACGCGGGATGACTTTGACTAGTCAAGATATTTTAAATATCAAGTCGTTATAGCTCATGAAATTGATATGAACATGACTTATAGAATCGTTGTGCTAGTGAGTCATTGTTCATGAGAATTGTTGCTTATTCGTAAACAAATCGTTGTACGCACAAATCGTTATGCATCTATATCCAAATCGTTCTGGATAACAAATCGTTATGACACTATAAGCAAATCATTGTGGGCAAATCATTATAATCAAATCGTTATGAGCAAATTGTTACGAGCAAATCATTATAACCAAATTGTTATAAGCAAATCATTATAAGCAAATCGTTATGAACAAATTATTATAACCAAATTGTTATGAGCAAATCGTTATGCCTACTTACGAAATCGTTGTGAGATTGAAATCGTTATACTCACTTGTCGAATCGTTATGAGAGCAAATCGTTATGCTCACTTACGAAATCGTTGTGAGATTGAAATCGTTATACTAACTTGTCGAATCGTTATGAGAGCAAATCGTTATAGTCACGCCTCGACGCGGAATATCGGAACGCGAGGCAGTTGTAAGTAAAGGGTATAGAGCGATTACTAAACATCAAACCATTTCGAAATGGATAATACTAAAGCAAATCTTTCTCATTAATAACTTTTTAAATGTCTAATTACAACCACTAATATCAGAGCCAATCTATAGGGCCCAATTACATTGAAATAAAGCAAAAGACTAAACTTCAAATTTAACTACTACACGCTAATCATAGTGCTAGGACGCTAGGGTACTCATGACATCACTCCAGGTCGTTCCCATCCTCTTGAGTGTATGGTTCATCCTCAGTCTCACCTGAGAACACAACGAAAAATAACGCAGGGTGAGCGATAACGCCCAGTAGGACTTAAATCTCAGGATCAAGCATGTTTTAAGTGATTAATGTCTTATAAAGTAGGATAACTAGAGAGAGTAACGAGAAACGTATAGAAAGTACTGGTACACGATAACGAGGGACAATAGCACAACGCATGAGAGTATAGCACGACAAGTTTTGATATCGGATTGGCCGTATAACAAGATAACAAGTAAAGTTGCACAACGGTGCACAAGTCACGATAGCAAGTGTTGGTCAATATTCTTTCAACCACGAGTTTCAAGTAAACCAATAATTGACTGTTTGATTAATTGATTGCCATAGATCAAATCTTGCATGTTCATGCGTTAGGTGTATGCCATCACCCAGATCATTAGACCCTCGCGAGTTATAGCCTTTCAGGTGCTCCTCCCAAGGACCAGACCGGGCCCTTATAATGTTGCCTAGCATAGTCATGTTTTTATCATAGACAATCAATTTAATGGCCAAATAGAGTACCAAGGAATATATGAGAGTACTATATGAATAGACGAGATAGTAGAGTGAACGTGAATAGATGAGCGAGTAGAGTATAGATGAGGGCTAAGGGACAATGCATGTAACCTTCCGAGTAACAGGTGATAGTAACAGTTGCACAACACGAGTACATGGTGTTGGTAGTCAGGTGGAACTCACGACCCTACCACTGGCCTTGTTATGCACAGGTCCAGAGGTTCGGCGTGATTTAAGATGAGAGTAAATTTCTAATAGTCGTTTGGATCATATAGATCCCTAAAGGGTATCATAGGTGTTAGGGTACAACCGGCTCGTCGACCATGTGAGAATCTATGGACAGAGGAGACTTACGGAGGCCTTGTGCAAGGGTTCACTAGTCCGGCGAAAGGAATATTCGACGGAGAGTTCACCACAAGCCAAGTAAAGTGTGTATATAAAAATACGTACTCGACGTTCTAGAGGAATTCTAGAACAGTGGAGCGTCGATATCGGTATATAAACAACGCAGGAAACGAATACAAGTCCTTTAAAATAGGGCAATTAATATACTTTATTGTAATAAATTACCAGATACATTATGAGGTATTGTATGCTATATTTCAGCCATATATGGATGGTTCATGTGTGTGCATGTGAGAGAGAAATCATAGATAGAAAAGAAGTCGTGAATATGTCTTTTAAAGCATTCAATATAGCTCCATTTTAAAACGATATTTTTACTGCGTGTATGACTGTTAAAAAGGCGTAAGAATATTTTTGAAAGTGAGAGTAACAAATTTTATGGGTTTTCATGCAAAATCTTGTGAACACGACGTAGGCCAGTAAGGATCGCGACAGGGTCAGGGCAGATCGTAACAGGGTTCTGTACGGGTCGCGACAGGGCTGTCTGCTCAGGCGGCCAGAACGCGACGGGGTCTCCTGTCACGTTCAGAATGCAACAAGACGATGGTCACGACGGCTCTGAGAACGCGGCGTGTCGAGCCGTCGCGTTCTCAGGTACTTCACCTGAGTTCGAGCGGGAAACATGTTCTACATCGGATTGCATGCCAACTTGACTTGTTTGGACACAGGGTACTTTGAAAAATCATAACTAATTACATAGTCGATGAAAAATCACGAAACAAGTTGCAAATTAAAGTAGACATGTAAGGGTACTTCCAGTAAATCGGAATTAGAGAGAGAGTATGGTTCATATAGGGTTTGAACATGAGCAAGAACGAGTTATTCAGAACATGACACAGAGAGAAAGATTGATTAAATTCGATCAACATGCTCGATGAAATTTAGGGCTTTTCGGGGCAAAAGATCTCTAACAACATGAAGTATCTACAGTAAAAATTTCGTAGTATGGGATCAAGTATACATAGAGATTTGAATTAAACATGATGTCTCGGGGTTATCATGTTCGCAGATCTTCTAAAATCAAGAACAAAAGATTGGCTCGATGAAAAAGAGGGAATCAAGAGGGCTTCTGTTCCTGGTGATTGGAACTACCTACAACG
Organism: Colocasia esculenta; assembly: GCA_014218235.1. Lineage (NCBI taxonomy): Eukaryota > Viridiplantae > Streptophyta > Magnoliopsida > Alismatales > Araceae > Colocasia > Colocasia esculenta. The sequence continues at coordinate 54,541,199 of CM024757.1, forward strand.
AGTTTAATTTAATTTTGCTCGTGAGAATGCCTACCTTTGACTCGATTTATCTTCTAGGGCTTAGAACTCCAAGAACGAGGAAGAAGCTCCAAGAACTCCTCCTCCCCACGAGATCCTCTCCTCCTTGGCCTCTTCTCCACGTCCAACAATCTTTGGCAACGAGCTAGGGTCGGCCAAGAGGGTTTAAGAGATGTATTTATATAAATACAAGTTCTTATTCCTACTACTACTCAAATTCCTCTTAATTACGAGATTTCCTAACTCCACCTTCCTCTCTTGCTTTCCAATCTCTAATTGGGTTAGGATAGTATTAAATTCGTGCTAGACTATATGGAGTAGGTTTAGGAATCCAATTCCCACTCTAATTGCCACTTTTATTGCTTTAATAACCCCTTTCCAATTAGGAGATAATTAAACTCCGAATTTAGGGTATTTTCTTATTATTCTCCCTTTGTAAATTTATATTTTTGACCCAATAAGTTCTAGAGGATCCATTAAGCAAAACCCACTACTCTTTTCCATTTAATGGGTTTTATTTAATACTTTTTCATTGAATATCCCTTTAACTGAGTTTTTACTTTATTATTTAAATTTTTATTTTCTCAAAAATTTAGGTTGCTACAGTTATGCTCACTTACGAAATTATTGTGAGATTGAAATTGTTATACTCACTTGTTGAATCGTTATGAGAGCAAATCGTTATGCTCACTTACGAAATCATTGTGAGATTGAAATTGTTATGATTCTAAGAAAATCGTTGCAACAACTAGAAAGTCGATCTGTACTTAGAACATTTCATGCTTTGAACTATGGATGCTACAGGATGATAAATACTTACTGATTTTGCTTGTATTTCCTTGATTTATTTCTTGTGCTCAAATCTCATAGAAATTATGTTAGAGTAAACATTATCACAGTTTTGTTAATCACCAAAATAGATATGTAATTTATTTAAAATACATTGAGGATAATCTGATCATCACTCTCCACCCTAACCAGTGGTACTTGTCCACCTCTAGAATTTCATCCTAATGCCCATAGGATATCACACACATTGAACCTTTCCGTAGAGACTTTACTACGGTACGGTTCCACAGCCCTCTATGGTAGCAGTGTCTCTAACGGCACAGTTTTACACATTATCACATTGTCATATTGTTCACACAATTCTCATGCACTATGTAACATATTTACATGCATTAATTTATAATCCCACATGTTCAGGTTACCTAGCATGATGCTACTGTTCACAGCGGCAATTTGATCATAATATAATCCTAAACATGCTGCTAATCTCTGAATTTCACATAATCAAAATTGACATGACTAATATGGTCAATTACCCTTATTAAATTGATCACAGTACCTACTGATGTCAATACAGCATGAAATTTTTATCACAGTCTATTCACTGGTTATTTATCACATCATCAAATTTTCAAATTTTTTAGAATAGTATACAATTTATAATAATTAAAACAAGCTTCCTACATATTTATCTAGAAATCCAATTAAACATGGTTTACAGTACCACAGTCGTACTTAGCAATTCCAAAATCTGAATATAGCAGTCATATGTTCATACAAAATTTTTGATACTCTAAAATGAAATTAATCATTTTAATTAGAATTAAAACGGGCAAATCATGCTCACTATTCCATTTCTAGAAATTCTAACAAATAGAACTGTACACAGAAATTCGTCCTAGCCTCATGATATAACCTACTATATGGACATGATCCAAAATAATTCTCAGCATGTACACACATTCAGAAGTTCGGAAAATATACCACAGAGATCAAACATGCATTCTGTAAACACCTGAAGAACTTGGCGGCACAAGGGTTGCCGCCGACAGGGGTTAACGGCACAATAGGTTGCCGCTAACCCTGGATCTTAACGGCAGTAAGTTGGTCGTTAAGTTCCTGTCTGCAGAAGTGCAGACTGATCCAACAAAACATGGTGAATGGGGGTTCCAGAACACGAAATAAAATCTGAAAAATTCCTAGGACCTACTAGACATGGGTAGGGATGATGTCCATAGGTTACTTGCCTTAGAAAAATTGCTAGATAGGATTATTTTGCTAAAGATGCTCTCCTCAGCCAAGCCAAAAAGAGCCCAAATCTCCCCTCGAATCGGCTTCTGTGATGGAATATGTTGCACGTCGGAGTCGAGGAAGCTTCCTTAAGATCAAGTGTACCTCTCAGTCGATGAAGAACATCGGAGGACGCACCCAATCGCCAGATCCAAGCCTCCAAAGTTCAGGTTTAGCACAAATAGTTCTAGGGTTTTGACAAGAGCCAAAAGACCTAATTCGTCCAGAAGAATGAGTTTTTATAGAACCTAAGGGGTCGGGTACGCATTAGGGTAGGAATCCTATCGTTTGAAGCCAGTTTCCAAAACAAGAACCGAAGGAAACGCAGCCGTTTCCAGATCTAAAACCGCACAATTTCTGGGAAATAGACGTCCACATTCTTGCCATTTACTGGGAATCAACGTCCATCGATATGAACATCGACTCTCTCATAAACGTCCATGCATGTTGACGTTAATTGGCCTTTCGGTCAGAACACAGAAATGACCAGAACATGCGTACATTACATACATACCTGTAACTTGTAATGTATAACTTAAACACCATCTATACAATATGAAGAAAACACAGCGATCTGTTCCAAGTGTGGACTGATCTTGATAATCTCATGCAGTTTAACAGTAAGGACATCATTGAAGTGGCTGACGGTGTGATTTCCTTCCTGACACAACCAGACCTCTCTACTGCCACGGGGCGTCTTAAACATTGCACTTTCATGGCAGTCCTTTGGGAGATCTGGTGCTGCAGGAACCTGGCGAGGTTTCAAGGCATGAGCATGTCTCCCAAACACATTATAAACAGAAGTATGCTTTCTATCCGAGCCATATGTGCATCCGCCAACTTCTAGAAAATACCCCAACCTTGGTCTGCTGCTCTCCGTCAGACCCCAAGTGGAAATGACAATCTGAAACATAAGACGCCCAGGGATATCAGATGGCTCACCCCCCCACGGGGGAGATTAAAACTGAATGTTGACGGTGCCTTTGACGTGCAGTCCGGTGAAGCTGGAGGAGGTGGTATCCTCAGGGGCCACAACGGTGATATGTATTGTGCCTTTGCCAACCCTTACCATGGTCTGAAGTCTAGCCTCGTTGCTGAGGCCCTCGCACTCAGGGATGGGCTGCGAATGTGCTGCAAAAAGGGTGCCAGTGAAGTGCAGGTTGAGACTGACTCCTTAAATCTTGTGCACATCATTACAAAGAAAATATCTCCGCCATGGAACCTCTCCTTCATACTGCAGGAGGTATTTGTATTAACTAACAGGGTCACGACTGAAATCAATCATGTCCCAAGGGAAGGTAACAAAGTGGCGGACTGCCTAGCTGACTTTGCATCTTCTTGTACTAGTTTCATTTTGTTGGACCAATGGGCTGACCTTCCTAGTACTGTAAGGGATGCCTGCAGCCATGATAAGGCAAGGTGCCCATCCATGAGCCCTGGGTCTGATTTGTACTCTCCCCCCCCCCCCCTTTTCTTCCCGTACACTTAATGAAAATACCCCTAGCCGTCTGGTGAAGGTAGTGACACCCTCACGAGTGAGGGCGCCCCTACCCTCTCCTTTTGGTCCGGCTACATTAAAAAAAAAAAAAAACAATATGTACATAAATAAACAAGCATATATACATGCACAACATTATTTAATTATAATATGTATAGAAATAAATATACGTATTTATACATATACATATATATACATAGCTACATACACATCATCTAAGTATCACATGGCCAAAAATTTAAATAAAAGAGCGAAATTCGAGGGCCTTACACCCTCTCCCTCTTAAAGAGAACTTCGTCCTCAAAGTTAGAACGAACTAATCAAACGAATGGGGATACTTCTTCATCATAGCATCCTCAAGCTCCCAAGTAGTCTCCTCTCGCAAGAAGTGAATACACTTAAAATAGTTAAAATTGCCCAAAATAGGCCCATAAACCAACCCTCGAATGGCCATCTAAATCACGACCGGTTCAGAGGTCGCGATTCAGGTTTGAACCGCGACGGCTTTGGCCATCATGATTCAACACCTTGAATTGTGACGATTAGACTCATCGCGATTCACTTCCCTTCTTCTCCAGCCCTGACGGCCATCCCCTCCTCCTTCCTTACCACAAACCATAGAGCAAGGTATAGGGGACTTATCGTGTCGCCGCGAGGGGGTGCCTCACGACCACATCTTCCTCGCCGGAGCCATCCTCTCAGTGCCTCTGCTGCTGCCTCTTCATCCTCCGCCATCGCCGCCAAGGCTTCCTCCGCTGTGGCCCCTCCTTCCGCCGCAGGTGCCATCTCGTCCCTGACAGCCAAAAGCTCCTCCACCATGAGCCTCGCCGCCGTGCCCAGTGTCTCCACCGCCTCCTCCATCGCCTCCATCGTCGGCACCGCTTCATCCTCCGCCGAGGCACCTTCCCCTCGTCGACGTTTAGACACCGTAAGCTTCGTCATCGTCGGTTTTGAGAAAGGGTTAGAGAATGTGGGACAAGGGAGAGTAAGGAAGATCAGAGAGAAGGTTGAGGGCTCGAAGAGTCGAAAGAGGTAGACGGTGAGCCTCTCGGGTGTTTTATGCATTTTCATAGGATGTTTGAAATGCGACAGACACAGTCTTTGCGCATTTGGAAGATCAATTTGATACGCGATGGGATGAGTCTTCGCGATTCATAAATGCCATCATTACCTCTGCACTGAATTTGAGGCACATAATTTGACATTTTGAAGCGCGAGGGGGTAAGTGGTCGTGGTTTTAGAATTCACGACTGTTTGGTTGGTCGTGGATCATACATTGAAGCGCGACGCCTGTGTTCATCGCGATTCAAGAAGCTCACCTGAGGGCCAATTTTTGAGGAAAAATCACACTTTTTTGGAAGTTACAATCATTATACACAGTGAATTTTGGCCGAATAAAGGATGGAATTTATTTCTTATTAAAAGAATAATTGTGACATTTACAAATGGGGGCCACAGTCTCTTCAGCTGTCTTACATAGGCCATCCAGTCATCCTCTACCTCCACCACATTTGGGACCGGCCACCTGAAAGTATAAATCTTCTAGAGTGCTTTGATGGTGTCTGCCTCCTCTCCATCGTTGTTGGTTCCAAGCTCCCTTGTCTTAATTGGCGGTAGATGTGACAGCCCTTCGAAGTTGCATCATGGAAGCCCAAGTTGAGAAAGGCAGCGGTGTGCATTGTACAGCACGAACTCGGTTGCCCCAATTAGCTGAAGTTCCACACTAGGTGCTAGCCTCGTTCGCAAGTCTTTGGCTAGAAGTGGTGCTGGAGTACAAGTGAAGGAGTTTCTTCACATGCTTCGGAGATGATCACGCCAATCCACCTGTGTCTTGAGTTGAGACATATGATTACCAACGCGCCCTTCTCAGCCCACTAAGCCATCCATATGTCAGAGTGGGCTCTTGAAGAAGATCTGGGACGAGCTTGTTGCCTCGCTGTTCACATCAAACTTAAAGTGCAGATCAACCCTGTGAGACCCGGCCCTCTCTGGCCCTTAGCCCTGTCCTCAGGGTTGCGACGGACCCCTTGGTCGCAACATTGTCACGCCAGAGGAGCCGGTCAAGACATGCTTTTAGTCGTAGCACACCTAGCCGTCGCATTCTGGTCATGACAGAGGTAGGCGTCGCGTTCTTGTCGCGGTGTCTGAAGGCGACGCATGTAATAACTGATACGTTCGGATCGAGGTTTACTGGGTTTGGGGGCCAGTGTGTGGCCCATTGTTAGACCATGGAGGTCTATGCGCATTTTTTTATAGGTTTCTTGGTCAGGTGGGAGGCAGGAGGGTTGGGCATCTCAGCCCAATTCGGCCTCTGTCGGCCTCCTTGAGAACGCGTCGCATACAGACGATGTGATTCTCATGGGAGAACGCATCCAGTTTCCTCGACACGATTAGGATATGAGTCGCGTTCACTTGATAGGACGTGATTTTGCACCGCATTACGTGGCCGTTGTAGGATCGAGAAATGATGTGGACAAGATCTAGAAGGGGGGGGGGGTTGAATAGATCTAGGCCAACTATTGCGGAAGCTTAGCCAATTTAGGAAAACTCTTTGAATCAGAGACAATTTGAAAACGAATTTCACAGATCTGAAAAGAGATTGAGTGAGTTGTGCAATAGGAGTGTGTGAACAAGTTAATTATATGTGAATTCGAAAGATCCTATGCATGCATCTAACGCAAGGTAAATTCAAACCACAATCAGACCACTGCACAGAGATTTTTAGGTGGTTCGGAAATCACACCATGTGATTCCTACATCCACCCCTCACACAGTGAGGATCCACTATCAACTTGGATACACACACACTGGAGCCTGACAACTCCACCACAAAGAGTTCTACAACTCAACACAACACCTAGAGCAAGACTACTCTAGACACTTGAGCACAATTGCTCAACCAAACTTGAGTGCGACGACTCAACCCTGAGCACACAGGCTCACAAACCACTGAGTACAACGACTCACAAACACTTTGCTAGACAACAACACAAGATCCAGATCCTCTAGCTAAGATCTGATCTCAAAAGGTTCATTCAAGAGAATTGATGCAATAGACACTGCACAATCTCTAGAACAACCAAGAAGACACAAGGGGAAATGAGAAATGGATTGAAAAGTCCTTGTTCTTCAGAACACTCCCTTGTAGATGTCGAATTGTGAAGAGGCTTTATCTCTGGAAGTCCCTGGGCGATGCTCTGTAATTTGATCTTCAGGATCTTCCTCGAATTCTTCACAAAAGACTTCTTCTACTTGATCTGCACCTTGGAAGTTAATCCTACTGCTCCATCTTGGATCAGATCTCCCTTCTTGTGCTTGGAGATGATGGAATTGGAAAGAAGAAGCACAAGAGGATGCACGAACTGGGAGGAGAACAGCTTTGCCGCCAAAAAGCTTCTGGAGAAATCTTGGAGGCTCTCTTCTGCTCTCTTGTTGGTTGGATGGTCAATTTGGGGACTATTTATAGTCCAAGATACCCAAAAGTACCCTTGGGGGTCGTGGGCACATGATCCAAGGCCGATCCACCAAATCCCTAGGGTGCCACGTGTCCAAGAGAAACTTTAAGTCACAAACTTTCCGAAGTGTGTCGACCTGACTTGGTCTAGTGTCGACACACTATCCTAGACTGGCAGACTAACTTCCCTGGGAGAGGTCTCTAGTGTCGACACCACTTCATCTCGTGTCAACACACTGGAGAGTACTGCAAAACAGGCCTTCTGGGAGAGGTCTCTAGTGTCGACACCATCTGGTTTAATGTCGTTACACTATCCAGGCCTGTTGACAGGGCTCACTGGGAACTGGGTCTAGTGTCGACCTGACTTGATCTTGTGTCGACACTACTTGACCATTTCTTCATCTTTTGGCTTAGGGCTTGGAGCATTGTGTCGACACCAGTATGGGGTGTGTCGACACTACCCTTGAAAGAATTGTGTGTCCCTGAGAAATAAACATATAAATCATTAGTCCATTGATTTATCATGAATATAAGTAATAAATATGTTTGGAAACATGCTTTTTGAATGTGGTCTTAACATATATGGTGCATCTAACATGTTCCAATTATTTTGCATTAAAATCACACCTTGTCATCATCAAAATATGAGGGGAAATGAATTGTATTCACACTAAACCCAACAATCTCCCCCTTTTTGATGATGGCAACATTAAGTTCATATGAAAATTTGAAGTTTCAATGAAATGTGATTTTAAGCTTTTATTTACTCAATCACTCAATTTGAAAAATATTGATTGGCACTGAGTTATGTTTCATTTCCTTTTTATTCACACTTGTCAAAGACCTTTGAAAATATTTTAGTAACATTTGAAATTTGCACACATTAGAGACACAATGTTACTAGTGATGAACTATTTTCACAAAAGGCCAAGCAGCTTGACAAGCATCCATTCATTCGCATTCACATTCATGACATTCATTCAAACTTCAATCACATTCAAGAAAAAGATGTTTCTTTTCATTTCAACCAACAAGTGTCATTTCATTCATAAGGATATGTGCATTACAATCTTTCAAAAGGAAACATTTCAGAAAATCTTTACAATCATCCAAAGAGAAAAACATCATTCCAAAAGAAACTTTCTTGCTTTCTATCTTTCTCCCCCTTTGACATCATCAAAATAAGATACATTAAGCAGAAGGAGGAGGAGGAACGGGAAGGAGAATGGCTTCGATGGACTTAAGTCTGGATTCCATAGCATGAAGGTTTGTATTAAGTTGCTTCTGCATAGTGGATAGTCTAGTGTGAACAATCTCTTCCAGCCGTTGACTATTATCAGACATGGTATACTGAAGTGAGGACAAGTCAACTGAAGAAGGTTGTGCACTAGAAGATGAACTGCCAAGTCCATACTTGTTGATGTTCTTCAGCTCCTTTTTGAGGTCAGTCATTTCACTGTCAATGTGAGCTGACAGATTTTTCATGCTTTCCCGGTCATCAACTAGATGAGCAAAGGATAATCTTGTCATGGAAATTTGAGTCAGTGTTTCCTTGGTGTTGAACACATCAGCCTGGGAATTTGCCAAAATTCCCTAAAGAACCTTTTCCAACTTATCTTGATGCTCCTACAGCTCAACAGAAGCATCTGCCAAGGTTCCAATCAACCTATTAAATCTTTGTACTGCATGGTCTGAAGTTGCTTTTTGCTCAATGAATTTTGCAGACATTGTATTCTCCAACCTCTGTACCTTCAATTCAAAATTCTCTGTCATGTGCTGAATGGAAGTGTTGAAGGCATCAAATTTTTCATTCAGAAAGGAGTATAATTCTGGTGGTATAGAAGGTCCACCAACGGCATAGGAGGTTTGAGCTTGAGGTTGGGGAGTGAAGGTAGGAGTATCTTTGTCAGGATGAGTGGGTGAAGAGGTGTGAAATGGAGGAGTGAGAGGTGCATCCTGGGGTAGTTGAAGTTCAATTTTAATTTGAGGCTGATCCTCAGGAGCAAGAGGCTGTTCCTCTGGAATGTGAGGCTGGTCCTCATTAGCTGGAGGCTGGTCCTCAGGAGGTGGTATCACTGCCTCTGGAGCCACTGGGGCCTCAACAACTACTGGCCCTCTCCTCACTTGGTCACCCTCAAGCCTGAATCCCATAAACTTTTGAACATGCTTGAAGCAGTAGATATTGGATTTGGGAATTGACTGAGATTTCTCATTTTCTAGAGACACACTGAAATGCTTAAAGACTGGAGTCAAGTGAGCAGCATAAGGAAGAGACCTATGGAGATCTTTCCTTGTTGTCTCAGAAATTATTTGGTACATGATTACATGGATGTTAATTTTGATGTTCTTCTTCATGCAGTAAATCACACATCGCTGGATGTCAGTGAGTCTGTCCCTGCCACCACCTTGGGGTGTGATAATAGTGGTGAGGATGTGGTGAGTGAGTCTCAACACTAGAGGAAAGGTGTTAGTGTTGAATTTTGTAACATGAGTTTGTTTAGGGTCAGACTCATCAGAAGGAAGACCAGTCAAAAGGGAGTAAGCTTCTTGAAGATTAAACTCAAAAGTGTGATAATCTGTACCCTCATCAGGAACTTTGAACAAAGTAGCAGCCAAAGCAATAGGCATGTCTATCTGAACACCTTTAACTTCTTACTTATACCCCTCATGATTGCATTCCAAATTAGAGTAAAATTCTTGGACAAGTCTGGGGTATATGATTCGAAATTCAGAGATGAATGACATCCAAGACTGAAACTTGAGGAATTCTATGAATTCAGAAAATGCAGCAATCAGTTCACTGTCGGTTAAATCCACTGCCCTAGGTTTCAGAATGGTCTTCCCTTCATTGACTGATTTGGAAGGAGTTGCGTCAGATGGATGGGAAGACCCAGATGATGACGAGGATGATGCCTCAGATGCTTCAGGAGAAGAAACCAGAATTCGTCTCCTAGGGTTTATAGACCCCCTACCTCTAACAGAGGATGTCCTACCTCTCTTGGCAGAAGAAGGAGATGCAGAGGAATGCCCTGGCTGCTCCACAAGGTCATGGCGTCTCTTGCTTCTCCTCTCAGTAGGTGGTGCTTCTTCCGCCGAAATGGGCCTAGCTATTGCCCTAGACCTTGCTCCACGGCGAGGGGCTTGCTTGGGAGCCATGGAAGCGAGAGAGAGTGGAAGAGCAGAGGATGGAGAGGAAGGAATGAAGGGAAGAAGAACAAGGATGGGTTGGAGGAGGTAAGAAGGTGGAATGGTTGCCGTTTTCAAAGGTGGAAGGCGGCCATGGGGTAGACCTTGCATATAAAAAGGGGTTTCGGAGGTGCAATGCCCCGCAGGAACAAGAAGACCCTAACCGGCGCCCACGACTTGAATCACCCTGGCAGGGGTATGTGTCGACACTAGAAGAAGTTAGTGTCGACCTGGGCTGAAGTGTGTCGACACTAGATGGAGGTAGTGTCGACTTGGCCTGATGAAAAGTTGAGATGTGAGAATGGGAAAATTTGGTGAGCTTTGGAACATCTTTAAAATGATAAACAATGGGTGGAATTAACATTTCAAGGATTTTTAAGAGGCTAAAAAATTCATTTGTCATATTTCGCAGAAATTCAACACAATTCAAGTTTTACACAACATCCAACAGGATATGATCATTCAGTGACTTGAGCCAATAAAATGATGATTTGAGGGATATAATACATCCAACAATCAACTACAAACTACCATATTCTTCAAATCCAAAGAAATAAAAAATCTTTGAGAATGAAATCAAGTGTGTTAAAAGTAAACAAGTTTTGTAAAAAACAACTTGATGATGGATAGGGATGATTCTTTTAAACAATTCTCCTTTGATAGACATTTTTGTTTTTGAATCAAACTATCAAATGTGATAAATCTTGTTCACTCAAGAACTAATACTTTTTACACACCATAGTCCCTCGATACTAAAGATTTACCTATTATCAAGTCTCAAGGGGTAAATGATGACCTTTTGACATGAAAATATATGTTTATCAAACGCCAATATTTTCAGTTACTCAGTCATCATCAAAAAGTATAGAGCATTTTTTTTTTGCATGTATTTTTTATTTTGAACCCCTTTGAACAGAGATAGCAGTAATGCCTCATGACATACATGGCACTTCATTCATTGTGAAGGTGTGTAGTTTCTCAGCATATGTGCCATTGCTCTGTTGAATTATCAGTTTTTGGAGAGTTTTGTAAGATTAAAATCATTTATATCCAACATCAGTTGCAAACAAAGAAATGTTTAAATTCAAGGTACACATTATCCTTCAGTCTTTGAAAGAGATTTGAATTTCTATAGTTTTGAAGAATATAGGTGAGAGTTGACAAAAAAATATAGTAGATCACTCAAAGAATCATTTTGAGACTCTAGACACCTAAATGAGGACATCATGCAAGGAAATTGATGTAATTCAAGAAGAGTTTTAAATTTTTCAAAAGAAATGACTTGTGAATTCTCTAGCTCCCCCTGAGATGAGGATTCCAACCACTTTTCATCAAAATAAAGATATGCAAGTATTTTGAAATTGGAAATGATTCTCTTTGAACAACAAAAGCTCCCCCTCAACAATTGCATATTCATTTCTTGGTACTTGGCGAAGACATATACTCTCGCATAGTGAAAGTGTCCAGACAAGCATAACTTGTCCTTCTCCAAGTCACCATTTGATATACCAAGAAATTCAACACAATGTGAGTTGAAGAATCCATTGTCAAAAAGAAATGGAAGTGAAATGGAGAGAGATATGAGCAATATGAATCAAGGAAGCAAAGGATAATGATGATGCAAAGAACTCCCCCTCAGAAAATGCCTAACACTCAACCCAATCCCAATGAGAGAGATCAAGAAAATGGACATTTACAAAGGCCAAGTTCTCTCATCAAAGATGAGAATCTACTGTTAGGAAGAGGTTTGGTAAAGATGTCAGCAATTTGTTTTTCAGTTTCTATGAAGTGGAGTTCAAAGGATTTCTTTGCTACTTCATCCCTTAAGAAATGATGTCTAATTTCAATATGTTTTGTTCTTGAATGCTGAATTGGATTTTTAGACAGATTTATGGCACTTGTGTTATCACATAGAATGGGAACACAACCTAACTCTTGGTTATAATCAACAAGTTGATGGTTCACCCAAAGAATTTGAGTTCTACATCTACCTGCTGCAACATACTCAGCCTCTGCAGTTGATAGAGCAACTGAGTGTTGCTTCTTAGAAGCCCAAGAGATTAGGCACCCACCTAAGTATAAACACAAGCCACTTGTGCTTTTTCTATCTAATTTACATCCAGCATAATCAGCATCACAATAGGCAATCAAATCTAACTTGCAACCAGCAGGATACCAAATTCCAATATCACATGTTCCAACAAGATACTTGAAAATTCTTTTAACAGCTAACATGTGACTTTCCTTAGGATTTGATTGAAATCTAGCACACAAACACACACTAAACTGAATATCAGGTCTAGAAGTTGTAAATAGAGTAGAGAGCCAATCATACCTCTGTATGTCTTTGGGTCTACTGACTTACCAAGTGAGTCTTCTTCTAGCTTAGCATTAATTGCAATGGGTGTGCTTGAATGTTTGAGGTTCTGGAAGTCAAGCCTTTTCAAAAGTTCCTTGACATACTTGGTTTGACTTATGAAGATCCTCTCCTTTGTTTGGTTAACCTGCAATCCCAAGAAAAACTATAAGTCTCCCATTAAACTCATTTCAAATTCAGTTTTCATTTAATTTGCAAATTCAGTACACAGGCTCTTATTGGTTGATCCAAATATTATGTCATCAACATAAATTTGGACTGAAATTATTTATTTATTAACTATTTTTGTGAACAATGTTTGATCAACATTTCCTCTAGAATATCCTTTTTCAAGCAAAAAAGAACTCAAACGGTCATACCAAGCTCTTGGAGCTTGTTTAAGACCATAGAGAGCCTTATGAAGCTTGAAAACATGATTAGGATGTTTTTCATTTTCAAATCCTGGAGGTTGTTCAACAAAAACTTTTTCCTTTATGTATCCATTTAGAAATGCACTTTTGACATCCATTTGATAAACTTTAAATTTCATGGAGGATGCAAAAGTAAGAAAAATTCTAACAGCTTCTAGTCTAGCTACAGGGGCATATGATTCTTCAAAGTCAATTCCAAACTCTTGATTGTACCCCTTTGCAACTAGCTTAGCTTTATTTCTGATGACTTGAGCATTTTCATTCAATTTATTTCTGAAAACCCATCTAGTGCCAATGACTGTTTGGTCACTAGGTCTTGGTACTAATTCCCATACTTGATTTATTTCAAATTGATGAAGTTCATCATGCATTGCATTGATCCAATCAGAACTTAATAAAGCTTCATCAATTGACTTTGGTTCAATTTGGGAAATTAGAGCTAGTGGGTCTTCATCAATAACATGCAGGAATGATGATCTAGTCCTAACTCTATCATGCAAATTACCAACCACATTTTCCAATGGGTGATCTCTCAAAAATCTATTTTCAGAAATTACCTGTTGAGGGGTACTTAAATCTGGAACAACATTACCTGATCCACTTGAAGATGGTGACTGGATGTTCAAGTTCTCACCAATGTCTTCAAGTTCCTCAACAGTTGGTGAAGAGTCCACAATGAAATCATCCTCTTCACTGTCTTGACTTTCCCTTTCCAATCCAATGATCTTTCCTTTATTTTTACCTCCAAAGGTTACTGAACCTCCCTCCTTCTCAATCAGGAATGAAAATTTGGCTTTGTCTCCAGTCATGTGTCGTGAACACCCGCTATCAAGAAACCATACGTTTGAATTGGCTGCACGACCTTCTCGCAAAATCAATCAGTGGAGAGAAGATTTTGGTACCCAAACAGCGTTGGGACCATCAGAATGTTTGACCACAGTCATCAAATCTTTTCTCACCCAAATCTGATTTGTTTTTTATTTTTGTTTTGTTTCAGTGGTGTTCTTTATCTTTTTCAATTTATTCTTTCCCTTAGGAATGAAAACACCAGTGTTCTTGTTTTCAGTAGGAGGGGAGTTTTTCATTTGAACATGAGAGTTTAGATGAGGAGGTGGAATCCAAAGGCTTTGTTGGTACATCAAAAAATTGGATAGAAGAATTGGGGATGTTACCAAAATGGGTTGTGATACCATTGGTTCCAAGAATTGGTCCAATCAGCTTGATATGCTGTCTTGGAGGTCCAAGATTTTTTATGAATGACTTCCTTTGAATTTTTCTTATTTTTCAAATTTTTATTTGAATTTTTGGTGTTGTGGTTTGTGTTTGTTGATGTTGAGCAGGTCGACCTTTCCTTGACTGGTGTCGACACAGCAGTCACAGAATCCTTCTTCTTGTGGACTGGTGTCGACCTGTCAGGTAACTGTGTCGACCTGGTTGACTTCTTTTGGTTCTGAGTTTTTGAAATTTTTTTTGTTTTGCTTGATGTTTGCTTGATTTCAGTGTTCTCAAGACTAGGACCTTAGACAAATTTAATCAATGGTGTTTTATCCCTTTTCTCACCAGATTTGTCTTTCTTAGATTTTTGTTTATTGAATCCTAGTCCATGAGAAATTGATTTCATTTTAGCTCCCAGCAAGGCCTCCAAATTGTCTTTACCTTTTGTGAAGGTTTCAATGACTTCATCCTTTTCTTTTAGCTGGTTTTCTAAGGTTTTGATTTCTTCAACCTTTTGTTGTTTATCTTTGTTTTCCATTTCCAGCTTTTCAGACAGTTCTTTAAATTCATGAGTGGCATTTTGAGAGGCAAGCTTAAGCTCATCAATTAAGTTCAGGAGATTTTCCTTTTCTTCATTAAGTTCTGCTACTTCATTTTCCAGTTCACAAGTTCTTTTATTGATGGATTGGTTATTGTAAATGTTTTCAATTTTCTTTTTGAGATGCTTGTTTTCTTTCCTTATTTCAGAGTATTTTTCAACAAGCTCAGCATATGCATCTTGCCAATCCTCAATTGAATAGTCTTCGAAGGATGTACTTACCTTTCCATCTGAACTATTCGCCATGAAGCAGATTTCCTCACTTTCAGAACTTGAGGATTTTTCTTCTTCTTCCTTTTCACTTGAGTCTTCATCAGACCAAGTGGCTACCATGGCCTTTGGCTTCTTGAACTTGTGAATCTTTTTGTGTTTTTCCTTCTTATTTTCAGGACATTCTCCCTTCATATGTCCTGGCTTGTTGCACCTGTAACAAATGACAATTTCATCAGATTTTAGATTCTTATTAAAATTAGCATTAGAAAAGGAAGTGTTTCTTTTTCCTGATGAAATTTTCTTTTTCCCAAAAAAATTTCCTTTTCTATATTTTAAGAATTTTTTGAATTGCCTGGTCATGAGGGCAAGCTCATCCTCATTGGACTCAGACTCCTCAGAACTGGTTTTCTCCTTATTCTTGTCTTTATTACTTGAGGAGGCCTTTAGTGCTATTGGCTTGGTTTTAATTATATATTCTTCATTTCTTTTTAGATTGATTTCATAAGTCATTAAGGATCCTATCAATTCATCCAAAGAGATTTTGGACAAATCTTTAGAATCTTCAATGACTGTGGCCTTTGTGTGCCAAATTGAAGAGAGAGAGCGTAGAATTTTTCTTACCAAGTCAGCATCTATATAATCCTTACCTAAGGCCTTCAGTCCATTCACAATGATCATAAACCTGGCAAACATTTCAGAAATTGTCTCATTAGATTTCATCATAAACAATTCATACTCAAAGACAAGAATGTTAGCTTTGGTTTCTTTCACTTGGGATGTTCCCTCATAGAGTAACTCAAGTTTATCCCACATCTCTTTGGCAGATTTGCACATTGAGATTCTTGAGTACTCCTTAGGGTGGACTGCACATTGGATCATGTTCATGGCACTATAATTCAAAGTGGCCCTCCTAATCTGTTCCCTAGTCTAGGTCTCTTCCTCCCCCTGATTCTCATAGGGACCTACTTCGACTACCTTCCATATTTCATAGTTTTGGGCTCTAAGGAAGACCTGCATTCTATTCTTCCAATAAGTGTAGTCAGTCCCATTGAAAAAGGGTGGCCTATTAATAGAGTGACCCTCAGCCATGAACCCTCTTGAATCCATTGAAGCAATTAAATGGTGCAAAGAAGAGATACTCAGAAAACAGACAAGCAAACAATGAAGACACACAGAACAATCAGAAAATACTCAGATCAGATCAGATCAAGTGTAAACCCGCTCTGATACCAATTGTAGGATCGAGAAATGATGTGGACAAGATCTAGAAAGGGGGGTTGAATAGATCTAGGCCAACTATTGCGGAAGCTTAGCCAATTTAGGAAAACTCTTTGAATCAGAGACAATTTGAAAACGAATTTCACAGATCTGAAAAGAGATTGAGTGAGTTGTGCAATCGGAGTGTGTGAACAAGTTAATTAGATGTGAATTCGAATAATCCTATGCATGCATCTAACGCAAGGTAAATTCAAACCACAATCAGACCACTGCACAGAGATTTTTAGGTGGTTCGGAAATCACACAATGTGATTCCTACATCCACCCCTCACACAGTGAGGATCCACTATCAACTTGGATACACACACACTGGAGCCTGACAACTCCACCACAAAGAGTTCTACAACTCAACACAACACCTAGAGCAAGACTACTCTAGACACTTGAGCACAATTGCTCAACCAAACTTGAGTGCGATGACTCAACCCTGAGCACACAGGCTCACAAACCACTGAGTACAATGACTCACAAACACTTTGCTAGACAACAACACAAGATCCAGATCCTCTAGCTAAGATCTGATCTCAAAAGGTTCATTCAAGAGAATTGATGCAATAGACACTGCACAATCTCTAGAACAACCAAGAAGACACAAGGGGAAATGAGAAATGGATTGAAAAGTCCTTGTTCTTCAGAACACTCCCTTGTAGATGTCGAATTGTGAAGAGGCTTGATCTCTGGAAGTCCCTGGGCGATGCTCTATAATTTGATCTTCAGGATCTTCCTCGAATTCTTCACAAAAGACTGCTTCTACTTGATCTGCACCTTGGAAGTTGATCCTACTGCTCCATCTTGGATCAGATCTCCCTTCTTGTGCTTGGAGATGATGGAATTGGAAAGAAGAAGCACAAGAGGATGCACGAACAGGGAGGAGAACAGCTTTGCCGCCAAAAAGCTTCTGGAGAAATCTTGGAGGCTCTCTTCTGCTCTCTTGTAGGTTGGATGGCCAATTTGGGGAGCATTTATAGTCCAAGATACCTAAAAGTACCCTTGGGGGTCGTGGGCACATGATCCAAGGCCGATCCACCAAATCCCTTGGGTGCCACGTGTCCAGGAGAAACTTTAAGTCACAAACTTTCCGGAGTGTGTCGACCTGACTTGGTCTAGTGTCGACACACTGTCCCAGACTGGTAGACTAACTTCCCTGGGAGAGGTCTCTAGTGTCGACACCACTTCATCTCATGTCGACACACTGGAGAGTACTGCAAAACAGGCCTTCTGGGAGAGGTCTCTAGTGTCGACACCATCTGGTTTAGTGTCGACACACTATCCAGGCCTGTTGACAGGGCTCACTGGGAATTGGGTCTAGTGTCGACCTGACTTGATCTTGTGTCGACACTACTTGACCATTTCTTCATCTTTTGTCTTAGGGCTTGGAGCATTGTGTCGACACCAGTATGGGGTGTGTCGACACTACCCTTGAAAGAATTGTGTGTCCCTGAGAAATAAACATATAAATCATTAGTCCATTGATTTATCATGAATATAAGTAATAAATATGTTTGGAAACATACTTTTTGAATGTGGTCTTAACATATGTGGTGCATCTAACATGTTCCAATTATTTTGCATTAAAATCACACCTTGTCACCATCAAAATATGAGGGGAAATGAATTGTATTCACACTCAACCCAACAGCCGTCGCTGCATGCGCGCCGCGTGGCGCATGCAGGACGTCGCGGGTTTAAGTTGCATCGGCAACGTCGAATGCGTTTCTGAACACGTCGGGTATGTGCGATGCGATTTGATTATGTCTTGTTTAGTGTATCTTTCCCTAGCCTAATAGTGCAATTGCACTGCTCAGTCTGGGGAGATGTTGTTGTGGCCCTGAGGGGAAGCTTGGGCGATTTTGGTGGTTTTGGAGTCCGATCGGAGTAATTCCGGCGCAAGGACGAGCTTCGGAGCACGAGGAATCCTCTGGTGGCATTGGAATCGTGTCTTATTCATAGGTAGGGGAACTCTACCTTGTTTCCTGTCTTGTTTGCATGTTGTATGGTTTGTGTGGATCAAGAATTGGGATTCTTCTTGTCAGAATTGCATGTGCATGGTAGCAAGCATGAGTAGGAACTCATCTGCATGGTTATTTTAAGCTTAACATGGTTGTGGGATTGGGTGGTGTGATTTCCTAAATGAGCATTTAGGGTGTGTTCCTGAACACTGAAAAACATTCAGTACAGTGGACGTGTTCATGTGAACGTGTCGCTTGTGGCCGACGCGATTTAGAGTTGAGTAGCGTCCTATATATCCGACGCGTTCTTGATGTGGAATGGCGGCATCTGTGTTGGACGCATTTAAGAAAGTGGTCACCCGATCTCTAATGTGCTGTGACCAGTTTGTCTGGTTTCTACCCCACGTTGCTTGGGCTGTGCTATCAATGCAACGTAGGGTCTATATGGGTTGTGTTAACCCATGTCGTGATTGATATCGAGGTATCTTACATGGAATTGTGTGCATAGAAAGTTGGGTGTCACGCCTTCCATAGTTACCTCTCCAGTCGGTTACCCTAGCACCAGGTGCTTAGGGCTTGTCCCGGTACAGGAGTACCGTCGAGGTTTGTGTCGTCTTCCTAGACACCCTCACTCCTGTGTTTGAATTGTACGTCTGGCTGAGGGAAAGACAACAGGGGACAACGGCTTATGTTTGCGGGTGTGTGTCCGTTTGTAGCGCGCTCTTGGTTGAGGGATGGACACCGGTAGATGTACTGGTCCTCAGCTAGTCTTGTTCTAGTGCCTCACTTTAGGGTTCTCGGACGGAGCCCCTAAAGGTGTCAGGCTTGGCCCTGCAGCAGTGTTGCGTGCAGGTGTGGTGTGGTTAGTCTCCACAGTTCTTGTTTTGTTGAGGTGGAGCAGCAGCTGGACCTTTCGTCTGTGGCTGCGAGGCTGAGAGGTGTACTTGTGTAGTTTGTCCGAGTCTATGGCTGGTGTCACAAACAAGTACTCGTGACTTGTTTGGCGTACCCTTTTCTTTAGCTTGTACACTTCTACGTGTGTTGTCGTTTATTTATTTGCAACTGAAATAGCATGCTTCGATGGTTACATGATTTACTGCTTTGATATCAATTGTGTTTCTCGGCTTGGGGGAGTTACCCTACTGATCCAATGACTTGTGAGGCTCACCCCTTTTTATTCCAGGTGAGGGAGAGCAGGAGGAACCACGTCCCTCCTGTAGTTCCGGTCAGCGCCATAGTATTGTCGGGCCCTCGCCACGAGCAGAGTAAAGTTCTTACTTATGGAGCCTTGGGGGTTTGTCCCGAGCTATTGTATTTTATATGGTGACTATGTATGGAACATAGTATGTACATTTCATGTGGACATGTGTGAGCAATGTATCTTATATGTGTTTAGTGTGTTTCTTTTATATTTTCACGGACATATGCGGTTGATATCCCTTGCAAGGCTTCGGCCTGATCGCGGGAGACAGAGTCGTGTCAGGCTCGTTATTGGGTTAACGGGTTTGAACGGCATGGTCCGTTACAACGCAACTCTGGTTCTGACTGTTCTGACTGTTGTCCTTTCTATTAGAATGGCCTTGTCAGGTGTCAGGCGCATACAGTATTGACGTGACCTGGCAGGCCGTCGTGGTGTCGCACTGGGCAAGGCAGTCGTAACATGGTCATGACGCTTGTGGGCTTCGTGACATGCTCGCTGTCACGCCGACCTGACCCGTCGCGTCTCTAGGCCCGTCGGTTCAAAATCGAGGTCGACGCCCATTTCCCCCTTCTTCCTTCCCTTTCTTCTTCTTCTCCCTTCTTCTTTCCCCTCCGAGCCTCTTTGCTTCTCTGGTGATTCTTGGGCATTCTTGGAGAGGAGGTGACGCTCCATTCATGTAGGCGGCATCCGTGTGGTGCTAGGAGCGAGGAGGAGGTGGCCATTCCGACGTAAAGGCCACAATGGGTTGGCTCTACTCCTTGAGGTAGGGACCCATCTTTCCCTCTCATTCTAGCATGCTCCCCTTCCCCTTAAGATAGTTGTTTCTCCGTGGTTTTGGGGATTGTGAGGTGTGAGGTCCATGCTCATGGTGAGTGAGGTTTCTTTCGAGTTTAGATTTCCTTGTAATGCATGCTTTATGGGGTTTGAGGGTGGTTTGCCTTGTTTAGAAGCTTTCCTACATGTTTCTTATGCTCCCCTCCCCCTATGGATTTGTTTTGTACGGTTTTGGGGTGGCCCTTGAGAGGACTATCCTGGGACCCCTCTCGACTGAGGTCACGACCGGCATTGGGGTCACAGTGATGTCGCGACCAGCATGGCCGCCGTGACATCATCGCGACGCCCTGGGGTGCCACGACATGGTCGCGACCGGCTTTGGCCTCGCGACAGTGTCGCGATAGCCTGTGGCGTCGCAACAACATCAGAGATAGGTAAGTCTTGCAGAGTTTCGTTACTCGTGGAGTCTTCGCATTTCCGGTTCTTTCTGTACCCGTGGCACCAGTGCTAGTTTCCTAGTACGGTCCTACACTAGTCATTCGCCTGGTGCTCGGCACCTGAGGGCTTGTCCCATGAGAGAGGTTGTTACCATTTGCCTGGGACCCCCATCCTCGTGCGCCTTAAAGGTAGCATTTAGGGCGACGAGCATACTCGAGTCACGGACTCTGGAGTAGAGGGGATAATAGTGGTTAGGACAGCGGCGTTAGGTCATTTGCAGAGCTCTCTTGGTTGGTCTGGGACACCAAGGATGGCCGGAGTTCTACCCAGTGCAGGCCATCCAGTCCTTTTTTTCACTGCCTTACTCTTTGTGGCCCCAGAACCACTTAGAGAAGCCAGGCGTGGGACCGTAGTCCAGCCAGACTATGGCAGTTATTGTTGTGTTACTTTGTGTTCAAGCCCCCACTATGACGAGACGTGGAGGATTGGACCTGGGTCGAGGGTAAGACGTCAATGGACGCTCCTGACCGGTTGACTAGTGGTAGCAATTTCCATAGCGAGTGTCGCTTGTCCAGGCGAGGTTCCCCCTGCCTGCATTTGCAGCCGTGTGGTGCTCACGACGTACAGGTCGTACGGAGTTTCCGAAGATGGTGTCTGATAATTGTGTTGTTATTAATGATAATCATGTTATTTTATTATCTTATGGTCCTTAATTTTACACAAACTCATTGTCACTTTATTACAAAAATGATAATTGATTAAATCTATTTTGTGTTGTGTTTGTAGGATTAATGGGCCAAGAAATGAAGGTTAAATGGGCCAATGGATTTGATTGGATCAAGAGAGAATAATGAGAGATTCTATTAAAATATTCCCCCTCTATCTTTCTTTTCAAATTTTAAAACACTTTCTCATTTTTTAAAATCCCCTCTCTTATTTTCCAAAATTTTCTTTCCTTTAAACTCTCCTCCTTTCTCTCTTTCCTTGAAAACTTTAAAAAACCCACTTCCCCTCTCTCTCATGCTATCTCTCACTTTCTCTCTTCTCCCTCCTGCGCATCTCCTTCCTCTTCTTCTTTCCCTTCTCTTCTTCCTCCTCTCCTTCCTCTTCTCTTTCTTCTTCCCGGTCTCTCTCTCTCTCTCTTCGGTTCATATGCAGAGAAGCAACACCAGGTCGCCCACACGCGTGGTCGCGCACAGCACCCAGGGCACGCCCAGCCGCCCGTGCGAGCCCGTCGCCTCGCCCTGCGTGCATCGTCCAAGCGCCCCGCCAGCCTGCGCCCAACCACCGCCTTCCACACACCTACACCCCCTGCCGCACCAGGCCGCCTGCGTCCACCGCCCTCGCTCTTCACGTTGCATGCTTTTGCATGCAACGTGAAGCCACGTCGCGCGGCATCTTCTCTCCTCTCGCGCCTCTCTCATCTCTCTCTCCTCTCGCGTCTCTCATCTCTCTCTCCTCTCTCTCTTTCTCTCTCTCGCGCGCTCTCACTCTTTCTCACCCTTTCTCTCTCTCCCGCTTTTTCTCTCTCGTTTCTCTCTCTCCCGCTTCCTCTCTCCCGTCTCTCTCTCTTTCCTCTCTTCTCTCTCTCCCTCACGAGCTCTCTCTTTTCTCTCTTCTCTCTCTCTCCTATCTCTCTCTCCCTCACGCGCTCTCTCTCCTCTCTCTCTCTCTCACGCGCTCTCTCTCCTTTCTCTCTTTTCTCTCACTCTTCTCTCTCCTCTCGTCTCTCTTATTCTCTATATTCTTTTTCTCTTTGTTTCAGTGTAATTGTTAATGACAGTTGGTTAGAATAAAATATTTGTTAAGTATTTTTGTTATTCAGTGGATTGCAGTTTTAAATATTGCTCGTGTTCTCTCATTCACCTTTATCTTTCTCTCTCTATTTATTTACTTAGCTTAGATTTATTTAATGCAACTTAGTTTAAATATCACCACATTATTTTCCTACACAAAACTCAAGATTTTCAACTCTAAAATCTTTTTTCCCGTGGATTCGACTCGGTCTCACCACTTAATTATTGTTAAAATCGTTAGTGTAAGCCGATAATTTTGATATTGTTAGTCACGTGTTTAACGACGCATTTGTGTGTAAGTCGATAATTCTAAAATTTTCTTTCCTTTAAACTCTCCTCCTTTCTCTCTTTTCTTGAACACTTTAAAAAAACCCCTTCCCCTCTCTCTCATGCTATCTCTCACTTTCTCTCTTCTCCCTCCTGCGCATCTCCTTCCTCTTCTTCTTTCCCTTCTCCTCTTCTTCATCCTCTCCTTCCTCTTCTCTTTCTTCTTCCCGGTCTCTCTCTCACTCTTCGGTTCACATGCAGAGCAGCAGCACCAGGCCGCCCACACGCGTGGTCGCGCACAGCACCCAGCGCACGCCCAGCCGCCCGCGCGAGCCCGTCACCTCGCCCCACGCGCATCGTCGAAGTGCCCCGCCAGCCTGCGCGCGACCACCGCCTTCCACGCGCCTGCACCCCCTGCCGCACCAGGCCGCCCGCGTCCACCGCCCTCGCCCTTCACGTTGCATGCTTTTGCATGCAATGTGAAGCCACGCCGCGTGGCGTCTTCTCTCCTCTTGCACCTCTCTCTCCTCTCGCGTCTCTCATCTCTCTCTCCTCACTCTCTTTCTCTCTCTCGCACGCTCTCTCTCTTTCTCGCGCTTTCTCTCTCTCCCACTTTTTCTCTCTCATTTCTCTCTCTCCCGCTTCCTCTCTCTCGTCTCTCTCTCTTTTCTCTCTTCTCACTCTCTCCCTCACGAGCTCTCTCACCTCTCTCTCTTTTCTCTCCTCTCTCTCTCCTATCTCTCTCTCTCCCTCACGCGCTCTCTCTCCTCTCTCTCTCTCTCATGCGCTCTCTCTCCTTTCTCTCTTTTCTCTCACTCTTCTCTCTCCACTCATCTCTCTTATTCTCTATATTCTTTTTTTCTTTGTTTCAGTGTAATTGTTAATGACAGTTGGTTAGAATAAAATATTTGTTAAGTATTTTTGTTATTTAGTAGATTGCAGTTTTAAATATTGCCCGTGTTCTCTCATTCACCTTTATCTTTCTCTCTCTATTTATTTACTTAGCTTAGATTTATTTAATTCAACTTAGTTTAAATATCACCACATTATTTTCCTATACAAAACTCAAGGTTTTCAACTCTAAAATCTTTTTCCCTGTGGATTCGACTCGGTCTCACCACTTAACTATTGTTAAAATCATTAGTGTAAGCCGATAATTTTGAGATTGTTAGTCACGTGTTTAACGACGCATTTGT
The DNA here is from genome assembly GCA_014218235.1 of Colocasia esculenta. NCBI lineage: Eukaryota > Viridiplantae > Streptophyta > Magnoliopsida > Alismatales > Araceae > Colocasia > Colocasia esculenta. The sequence continues at coordinate 54,565,146 of CM024757.1, forward strand.
GGGCTATCAATTTTTGGCGTCGTTGCCAAGGAATTAGATTTTTAGTTTTGATAATCTTGGTGTTTTTGTATATATTCATGCTAACATTTTGTTTCTTTTTGTAGGTGCCAAATAAAAAGAGAAAAAGCCTGAAAATTACAAAAATGGAGAATCTGTCAGAAATCTGTCACTGAAGGTAAGATCTGTAAGCAAAAGGGGCTACTTTGAAGAAAAAAAAATCCGAAAATTGCAGGAAAAATCAAAAAAAAAAAGGTAAGTGAGGTGAGTTTCCTTCTCTCTCACTCTTTCTATTTGTTTTAATTTCCAAAAGAACGAGGGATTGCGCTTGAGGTAAGTACCCTTAAAACCTTCTTGATTGAGTTTCATTTTCTTAGTTTTCATGTTTAGATAATTAATTAAAAAAAATCATCAATCACTTGATTCCAATAGAAGATGTCATGTCAAAATTAGAAACTTTCCATCTTTAGAACATGCATCATTTAGCCTTTCATCTTTAGGTAATTTTCCTTTTGAAAAGTTTCCTTTCTTGTCGAAGATTGCGGGAGGCAAGGTGAGAATCTCAACTATCTTACAAGCATGATCATGCATTGCCATGCTTGCATAGAACCCCTTGCTTGATTTTGTGGTGTGCATATCATTTCTAAAAATATTTTAGGGGCAGTTTCCTTAACAAGATAAGGTGGGGATTTGATCACCCTTCCTTAGCCCACAAACCACAACTTCCTGCATCTTTTGCATTCCCAAGCTCAATAAAAGAAAGTAGAAACTTGACTTAGGGTTCGCTTTGAGACTTAGGCCCACTTGGGCCCAATATCAAGTTTGGAGACTGGTGTCTAAGGCTAGAGGTTCATAGGCAAATGCCTAAGTGGACAAGTGGTTACTTAATTAGGTCCCTGCGAGAGCAGGGGGAACCTCCCACTTTCCCACCTCTTACCTGGCTAGTTAACGGGCTTGAGAGTGGATTTGAGCTAGGCCTCAGTTGATTAGTGAGAAATCAAATGTTTATGTCCTAGGGAACCTTAGGTGTCATAGGATTAATTGTTTGCTAACTTATTTGAAAATAAAAAAAAATCAAATATTTCAAAATAAAAAATAATAAAAATAAAAATAAAAAAGGATTTATGTGGGTTGACAATCATGGTTATGAAATTGGCATATCAATTGGGCAAGTTGGATCAGCCCATTATGGTATTCACTCTCAACCTAACCCACTTTATCCATCAACCTCTACTTACCAGTCCAATGGCTCCAAATGGACTCAAGCCCATCTGATTCATGGTCACCCAATTAAAGATCACATGTATGATTCAGGGTGGAGGAAATATGTTGACCCACTTTACATCTCATCACCTCCCTCAACCCAAGAACAGACCCAAACCTTTCAAGTGTTATCCACACCCACTCCTTACTCAAAAGTTGACCAAGGTGTCTCCCCTGAAAAATTGAGTTTTACTCTATCAAGATCATCGAGGGGAAATTCAAGGACCCTTTCTAGGTGCCGAAATCATATCATGGTTTGATCAAAAAAATTTTGGCATTGATCTGCCGGTGTGCTTAACAAATGCTCCTGAAGGCACACCCTTCCAACCACTTGGAGAAGTAATGCCACATTTAACACTTAGAGATCAACCTATTCTGGCCCAAGCCCAAAGTCCACCTATCCACAACTTTCAACATTGGGCCCAATGCCAAATTGATATTCATGACAAAAGCCATCATGAGGGACATGTATATCCACAGTCCACTTATACTTCTCCCCCACAATCAGGCCTATTTGATGATCAATTTGGGAAATTTATGCAAAAATTCCATGATAACCAACAAGTCTTTGAGCAAACATTCACCCAACAGCCATAAGAATTAGAGCAATCCTTTGTCAAAACTGACCTCTTGATTACTCAACTGATGGAAATCAGAAGGAGGCAAGATAGTCAGTCATCATGCCAACCCATTGACAAATATGAACATCATTATCTTGATTGTGACCAACAATTTGACTCTCAAATTCCATTCGAAACTTCTCAGTCCAATATAATTGTGGACATGCCCACTTGGAAAATGAGAGATAATTTTAATAAGTCAAATCAGGAGGAGATGGGTGCCACTGAAAATCAATCCATTGTCTTGGCCCAACTTGAAACTGACCATCAAGAAGACTCCATCCATAATGTCATATTTGAGAAAAGCTCTAGTGAATTAGTTGAATTCAAGTTGGGGGGAGAAGAGAAAGAGTGCCAACCAGATGTTGGGTCCGAGTTTGATGTGACATTATTTCAAGTGGGTGACAAAGAAGAGGTGAGTGTGGAGAAAGAGCTGGGTGTAATCATCAATCATTCTTCTTGGGTAAGAGAAGAATTAGAAATTTTGCCTGACGTCCACAATGACTGGGTCTCTCTTGATGTCGAGAAAAATATAGAATTCCTACCTCTTCCTGACCATGGCAAATCCAACATGTTCATGGACATGCTACCACTAGCTGATTGGTCAACTACACTTGAATCTTTTAAACATCCTTGTGTTGAAAGTCATATCCATTTCATTCCAGATCATGCTACTATTTTTGACACAAGTCAGCCTGTGGAGTTCAAGCAATCCTCTGAGCATTCAACTCAATCTGACCTCAATATCATGAAAGAGGACCTGAAAATGGAAGCTGTGGGTGAAAATGGTGAAAATAATAAAGTCCGCATTGATGTGTTCAACACATACAAAGATCTTAAGTGTACAAATGAAAATTTCTTAATTGAAGATATGATCTTGAGTGCCTCAATTTCTCTATCACTTACTGATCTGCAAGGTACGTGTGGACCACTTGACCCACCATGGCCAGTGATGCCCTACAAATCAAAAATTTGGCGTCAATTGATTGGGGGTGTTACGTGACCCTGTTACCCCCATGTGTCTGGCTGAAGACATTAAACTTAACGCTTGTTGGGAGGCAACCCAATATTTTTAGGAAAATTGATTTCTATTGATTTCATTTTTATTTTGTGTCTTAGGTGTTTGCTAGCCACTATCCTTTGATAAAGCTAGTGTGCAACCACCCACATGTGATCATCATGTTGCATCTCTCCTTTCTTAACTTACATTGGCTTTATTCTATTGTCATTACTTTTATGCCATTGAGGACAATGTCATTTAAGTTGGGGGGAGAGACAAATTGTATTTCAAATTTTTGTCCCTAACATTGTGCTTCATGCTTCATATTTCATGCAAGAAATTTTTTTTGCTTCTAGCTTGACTCATAGTCTGTACTTGTGAAGGTGGTGAGTTGAAGGGGTGAGTTAACTAGTTATGTTTTTAGCATCTTCCTCAAAATACATTTGAAATTTCATCAACACAGTAAAGTATTGTTTTGAGCTATTCAAATGGATGATGAGAGTTTTACCGAACATTCAGGTTGATTGATTGATATTCTACATTCCTATTGATGACCAATCGTGGGGGAAAAGCTACCTGCCTAAAAATAAATGTGAAAATGTGTGTAGTAGTGAAAAAAAAAAAAAGAAACATGGAAAATGCCCCTGATCTTAGTAACCGGGCCTATGGCTCCTAAGGTAAGAGTTGAGGCTCGCGTCAAATGGTGAAGGGAAGTGCAGCACCATGTAAATGAAAAGGAAAAAAAAAACGAGCATGAAAAAGAGAATTAGGCAGAGTGAAAGCTACATGTAATTCGAGGATCGAATTTAAAGAGTGTACAGTTGATACCATCCCTCAGTGATAAGTAAAAAGCCCATGCATCCTGTTATTGATGCACAAACATTGAACAAAAAGTCATGGAATTTTGTGTGTATCTTGAGGAACTGTCTAATGACATGAACTGACATATTTGCCTGTGACACTCTCGACTAGAACTTGAAATACTTATGATCAAGCATTCTCATTCTTACTTTCTTGTCATGAAGTATGATATTTTGAACTCTTGTTACTCTTAATTATTCACTTGTGTGTATTGCTAAGGGACTAGCAATGAGTAAGTTGGGGGGTGTGATAATTGTGTTGTTATTGATGATAATCATGTTATTTTATTATCTTATGGTCCTTAATTTTACACAAACTCATTGTCACTTTATTACAAAAATGATAATTGATTAAATCTATTTTGTGTTGTGTTTGTAGGATTAATGGGCGAAGAAATGAAGGTTAAATGGGCCAATGGATTTGATTGGATCAAGAGAGAATAATGAGAGATTCTATTAAAATATTCCCCCTCTATCTTTCCTTTCAAATTTAAAACACTTTCTCATTTTTTAAAATCTCCTCTCTTATTTTCCAATTTTTTCTTTCCTTTAAACTCTCCTCCTTTCTCTCTTTCCTTGAACACTTTAAAAAACCCCCTTCCCCTCTCTCTCATGCTATCTCTCACTTTCTCTCTTCTCCCTCCTGCGCATCTCCTTCCTCTTCTTCTTTCCCTTCTCCTCTTCTTCCTCCTCTCCTTCCTCTTCTCTTTCTTCTTCCCGGTCTCTCTCTCTATCTTTGGTTCACATGCAGAGCAGCAGCACCAGGCCGCCCACACGCGTGGTCGCGCACAGCACCCTGCGCACGCCCTACCACCCGTGCGAGCCCGTCGCCTCGCCCCGCGCGCATCGTCCAAGCGCCCCGCCAACCTGCGTGCGACCACCGCCTTCCACGCGCCTGCACCCCCTGCCGCACCAGGCTGCCCGCGTCCACCGCCCTCGCCCTTCATGTTGCATGCTTTTGCATGCAACGTGAAGCCACACCGTGCGGCGTCTTCTCTCCTCTCGCGCCTCTCTCATCTCTCTCTCCTCTCACGTCTCTCATCTCTCTCTCCTCTCTCTCTTTCTCTCTCTCGCGTGCTCTCTCTCTTTCTCGCGCTTTCTCTCTCTCCCGCTTTTTCTCTCTCATTTCTCTCTTTCCTGCTTCCTCTCTCTCGTCTCTCTCTCTTTCCTCTCTTCTCTCTCTCCCTCACGAGCTCTCTCACCTCTCTCTCTTTTCTCTCTTCTCTCTCTCTCCTATCTCTCTCTCTCCCTCACGCGCTCTTTCTCCTCTCTCTCTCTCTCTCACGCGCTCTCTCTCCTTTCTCTCTTTTCTCTCACTCTTCTCTCTCCTCTCGTCTCTCTTATTCTCTATATTCTTTTTCTCTTTGTTTCAGTGTAATTGTTAATGACAGTTGGTTAGAATAAAATATTTGTTAAGTATTTTTGTTATTCAGTAGATTGCAGTTTTAAATATTGCCCGTGTTCTCTCATTCACCTTTATCTTTCTCTCTCTATTTATTTACTTAGCTTAGATTTATTTAATTCAACTTAGTTTAAATATCACCACATTATTTTCCTACACAAAACTCACGGTTTTCAACTCTAAAATCTTTTTCCTCGTGGATTCGACTCGGTCTCACCACTTAACTATTGTTAAAATCGTTAGTGTAAGCCGATAATTTTGAGATTGTTAGTCACGTGTTTAACGACGCATTTGTGGGCTATCAGTATCTTTCCGTACCGTTGCTAGTTAGTCAGCTTTTCTTCTGCACTTTCCTGTGTAGATTAGAATATATATTTCTCTGAGGTAGTTCAGGAGAAGAAAGCAAATGAATTTTCTAGTCTAAAGCAACTAAGGATGTCAGTATCAAAGTATGTGGCTCAATTTGCCCGGTTGTCAAAATATGCCCCCCATCTTGTATCCACGGAGAAACTGAAGGCTAAGAGGTTTATTAATGGATTGCGTCCCAACTTTATTATGTAGTTAACTCCTCATCTAATCACTACTTATTCAAAAATGGTTAAGAGACCCTTGGCACTGGAAGCTGCGAATGAAACTGTGGATAAGATTAGAGGGAAATCGGGAGAAGGATCTTCAGATCGAAAAAGGAAGTATGAGTCGAGGAATGCCCCGAAGGTTCAGCAAACTGCTAAAAAGGCAGGCAAAGCACCGGTAGGTAGTAAGGATGTTTGTAAGCATTGCCATCTCATCGGGCATAAGGTTGAGAATTGCTGGCGTAAATTGGGTGCATGTCTCCATTGTGGAAGCACTCAACACCGAATCCCGGATTGCCCGATGCTCAAGACAGCAACAACAAATAAGAACCCCCAAGTAAAGCAAGGAAGACTGCAAGCCATTCAGGAAGTGGAACCTGAATCCCCGCAAGAGGGTGGATTGATTGAAGGTACACTGCTAGTAAACTCAAAACATGCGTTTGTGTTGTTTGATTCTGGAGCTACGCACTCTTTCATTAGCTATGAGTTTGCTAAATCTATGGAGATACAATCAGTTCCATTATCTGCACAACTTGAAGTTGCTACTCCTTTGAACAAAGGAAAGAAGCTTAAGGAGTATTATCAAGCTAGCCAGATTTTAGTTAAAGGGCATAATTTGCCTGGTGACTTGATATGTCTAGAAATGTGGGATTACGATGTAATTCTTGGGGTGGATTGGTTATCCAAATATCATGCTAATTTAGATTGCCAATTAAGGCAGGTCACCTTTCTAGGAAAGGAAATTTATTCTATGACCTTTGATAAACCCCAAACCAAAAGAATACCAATAATTTCAACAGTGAAGGCTTGTAAATTAGTACAGAAAGGTTGTAAAGGGTACTTGGCTTTTTGTAACCTTACTAAATCAGGATATCACAGGATTGGGAGATATTCCGGTAGTAAGGGAATTTCTTGATGTTTTCCTTGAAGGGCTACCTGGCATACCACCTAATAGAGAGGTGAATTTTTCAATTGAATTGGTACCAGGAGCTACGCCAATTTCTAGAACACCCTATAGAATGTCAATAGAAGAATTGAAAGAACTAAAAAGACAATTGTTGGAATTGTTAGAGAAGGGATTTATTAGACTCAGTACCTCGCCCTGGGGTGCTCCAGTACTGTTTGTTAAGAAGAAAGATGGGTCTATGCGGTTATGCATAGATTATCGACAGTTAAATCAATTGACTATAAAGAATAAATACCCACTTCCAAGAATTGATGATCTATTTGATCAACTTTCGGGAGCTCAATGTTTTTCCAAAATCGACTTAAGATCTGGTTATCATCAACTTAGAATTCAAGAACAGGACATTCACAAAATGGCTTTTCGGACAAGATATGGACCCTATGAATTTGTAGTGATGTCGTTTGGATTGACAAATGCACCAGGTGCATTTATGCGTCTGATGAACAACGTGTTCAGATCTTATTTAGATCAGTTTGTAGTTGTGTTTATTGATGATATACGGATTTACTCCAAAAGTATGGAAGAGCATGAGACGCATTTACGGATCACTTTGCAATTATTACGTGATCACAAGTTATATGCAAAATTTAGAAAATGTGAATTTTGGTTGAAGAAAGTGATGTTCTTAGAACACATTATTTCTAAAGAAGGTCTATCAGTAGATTCTTCAAAAATTGAAACCATACAAAAATGGGAACAACTTAAGAATCTCACTAAGATTAGAAGTTTTCTGGGCATGGTCAGTTACTGCCGGCGGTTTGTCAAGGATTTTTCTAGGATTGCCTCACCTCTCACACAACTGACTAGAAAAGGAATTGCATTTGCATGGAATGACAATTGTAAACAAGCATTCCAATTATTAAAGGAATGTCTATCGTCTGCACCAATTCTAGCCTTACCGGTAGAAGGAAAAACATTTAAGGTTTATATCGATGCTTCTAATATTGGACTGGGTTGTGTATTAATGCAAAATGGAAGAGTTATTGCCTATGCATCGAGACAGTTGAAGACTCACGAGAAGAATTACCCAGTACATGATTTAGAATTGGCTGCTATAGTCTTTGCTCTTAAGCTTTGGAGACACTACCTATATGATAGTCAATTCATAGTGTACTCCGATCATAAGAGTCCCAAGTATTTATTTTCATAGAAAGAACTGAACATGAGACAAAGAAGATGGATGGAATATATCAGAGACTATGATTTCAAGATTGAATACCATCCGGGAAAAGGAAATAATATGGCTGATGCACTCAACAGAAATCCTGTAGCCAAGATATTTCGGTTACAAGTTAAGGAATGGAAATTGTTGGAGGAATTTTCCACATTGAGCTTGAAAGTTGAAACACAAGAAGAAAGAATTGTGATTAATAACCTGACAGTGCAGTCAGATTTGCTGAAGCAAATTAAAGAGCAGCAAGACAATGACCCTATACTGGCAGAAATAAGAGAAAAATTGGCTTCTAGACCCGACTTTAATGAAGATATTCTTGGAAATCTTCGATTCCGGGACAGATTGTGTGTGTCGGATAACTCTGAAATCAAGAAGCAAATTTTAGAAGAAGCTCATCGATCACATTATATTATTCACCCCGGAGCTGTCAAAATGTATCAGGATTTGAAGAAATATTTCTGGTGGTGCAATATGAAGAAAGACATCGTTGACTTCATAGCTAAATGTTTGACATGTCAGAAAGTTAAAGCAGAACACTAGAAACTTACGGGAAAACTAAAACCACTTGAGATACCAAAATGAAAATGGGACAGTGTTGGTATGGATTTTATTGTGGGACTACCCAAAACACGAAGTGGATTTGATGCTATATGGGTAATTATTGACAGACTTACCAAATCGGCTCATTTCTTAGCAATAAAGACAAGATGGTCTGTTAATATTTTAGCAGCATTGTACATGAAGGAAATTGTGCGATTGCATGGAATTCCAAAGAGCATAATTTCTAATAGAGATGCAAGATTTACTTCGCATTTTTGGAGAGAGTTGCAAGATGCTTTGGGAACTAAGTTAAAATTTAGTACCGCATTTCATCTTCAAACTGATGGACAAACTGAACGGGTGAATCAGATTATTGAGGATATGTGTCGTGCTTGTGTATTAGAGTTCGGAAATGACTGGAACACTCAGTTAGCAATTATGAAATTTGCATATAACAATAGCTACCAGTCTACTATTCAAATGGCACCATTTGAAGCACTATATGGTCGACAGTGTTGATCACCATTATGTTGGGTAGAACTAAAAGAAACGCATATTCTTGGACCTGAAATGATCCAAGAGACAACAAAAATCATCAAGTTGGTACAAGATCGGATGAAAGCTGCTCAAGACCGACAAAAAAGTTATGTCGATCGACGTAGAAGGGAACTAGAATTTCACCAAGGAGAACATGTATTTCTTAAAGTATCACCCCAAAGAGGAATCAAAAGATTTGGTATCAAGGGAAAATTGAGTCCGAGATACATTGGACATTTTGAAATACTGAAGAGAGTTGGTGAAATGACATATCAACTGGCACTTCCACCACAATTATCCAATGTACATGGTATCTTTCATGTGTCAATGTTAAAGAAGTATGTGTATGATCCAGGACACATTATTGAGTACCAAGATCTGGATATACAAGAAAATTTGGCATATGAAGAAAGACCAGTGCAGATCCTCGATCGAAAAAGCAAGCAACTTCGGAATAAGGAAGTTCCTTTATTAAATATTTAGTGGAATCAGCGAGGACAAGAAGAAGCAATGTGGGAACTAGAAGATGCCATCAAGGTCAAGTACCCAGAATTATTTCCAGGTAAGTAATCATATACTTATGTATTAAAATTTGGAGGACCAAATTTCTTTTAGTGGGGGAGAGTTGTAACACCCCTAAAAAATTTATTTGTAGAAAAACATGAATAATAAGGTTATTGGACTTAACCATTATTCTTAGATTGAATTAATTGATATTTAGAAATGTTTAGCATTAATGAACATTACCACAGTGTCGTACTCGGACGTGCGCGCTTCCACAGGGCGACACTGAAAAACTGTAAGGAAAATGAAATCCGAGAATACCATAATTTCCAGAAAAATGTGGGGATATCAAAATTATAAATATCCGGATTTGTGGATGTGCGGATTTCGAGATTAAGTCGTCGCAACCATTTTCCTGGTGATTTTTCACCTAGTGTAAAATAAATTCCAAAAATTAAACTAAAATCACCATAATTTGTAAAACCATCACATTAGTCTATGGCTGAAATGTTAGTACAAACGGACTTTGTTTGGACATGTTTACATCAAAACTAAGGGGCCAGCTAAATTATGGGTCATTTACGTAAACTATTTCTGGGATTTTACGTAATGACGTATCATAGGTGATGCAAGCCCATGTCATGGTGGGTTAATTTTCTTACACGATGGTAGCTGAGGTGTAGGTGTGAGATTGGGTGCATGGGCCATGTGTAAACAGTAAAAACCAAGGGGTTTTATTGTTTACACCTGCGCATGGGAGGTGTCCTCATGCAGGGGAGCCTTGCTGGGCTATAAAAGCCACTCCCCTTCCTTTGTACATGTCTTTCCAAACTTCCTTTGCTCTTGTTCCTGTCTTCCCCTGTTCCTTGCTGCTGAGATTGCTGCTGGAGGAGTTGTTGGATTTGCTAAGCTCCACTGTTACTGCAACTACTCCTGCTTCTGCTCATACTGCAACTGTAGCTGTATCTACCTTGGTGTTAAATTGTTATTGAAGTTACTGTCATGGCTAGCAAGCCATCAACTTGGGAGGAAGTTCTTCTTTTACTGGATAGGCTCTTTCGTCAAGATCACGTGAGAGCTCACTTGCTTAGTAAGGTAGGATTCATCTCCCTCTGGTTCAGTTCTATCCTCCACACATGACAAGGAATTCTTGATAAATAAACAAGTTGCTATACCTGTAGTTCTTTTGTTTTTCTTCCAGTTTTGGTACACTTACTCTTATTGGGAGAAGAACAATCTTGTGCTACTCTAAAAACTGATTCCTATCTTCTTCTACCATCCTTGATCTTTATACATAATAGTAGAGCTTATTGGAAGTCACAATACCTTTAGAACAGTGTGATTATTTCTGTTCAGATGCTCTATACTTCATACCTTGATTTAGATACATAAAATCCTTTGATATTTAGTGTCCATCTTGTAGGAATCTTTCCAGCAAACTATGGTTATCATGGCTATACTTCCAGCACTACGTCATGCTTAGTTTCTAGCTAGACAAGTATGGATTGTAACCTCAAGTTTCGTCTTACTTGTTTAGCATATATAATCACTGTGGAGACTACAAATAGGTTCCTTTATTTGATATAATTCATGCCTTGATCCATAGGTTCCATAATTAGTATTGTTAGAGTGTACTCAAAGTCATTTTTGAAAGGAGAGCTGCTATCTGTCGACAGCCAGCCCATAGCTGTCGACAAACCCAGTCTCCCAGAACCTCAGATTGCTGGGGCTGTTGCTATCTGTCGACAGCCAACCCATAGCTGTCGACAGATACCCTCAGAATCAGCAAACCATGCTCTGGCTGTTGCTATCTATCGACAGCCACCTCCTGGCTGTCGACACCTACTGCTCGGACTTGTATTTCAGCAATCTTTTATGTATAAACTCCTGTTAAAACTTTATCCTAATGGCATAGCAAGCTACCCTCTTCCTTACCTTGGTATTTACTATCATGTTACCATAAAGTTCATCCACATTGTGTGCCTCAACCATCCTTGGATTATTCTTGAAGTTATCAATTACGTACGATACCCCGATAATTCTATTCTCTTGTATTCGGTAACTGAATTCATAAAACCTATTGTACTGAGAGTTCAAGTGTTTGAATACCCTTGAGAGATATGAATAACTGATGATGACGACATTTATTGGGTCCTTGGACCCCACTTGATTAATATGCCTGTGCAAATAGGGCTGGTCCAGTCCTAGGAGGAGCACCCGAATTCATTTACGGACCGTACGGAATGATAAAGGGCAACAGGATGTTTAGCATTGCATCACTTACTGTTTGATTATGGTCATCAAAATTCATGTTCTGTGTAACTGATAAAAGAGCCAGTTATTGAGTTATAAATCTAAGCATGCATGTGTTTCATTATCATTGTTTCCAGCTTACTGTCTTGATGTTAGATTGTGTCACTTGATATTCGTTCTGTCTTTGTCTTGACTATCATGTACTCACCCTTTGAATTATGGATTTGAATTATACTGGGCTAGTTAGCTCACTATTTCCTACCCTTTTTAGGTAATTCAGATGGGGGTGAAGTTTAAGGGCATGTGTGCCGAGTGGACCATCCGAGTCAAGCAAAGCCAACTCTTTTCTATTTTTAATAGTGTGAAATAAGATGTAATAAATAAAGTTTGTTTTTAATTTACTCCTCTTCTGGTTATAATGAGGAGTACTTTTGTATTAAGACTTCTGCATATCATGTTATGAATGGACAAATATTAATATTATCTTTTGTGCCTATTTTCTGTCACTTTCGATAAATAACCTTTTATTAGGACGTGACAGGTTGTGTGGCATATCTTGCTTCTGTTTATTCCTTGGAGCCAAGCGGGTCGTCGGTTTTTGATGTACCTGTTGTTTGTGAGTTTTCTAATGTTTTTCCGGAGGATCCACCTGGGTTACCACCTGAGCGGGAGGTAGAGTTCTCCATTGAGCTTTTGCCTGGTACAATGCCTTTGTCTAAGGCACCATACCAAATGGCTCCGGCTGAGTTGCGCGAGTTGAAGCGCCAGCTGCAAGAGTTGCTTGAGTTGGGTTTCATCTGTCTGAGTCATTCGCTGTGGGGTGTGCCAGTGTTGTTCATAAGGAAGAAGGATGGCAGCTTGAGGTTGTGCATTGATTACAGGCAGTTGAACTAGGTAACAGTGAAGAACAAGTATTTGTTTCCCATGATCGATGATTTGTTTGATCAGTTGCATTCAGCCAGAGTGTTTTTGAAGATTGACTTGAGATCGGGTTACTACAAGCTGAGGATCAGAGAGTCAATTATTGGCCTAACAACTTTCCGTTCGAGTATGGCCACTTTGAGTTTGTCGTGATGTCGTTTGGGCTCACGAATGCACCAACAGATTTTATTGATTTGATGCACAGGGTGTTCAATGAGTACCTGGACAAGTTTATGGTCATCTTTGTAGATAACATTTTGGTGTACTCGGCTTCTAAGGAGGAGCACAAGGTGCATCTGAGAATGATATTAGAGACGTTGTGGAGTCACCAACTTTATGCCAAGTTTGACAAGTACGAATTTTGGCTGAGGGAGGTGCACTTTCTCAGACACGTGATCACAGGTTCTGGTGTGGCAGTGGATCCTGTCAAGGTTGAGGCAGTGTTGTCTTGGGAGCAGCCCACTTCAGCGTCAGAGGTTCACAGTTTTTTGGGCTTGGTAGGATAATATAGGATGTCACGCCCCGATATTTAGCAGCGGAATAAATACTGGGGGACGTGAACGATACAAACAAACGTATCACAGTTGAATAGCGCAGAGTCACAATTGAATATAATAACACTTTTCAAATCATAACAATATCCTCAAAGTTACTCTTTATTTCATTTCATTCAACTAGATACAACCTTGCAAGAAAGAATTAACCAAAGGGTCCATTATTCAAATAACTTCCAGAAAAGTTTCACTATTACATAGACTACTCAATTTCTATTTCTAAACTGTCATCTATTTCTAGGACGGGTGCTCGTCACTCTTGCCCAGTCCCATCTGACTCCACGGGTTCTTCGTCACTACCTGAAAAAGGGCAGGATGATAGGGGTGAGCGAACTAGCTCAGTAGGATTTACATCTCAATAACGTGCGGGCACTAGTATACATGATTAACATTTTAAGTAGGTAGATATGCATATGAATATGATGACAATGCATGCAATACTAACAGATTGAATAGCAGAATAGAACGGATATCATATCAGATCAAAATGTCAAATTGCATATACAATGAACAGATATTTCAAGAATAGAATAATGTCAGAAGAGATTGGCCATATTCAAGCAGAGTTCATATGTTCACAAGAACAAATGTATCATATCATGTCAAGTCAAACTTATCAAGTCAAACAGGAGGCACATATTCACAAATCTTGCATGTCAGGTGTGCTATGCCAAGCACCAAGAGTCCATACTCCCGCGGTTAACAAGTACGTTGGGGCGCTCCTCCCCAGGACCGGACAGGGCCCTATTGCACAGGCATTGGATCAAGTTTTGGACCGGAGTCCCACGATGTGCCGAACAAACATATTCATATTATGGCCACAGAGTTTCAATGACAAGCTCATAGTAAAAAGGACATGATCATTTATAGAGTCAAGGAATGACAAACAGCTCAAAAGAACAAGGCAGGATAACGACATATCTTATATTTCATAATTCATTAATGTCTTGACATGAGGGTGTTTCTAAAGACAGATCATATGTAGAACATGTACTTTCCTAACATGTATGCATATGACAATTAATCAATTGAACACCGGAAAACATGAAACCATGAAACTTATATGCAAATCATAACATTTACACCACTAATATGTTCGTACTAATCATGTATTCATCCCCACATTCATATCATATTATTATCTTATCAATTGACAATAAGCAAGATCACAAGATAATCCAAGGATCATAAGAATAATCAAAATTTACACATTAGAATCATATTCATATCGTTACCATTTCCTTTAATGGTTTGATTTATTTTAAGTCCATGCATACCTTATAACACCATGTACATGCTTGAAGACATCATTAAATGATTAGACCCAAATTATACAAAAATCTTGTAAGGGTAGTGTCGACACTAGATCAAGTGGTGTCGACACAATGCTTCAAACACAAGACAAAATCATGCAAAACTGGTCAGGTAGTGTCGACACTAGTTCAGGTGGTGTCGACACAGTGCATCAAAAACAAGGCAAAAAGGTCAAGTCGTGTCGACACGAGATCAAGTAGTGTCGACACTAGAGACAGCTTCCAGAAAGCCCCCTAACTAATATGGGACAGTGTGTCGACACTAGCACAGGTGGTGTCGACACTAGATCAGCTTCCCAGCACTTTCTGGGTCAAACTGGGGGAGTGTGTCGACACGGGATGGGGTTGTGTCGACACTAGGGGGCTTCCCAGAACACCATCTGGGCTGTTTTGGGACAGCAGGTCGACACTAGCCCAGGCTGTGTCGACACAGTGACTTTCCCAGAATAAAAACTCATGTTCAGGTGTAACCAGATGACATATCCCCTGTAGTGAGTCACTTCCAACTCTTATAACTCTCTAACTAATGACATTTAGACAAAACGTTCAAATGAAAGATGAATAGGACAACTAGTAGAAGAACTTTGATGTTGAGACTTTGATCTAATTTGGTCGCGAATCCCAATAAAACATATGAGGAACAAAGAGTTAAGTGTAACCCGAAATCGCAGTATTCTGCAGAAACTCTCTTATCATGCTCCTAACTCTCTAACGAAGGATTTTTGGACAAAACGTCCAACATAGAAGATGATTGTGATGTCAAGTAGAAGAACTTTAATGAAGAAAGGTTAGTCAAATTCAGTCTTGAATTGTGTGCATAACAAGAAGAACAAGAAAAAGCCCTAACTGTACAAGACTTCAGAAAACTGACGAATACACAACGTATACTCCATGAAATTGAGTCAAACCAAATGCAAATGATCCTAGACTCAGAGAATTACATGATGGTGTTGGTTTTCTTTAATCTTGGCCCGAGAACACCTACCTTTAGGAAGATCTAAAACCCGTTGATGTTCTGGATTGCAACAGAAGATGCAGGGGATGAAGCTACGGACTCCCAGCCTTTCTCTTGCTCCTCAGAAGTTCTTGCTTGCCTCCAAACGACTCAAACTTCATTGTTAAACCTTCCCCAAGAGTTTAGGGACGAGTTCTTATAGTTTTAGGATGTTGTTAAGAGTCCTAACGATACTAGGAAAGGGGCTACGAGCTCTGTTTCCTAGTTTCCAGGAAATCTGGGATTCCCTTACCCAAAAGAGGTAGCAGAGGTTTAAGAAACCTCTTAGAGTTGGGTCCAGTTTTGGCTTACCATACATGACTAATCAACCATCTTTTAACTCTAAATTGCCCTTTCTAATTATGGCATAATTACCTACACGAATTTCTGGGTAATTCCCTGTCCAGTTCATTCATATCCTTGGGCCAAATGTGTTCTATAGGCCCATTCTTGTTGATGGTTTATAATTACATGGTGTTGGAAATCTCCAATACGATTATTTTTTTTTATCCCTCTATATTTCCAAAATTTTTAAATTGCTAAATTTCTGGGGTGTTACATCCTCCCCCACTTAAGAAATTTGGTCCCCAAATTTACGCATAACGGTGTGGTTCGTACCTGAGAATAGCTCCGGGTGGTTTTTCTTCATTCTATCCTCTGTTTCCTAGGTAGCATTAGTAACTCCGTCTCGACTCCATTGAACCTTCACCATAGGTATGGTACGATTCCTGAGTCGCTGAATCTTCCGATCCAACAGTTTGATCGGCTTCTCTTCATAAGTCAGGTCCTCCCGAATCTCCAAGTCCTCGTGATCAATTACATGGTCGGCATTGAATAAGTACTTCCGCAGCATGGATATGTGGAACACATTATGCACGTTTGCTAGTTGCGGAGGTAGTGCAAGTCTATACGCCACCTGACCAATTCTTTCCAGAATTTCAAATGGCCCTATGAATCTGGGACTTAGTTTTCCTTTGATCCCAAATCTTTGTATTCCCCTTGAAGGTGAGACCTTCAAGAACACATGTTCGCCAACCTGAAATTCCAGTTCCCTCCTTCTCTTATCTGCATAACTTTTCTGCCTGGATTGTGCTATCTTCAGACGTTCCCTGACAATCTGAACCTTCCGGACAGTTGCCTCAATCAAGTCGGGTCCAACCCATTGGTTCTCCCCAACCTCTTCCCAACAAAGGGGTGATCTGCAACTCCTGCCATATAAGGCTTCAAATGGAGCCATTTTGATACTAGCCTGATAACTGTTGTTATATGCAAACTCCATCAAGTACAACTGATCATCCCATCGGCCTTTGAAATCCAGCACCAAAGCACGAAGCATATCCTCCACAATTTGATTGGTCCTTTCAGTTTGTCCATCAGTCTGAGGATGGAAGGCAGTACTAAAGTTTAATTTAGTACACATTGCTGCTTGTAAACCCTTCCAGAAGTGTGAAGTAAATCTAGGGTCCCGATCTGAGATTATGCTAGATGGAACCCCATGCAATCTAACTACTTCCTTAACATATAGTGCAGCCAATACATCCACTGACCATGTACTCTTAATCGGCAAGAAGTGAGCCGACTTAGTCAACCGATCCACAATTACCCAAATTGCATCCATACCACTCCTAGTCTTGGGCAATCCCATGATAAAGTCCATACCGATGCTATCCCACTTCCATTCTGGGATTTCTAGTGGTAGCAGTCCACCAGCTGTACGAAAATGCTCGGCCTTGACTTTCATACATGTTAAACAGTATGACACATGATCGGCCACATCCCTCTTCATGTTTGGCCACCAGTACGACCTTTTCAAGTCTTGGTACATCTTCGTTGATCCAGGGTGAATCGTGTACTTGGACTGATGAGCTTCATTCAGTAACCTTTTCTTGAGTTCTTCATGATCAGGGACACATGTTCTACCTCTGAATAATAATCTTCCTTCTGTTGATAGAGTAAAGTCGGGTCTTTGTTCTAACTTCTCCCTGATCTGAACTAAGAGTGGGTCTCCTCTCTGTTTCTCCTAGATTTCGGTCAGCAGACCGGATTTTATCTGGAGATTAGAAATCATTACTTGTTCCTCCTTCTTTTCCATGTCTAAATTCAGACTTGCAAATTGCTCCAGTAACTTCCATTCGCCCAGCATCATACTAGCTAGAACAGTTCCTGGTTGTCTACTTAGAGCGTCTGCCACTACATTGGCTTTCCCAGGGTGATATTGGATGGAAAAGTCAAAGTCCTTAAGGTACTCTAACCACCTCCTTTGTCTCATGTTAAGCTCTTTCTGTGAGAACAGGTATTTCAAACTCTTGTGGTCAGAAAAGACTTTAAATTGCTCACCATAGATATAATGCCTCCAAATCTTTAAGGCGAATACCACAGCTGCTAACTCCAAGTCATGAACCGGATAGTTCACTTCGTGGATCTTCAACTGTCTGGAAGCATAAGCTATTACCTTCCCTTGTTGCATTAGGACACATCCCAGTCCAGTACCAGAAGCATCTGAATAAATTTCAAATCCTCCCTCTTCAGTGGGTAAGGCGAGGACAAGGGCAGTAGTCAGACACTTCTTCAAGTTGTTGAAACTTTCCTCACATTCATTGGTCCATACAAACGGATTTTCCTTCCGGGTCAGCTTGGTCAATGGCACTGCAATCTTTGAGAAATCCTTTATAAACCTTCGATAATACCCAGCTAATCCCAAAAAACTCCGGATCTCTGTGACGCTTGTCGGTCTTTCCCATTTCAACACAGCCTCAACCTTTGATGGATCAACAGCGATACCATCTTTGGTTACCATATGCCCTAGAAAGGATACCTCCTCAAGCCAGAATTCACATTTACTTAACTTGGCATATAGTTTGTTCGCCCTTAAAATCTGCAATGCAATCCTCAAATACTCTTCATGCTCTTCCCTTGTCTTGGAATAGATCAATATATCATCGATGAATACCACCACAAACTTATCAAGATATGGGCGATAAATGCTATTCATCAACTGCATGAAAACTGCAGGGACATTTGTTAGTCCAAAAGGCATAACAATAAATTCATAATGCCCATACCTGCTTCGGAAGGCAGTCTTGTGAATGTCTTCTCCTTTGATCCTCAATTGATGATAACCGGATCGGAGATCTATTTTAGAGAAGTATCTAGCTCCAGATAATTGATCAAACAACTCATCAATTCTCGGCAGAGGGTATTTATTCTTGATGGTTAACTGATTCAGTTGTCTGTAATCTATGCATAGCCTCATCGACCCATCTTTCTTCTTGACAAAGAGGACAGGTGCACCCCATGGCGATGTACTTGGTCGGATGAAACCCTTCTCTAACAATTCCATCAGTTGCTCTTTTAATTCTTTCAGTTCTGCGGGGGACATTCTATATGGTGCCCTAGATACCGGTGCTGCTCCAGGGACCAACTCGATGGTAAAATCGACCTCTCGCTCAGGAGGAATTCCTGGCAAGTCTTCGGGGAAAACATCAGCGTATTCGCTGACAACATGGATGTCCTCTACTTTGACTTCCTTCTTTGCAATGACTACAGCAGCAAGAAAGGCCATACAACCTTTCCTCACATCCGCTTGGCTTGTAATGCAGAGATAATTGACAATCTCCTGCGGTTTCTATCCCCGGTGAATACTAGTTTTGGTACTGGCTAAAAGTTACCCGACTTCTCCTGCAATTGATACTAGCCCCATGTTCAGACATCCAGTCTGCTCCCAGTATCACATCATACCCCGCCATGTCCATACATATTAAATTTGCTGGTAGGTTTTGGGTTTCAATCAACACCTCACTGGATGGTATATGGTTTGTAAGATTGGTGCCAGGACCAATCGGGGTTGACACAACTATTCCGGATTCCATTGGGGCGGGTTTCACAGGTAGGGTATCAACAAATGTTTGAGATATGAAGGAATGCGTAGCTCCCGTATCAAAGAGAACATATGCGGGTCGGGAAAGAATAGTAAGTGTACCTTCCACGATACCTCCTTCTTCAGCAGTTTCTGGTTCCTGGACAGCTTGCAGTCGGCCTTGCCTCTTCTGTCCATTCAGACGTTTGTCCTGAGGGGCTTGTTCTTTCAGCATTGGGCAGTCCGAAATCCTATGGTCACGACTTCCACAGCGAAGGCATCTCCCTTGCGCTCTCTAGCATTCTTCAGTCCGATGACCAGCCCTGTCACAATGTTTACACCTTTCTCCCGTTGTCACCATTACTTGCTTACCTAACTCCTTCGGCTTTTTATCCGCTGGTTCATTTACCCCGCCACTGGGCCTTTTCTTCCCAATAGTCGGCTGATACCTCCCAGCAGAAGACACTTGTTCTCGTTTCACGGATTTTCCCTTAATCCTTTCAGCAGTCTCCATGGCATCTTCCAATAGCTGAGCCTTCTTAACCATTTCAGCATAAGTTTGAATGTCCATTGGCGCCAGTTGGGTGATGAACTGGGGCCTCAAGCCATTCAGAAAGCGTTTCGCCTTCATCCTTTCTGTCCCAATTAAGTGAACAGCGTATCGGGACAGCCGAGAGAATTGGGCCTCATATTCAGCCACATCGAGTCCTCTCTGCTTCAAAGCCGCAAATTCGGCTGCTTTCCATTCTTGGACCCTCTCAGAAAAGTACTTGGCGTTGAAACGCTCAATGAACTGAGCCCATGTTGGTTGTTGTCCATTTAGGGTTGCTTCTACCGACTCCCACCATGCTCTGGCATCCTTTTCCAATTGGAAAGTCGCCAGTAGTACTTTGTTCTGGTCTGTATATTGCATGACCCTGAATATCCTTTCGATCTCCTTAACCCAGTGTTTAGCAACGTCTGGGTTAGTACTCCCCTCAAACCTAGGCGGATCCATGTTCCGGAAATTCCGATGGAGCTCACCGGCTCCGCGGTTACCTCCACCTTGGGTGGCTTGTAAGATAGCCTGAGTCAAGTTCTGTATAGTTCGTTGCATGTCCCTAGCCTGGGCACGTTCAGCGGCCATTGAGGTAATAAGTACCTTCAAGATAATAATATAAGTCAGTCATCTAAATATATCACATGTGACTTCTATTCCCATGGCTCTACCCAAGCCCACATTAGGTACGACAGATTTGACTCGTGTAATCTAGTTTCATTCTATGTTCTTATCCCTAGGACCCTAAAGTTCAGGCTCTGATACCAACTGTCACGCCCCGATATTTAGCAGCGGAATAAATACCGGGGGACGTGAACGATACAAACAAGCGTATCACAGTTGAATAGCGCAGAGTCACAATTGAATATAATAACACTTTTCAAATCATAACAATATCCTCAAAGTTACTCTTTATTTCATTTCATTCAACTAGATACAACCTTGCAAGAAAGAATTAACCAAAGGGTCCATTATTCAAATAACTTCCAGAAAAGTTTCACTATTACATAGACTACTCAATTTCTATTTCTAAACTGTCATCTATTCTAGGACGGGTGCTCGTCACTCTTGCCCAGTCCCATCTGACTCCACGGGTTCTTCGTCACTACCTGAAAAAGGGCAGGATGATAGGGGTGAGCGAACTAGCTCAGTAGGATTTACATCTCAATAACGTGCGGGCACTAGTATACATGATTAACATTTTAAGTAGGTAGATATGCATATGAATATGATGACAATGCATGCAATACTAACAGATTGAATAGCAGAATAGAACGGATATCGTATCAGATCAAAATGTCAAATTGCATATACAATGAACAGATATTTCAAGAATAGAATCATGTCAGAAGAGATTGGCCATATTCAAGCAGAGTTCATATGTTCACAAGAACAAACGTATCATATCATGTCAAGTCAAACTTATCAAGTCAAACAGGAGGCACATATTCACAAATCTTGCATGTCAGGTGTGCTATGCCAAGCACCAAGAGTCCATACTCCCGCGGTTAACAAGTACGTTGGGGCGCTCCTCCCCAGGACCGGACAGGGCCCTATTGCACAGGCATTGGATCAAGTTTTGGACCGGAGTCCCACGATGTGCCGAACAAACATATTCATATTATGGCCACAGAGTTTCAATGACAAGCTCATAGTAAAAAGGACATGATCATTTATAGAGTCAAGGAATGACAAACAGCTCAAAAGAACAAGGCAGGATAACGACATATCTTATATTTCATAATTCATTAATGTCTTGACGTGAGGGTGTTTCTAAAGACAGATCATATGTAGAACATGTACTTTCCTAACATGTATGCATATGACAATTAATCAATTGAACACCGGAAAACATGAAACCATGAAACTTATATGCAAATCATAACATTTACACCACTAATATGTCCGTACTAATCATATATTCATCCCCACATTCATATCATATTATTATCTTATCAATTGACAATAAGCAAGATCACAAGATAATCCAAGGATCATAAGAACAATCAAAATTTACACATTAGAATCATATTCATATCGTTACCATTTCCTTTAATGGTTTGATTTATTTTAAGTCCATGCATACCTTATAACACCATGTACATGCTTGAAGACATCATGAAATGATTAGACCCAAATTATACAAAAATCTTGTAAGGGTAGTGTCGACACTAGATCAAGTGGTGTCGACACAATGCTTCAAACACAAGACAAAATCATGCAAAACTGGTCAGGTAGTGTCGACACTAGTTCAGGTGGTGTCGACACAGTGCATCAAAAACAAGGCAAAAAGTCAAGTCGTGTCGACACGAGATCAAGTAGTGTCGACACTAGAGACAGCTTCCAGAAAACCCCCTAACTAATATGGGACAGTGTGTCGACACTAGCACAGGTGGTGTCGACACTAGATCAGCTTCCCAGCACTTTCTGGGTCAAACTGGGGGAGTGTGTCGACACGGGATGGGGTTGTGTCGACACTAGGGGGCTTCCCAGAACACCATCTGGGCTGTTTTGGGACAGCAGGTCGACACTAGCCCAGGCTGTGTCGACACAGTGACTTTCCCAGAACAAAAACTCATGTTCAGGTGTAACCAGATGACATATCCCCTGTAGTGAGTCACTTCCAACTCTTATAACTCTCTAACTAATGACATTTAGACAAAACGTTCAACATGAAAGATGAAGAGGACAACTAGTAGAAGAACTTTTATGTTGAGATTTGATCTAATTCGGTCGAGAATCCCAAGAAAACATATGAGGAACAAAGAGTTAAGTGTAGCCCGAAATCGCAGTATTCTGCAGAAACTCTCTTATCATGCTCCTAACTCTCTAACGAAGGATTTTTGGACAAAACGTCCAACATAGAAGATGATCGTGATGTCAAGTAGAAGAACTTTCATGAATAAAGTTTAGTCAAATTCAGTCTTGAATTGTGTGCATAACAAGAAGAACAAGAAAAAGCCCTAACTGTACAAGACTTCAGAAAACTGACGAATACACAACGTATACTCCATGAAATTGAGTCAAAACAAATGCAAATGATCCTAGACTCAGAGAATTACATGATGGTGTTGGTTTTCTTTAATCTTGGCCCGAGAACACCTACCTTTAGGAAGATCTAAAACCCGTTGATGTTCTGGATTGCAACACATCATTAACAGATGTCTGCTCTCCGTCCGGACGATCTGCATTTCGTACAGATTTCAGAAAATTCCACAGGTATGGCTAGCCGCCCTTGGTCCATTGGCATGGTACAGGATAAGCTTCATGTGAGAAACCCATCTACAGTCCAGTGGATCAATCCTCCTTCAGGAAGACTGAAACTGAACATTGATGGTTCTTTCAATCCGGCCTCGGGTGAAGCCGGAGGTGGAGGTATTGTTCGAGATCACAATGGTAATATGCTGTGCGCTTTTGCCCACGCCTATTATGGAATTAAACTCCAGCTTGGCAGCTGAAGCATTAGCTCTGAGGGACGGTATCTCCATGTGCCGCAGATATGATATACTTGAGGTAATGGTTGAGACTGACTCCCTCAACCTCCAGCAGATTGTGTCTGAACAGCAGCTCAGCCCGTGGGACATCGCTTGCATCCTCCAAAGCATCTCCGTCATGACTCAAAACATGCAAGCTGAGATCACTCATATTCACCGTGAAGCCAACAAAGTTGCGGATGCCCTTGCTAGTTTCGCTCTTTACTGTCCTTCTTTTATCAGCTGGAACCACTGGGCGATCTGCCCTCCAGTGTCAAGGAGAGTTACCACCAAGATAAGGTGGGTACTCCCTTTATCAGGCCGTAGGCCTTCTTTGTACCCCCCTTCACCTTATATATATAAAATCTAACCCCCTAGCCGCTTGGGAAGGTAGTGGCCCTCTCACATTGTGAGGTTGCCCCTACCTACCTCTTTGGTCTGGCTACATTAAAAAAAAAAAAAACAGAAGATGCAGGGGATGAAGCTACGGACTCCCAGCCTTTCTCTTGCTCCTCAGAAGTTCTTGCTTGCCTCCAAACGACCCAAACTTTGTTGTTAAACCTTCCCCAAGAGTTTAGGGACGAGTTCTTATAGTTTTAGGATGTTGTTAAGAGTCCTAACGATACTAGGAAAGGGGCTACGTGCTCTGCTTCCTAGTTTCCAGGAAATCTGGGATTCCCTTACCCAAAAGAGGTAGCAGAGGTTTAGGAAACCTCCTCTTAGAGTTGGGTCTGGTTTTGGCTTACCATACATGACTAATCAACCATCTTTTAACTCTAAATTGCCCTTTCTAATTATGGCATAATTACCTACACGAATTTCTGGGTAATTCCCTGTCCAGTTCATTCATATCCTTGGGCCAAATGTGTTCTATAGGCCCATTCTTGTTGATGGTTCATAATTACATGGTGTTGGAAATCTCCAATACGATTATTTTTTTTTATCCCTCTATATTTCCAAAATTTTTAAATTGCTAAATTTCTGGGGTGTTACATAGGAGGTTTATCCAGGACTTTTCCAGGATTGCAGAGCTGTTGACCAGATTGACCAGACTTGAGACTAGATTCATTTGGATAAAGGACTGCGAGCAGACTTTTCGGGAGCTGAAGAGGAGGTTGACTTCAGCGCCAGTGTTGGTCTTGCCGTCAGGGAGCAGAGGTTTTGTGGTTTAGATAGATGCTTTAAGATTAGGTTTGGGTGCAGTGCTGATGCAGCATGGTGGGGTCATTGCCTATACTTCTCGACATCTGTAGAAGCATGAGGAGAACTACCCTACTCAAGACTTAGAGTTGGTAGTAGTGGTGTTCGCTCTGAAGTTGTAGAGGCGCTATTTGTACGGAGAGGCATTCGAGATCTTCACCGACCATCAGAGTTTGCAGTACATCTTCACTCAGAAGGATTTGAACTTGAGGCAACGCAGATGGATAGAGTACTTGAAGGACTACGACCTTACCCTCTCCTATCACCCGGGAAGGGCTAAGGTCGTGGGAGATGCTTTGAGCAGGCGAGTTTGCTTGAGTTCGTTGATGGTCAGAGAGTGGAGGTTGTTTGAGGACTTGTCTTAGGGGGTTTTCTGTCCTTCGAGGTACAGAGATCATGCAGTGATGACCAGTTTTTTAGTTCATCTGTCAGTGTACCATCAGGTGCTGGAGGCACAGCAGGCAGATTCATAATTGGAAGATATTTTGCAGATCCCAGATGTTGAGCTGGACGAGGACAGTGAGGTCAGGTTCAGAGGCAAATTGTACATCCCGTGTGATCTGCGGCAGGCGTTGTTGTCAAAGTACACTGATCGAGGTATGTTGTTCATCCTGGTTCCACCAAGATGTACCATAATCTGAAAAGATTCTAGTGGCCAGGGATGAAGATGGGCGTAGCAGAGTTTGTCGCTCAATGCCTTACTTATCAGCAAGTGAAGGCAGAGCATTGGTATCCTGGTGGTGACCTACAGCCATTGCCCATTCCCGAGTGGAAGTGGGACGACATCACCATAGATTTTGTGGTTGGATTGCCCCATTTGCCGCAGAGGCATGATGGTATTTGGGTGATTGTGGATAGGTTGACCAAGTCAGCGCACTTCCTTCTAGTCAGGATGTCTTGGACAGTAGACAGGCTTGCCAGACTGTAGGTAGACCAAGTAGTTCCGTTGCATGGGACCCCAGTTTCCATTGTTTCCGACAAAGATCTGAGGTTCACTTTAGGGTTTTGGCACAGTTTGCAGAGAGCTCTTGGTACAGAGTTGAGACTGAGTTCAGCGTATCACCCACAGTCAGATGGTCAATCAGAGAGGACTATGCAGACCTTGGAGGATATGTTGAGAGCTTGTTGCTTGGACTGGGGTGGCACTTGGGAGTCCCACCTTTCGATGGTAGAGTTTGCATACAACAACAGTTATCACTCGAGCATTGGAATGGCACCATATGAGGCTTTGAATGGTCGGCCATGCAGGACACCATTTCACTGGTTCGAAGTGGGGGAGAGGTAGCTTTTGGGACCAGAGATGGTACAACAGTGTGCAGATACAGTCATTTTAGTCAGGCAGAGGCTTCAGACAGCACAGAGCAAACTGAAGAGCTATGCGGATGTTCGTAGGAGGCCGTTGCAGTTCAGCATGGGTGATCTTGTGTTCTTGCCGGTCTCGCCGACCAAGGGTGTCATGAGGCTTGGAAAGAAGGGAAAGCTCAGTCTGAGGTATATTGAATATTTCCCTGTTACAGAGAAGATCGGTGAGGTGGCGTACAAGTAGAGTCTTCCAGCAGAGTTAGCAGGTGTGCACAAGGTTTTTCACATTTTACAGTTCAAGAGGTATGTTACAGATCCTTCGCACATGTTAGATTACTTACAGTTAGAGGTTGCACCGGATTTGTCAGTACCAGAGCACCCAGTTAGTGTTGTGGACCACAGAGTGCAGCAGTTGTGCAGGTGGCAGATTCCGCTGGTCAAGGTTGTTTTGGAGAACCGCGTTGGTGGCGAGGCCACGTGGGAGTGTGAGGATGAGATGAGAGAGCAGTTCCCTTATTTGTTTGATTAATCGGTATGTTATTCCTTGCACTGCTTCCTATTGAAACTAAGTTTCTTTTGATTTCAAGGACGAAATCCTTTTTATGGGGGGTAGAATGTGAGACCCGGCCCCCTCGGGCCCTTAGCCCTGTCCTCAAGGTCGCGACGGATCCCTTGGTCGCGACATTGTCACACCAGAGGAGCCAGTCGCGACATGCTTTTGGTCGCGGCACACCTAGCCGTCGCGTTTTGGTCGCGACGGGGGTGGGCGTCGCGTTCTTGTCGCGGCGTCTGAAGGCGGCGTGACTCTAGTTCTGACCATTCTGACTACTGTCCTTTCTGTCAGAATGACCTTGTCGGGTATCAAGCGTGTACAGCATTGACGTGACCTGGCAGGCCGTCGTGTTCTGGTTTTCCCAGTCTTCGAGGTTTGACCGCTTTTGGTGTCGCACTGGGTAAGGCGATTGTGACATGGTCGCGATGCTCATGGGCGTCGTGACATGCTCGCTACTGTGCCAACCCGACCCGTCGCATCTCTGGGCCCGTCGGTTCAAAACCGAGGCTAGTGCCCATTTCCCCCTTCTTCCTTCCCTTTCTTCTTCTTCTCCCTTCTTCTTTCCCCTCCGAGCCTCCTTGCTTTTCCAGTGATTCTTGGGCATTCTTGGAGAGGAAGTGACGCTCCGTTCGTGTAGGCGGCGTCCCTGTGGTGCTAGGAGCAAGGAGGAGGTGGCCATTCCAACGAGAAGGCCCCAACGGGTCGGCTCTACTCCTTGAGATAGAGACCCCTCTTTCCCTCTCATTCTAACATGTTCCCCTTCCCCTTGAGATCGTTGTTTCTCCGTGGTTTTGGGGATTGTGGGGTGTAAGGTCCATGCTCGTGGTGAGTGAGGTTTCCTTCGAGTGTAGACTTCCTTGTAATGCATGCTTTATGAGGTTTGAGGGTGGTCTGCCTTGTTTAAAAGCTTTCCTACATGTTTCCCATGCTCCCCTCCCCCTGTGGATGTGTTTTGTACGGTTTTGGGGTGGCCCTTGGGAGGACTGTCCTGGGACCCCTCTCGACTGAGGTCGCGACCAGCATTGGGGTCGCGATGATGTCGCGACTGGCATGGCCGCCACGACATTCTCACGACGCCCTGGGGTGTCACGACATAGTGGCAACCGACTTTGGCGTCGTGATAGTGTCGTGACTGCCTGTGGCATCGTGACAGTGTCGCGACAGCATCAGAGATAGGTAAGTCTTACGGAGTTCCGTTTCTCATGGAGTCTTCACCATTTTTGGTTCTTTCTGTACCCGTGGCACTAGTGCTAGTTTCCTAGTACGGTCCTACAATAGTCGTTCGTCCGGTACTCGGCACCTGAGGGCTTGTCCCATGAGAGAGGTTATTACCGTTTGCCTGGGACCTCCATCCTCATGCGCCTTAGAAGGAGTGTTCGGGGCGACGAGCATACTCGAGTCACGGACTGTGAAGTAGAGGGGAAAATGGTGGTTAGGACACCGGCGTCGAGTCATTTGCAGAGCTCTCTTGGTTGGTCTGGGACACGGAGGACGGTCGGAGTAGAGCCAGTAGGAGATTAGTAGTCCCTACTGAGCTTTTATTGTGAAGCTAATCCCTTCTTTTTCCACGTGAGACTTCTCAGCAGTAGTCGGGTGTGCGTCGGGCAGAGGAGACGGGGCAGTAGTCATTGTCCCCGTAGCTAGCAGTGGGTTTCACCCTCTCAGTTGTACTTCACTCTCGGGGTATGCCCCTAAGGGCTCTGTCCTCCCCCTTTTTACTTGTACTCATTATGTGCGTTGGGACTGTACCTAGAGCGTTACGCTGCGGTCTCGCTCTTCTTTCTATTTCTGCACGTGTGCTCCTATTTCTATGGTTGACGTTTATTTCCCTTTCATATTCTATTAGACTTGTTTATAGCCCTTTTGAGTCCCTGGATCCGTGGGCGGCGACTGTGAAAATCGGGTCCTCGGCTATGGACGAGGGTTGGGTTCTCGGAGTCGTTACAAACCCAACATGTGAATAATAACATGGAACCATAAGGAGTCTTACCCAAGCTCGCCGCCATGAGTCTGTTGTAGAGGAAGTCGAGCACCGCCAGTCCCAACCTCTCTCCTTCCCATATGTCGCATATTGCACTTAATTATACCTCTTCGAGTACATTGTCCACGGATGGAAAGAGGAGCGCTCCTGCTAGACATATGGTGAACCCTTTCATCAACCTCTCAAGCTTCACATCATCCTCCGCCTTTGGCAACTCCTTCATCGTCCAAGCCGCCAATTTTTGTAAGTTTATCTCATTCACGGCTTGGACTTCTTGGGCCGCCCTTTCGCTCCCCATGAAGCTCTCCAATACCTCTTTGCATGTAACTCTTCTCGGCATGATTGCCATATCATCCTTGTCGCCTATCCTCATCCACTTCAAGCCTAATAAAAGTTCAACTTCTTCCAACAAAATAGTGGCTTCGAAGGTTGTGAAGAGGAAGGTGTGGGTTTGTGGATGCCATAATTCTACAAGATCCCCCATAGCCGCCCAATCTAAGTGGATTTCATGGTATCTTTTGGCATGGACGGCTAGGTTTTGAATTCCCCACCTAGAGAGGATGGATTTCATGTCGAGGCTAATGAAAGAGGTCAATTTTTGTAGCCATGGAAGCCTCATGAATCTCCTAGTGCCCGAGAAGAGGGGATAGTCCTATGGGTTGATTGGTCATAAGAAAGAATATGGCACATGTGTTCGATGGATTTGGGTAATATGGGTTTGGCCATAAAGGAGAGTGGCGCATGCATGGGAGTATGATCATGGGTGGGATAGGTGGTTTGTGTGAATTTGGTCATGGAGTATGGCAAGAGGTAGATTCGGCCAAGAAGAAGAGATTGAAGAAGAAGAAGAAGAAAGAGAGAGAGAGAAAGAGAGAGAGAGAGAGAGAGAGAGAGGGAGAGAATAAGAACACCAAGAACAAGAACATCAAGAACAAGATCAAAAATCAAATCCACTCACCAATTTAGCTTGGATCAACTTGCAAATATGACCTCCCACCTTGTTAAGTCTCTAAAATTCCCCAATTCTATGTCTCTTAGAAGGGGGAGCTTCACCATGATCCATGGCTTCTTGCTTCATGTAGCAACCTGGATTTTTTCGAAAATTAAAGATCTAAATAATATTAAAGTTTTGATAATTGGAAAATCAAATAAAAGAAAATTAATTAAATTACTCAAAGAAAAAAGAATTAAATAAAACTCATCAAATGAAAATAATAATGGACTTTATTAAATGGACCCATTAGAAATTAGTGGGCCAAAAATGGGATTTATAAAAAGAGAATAATGGGAAAATACCCTAAATTCACAACCTAATTAGAAAAGGGGAATTTAATACATTAAATAAGTAAATAGAGTTAGATTTGGAATCCTAAACCTACCCTAATTGATTGGCCACGAATTTGGCTCTCTTCCCAACCCAAACAGGAAGTGGAATGCTTAGAAGGAAGGTAGGAAATAGGAAAACTTGGAATTAATAGGAATTAGACTTAAACTAGGAAAGGGAATGAGGAGAAGCTTAAATACTTCTCTTAAACTCTCATGGCCAGCCCTAGCTCATGCCAAGAGGTTGCTGGACCAGGAGGAGAGGTCAAGAGGAGGAGATCTCGTGGGAGAAAGGAGTTCTCAAGCCCCCAACCCGAGTTCTTCAAGTCTTAACCCTAGAAGAGGAAAACAATCAAAGGTAGGCATTCTCATGAGCATAAATGATGAAAATTTTTCTGTAGGATGTATCATCTATTAGGGACAAAAGCCCTTTAATTTCATATTTTTTCATCGAGCAAATCTTTAGTTCTTAATTTTCCAAGTTCTGTGAACTTCATGACCCCGAACCTTCTTATTAAATTCATATCTTCATGGTTACTCATCCTCATGCCCTGAGATTTTTGATGTAAGAACTGACGGATGTTAGGGTTCTTTTTCCCCTAAAATCCTTAATTTTTAACTACTCTATCTTGCGAATAAATTCTTGCATCTCCACTAATCGCAGTTTGTTGTACCCCATGTTTCAGTTGATTAAACCCTGACCAAAACATATCTGTTTTCAAATTCCTATTTAATGCAAGTTCTCATGCATGCTTAGATCAACCTGCAACTAGTTTCATGATTTTTCGTTGCTTGTACAATTAGTTCTATAATTTTGAATCTCCCTATGTCAAGAAGGGAAGTCTTGGACCGCAATCCAAGACATGTTCTACCCCCTGTCGGACTCAGGTGTAGGCCTTGTGAACGCGATGGCCCGATAGGCCGCGTTCAGGGGTCTTGTCATGACAGCATTAACTGTCATGATCTGAATGTAACGAGCACTGCCGTCACGATCTGTGCACCTGTCATGACCAACCCGTCGCGATCCATTCAAACACCTGTCGCGATCGACCCTGCACCCGTCGCGACCCTTACTGGGGTGCATCGCGTTCATAGGATTTTTTGCAGAAAACCCTTGATTTGCTATGCTCTAATTGCCTATTGTGCTTATACCCTTTAATCCCAGTTATACCCACAATAATTTCACTTAATATAAATTGAACATTTCTATGTGATTAAAAATACATACACACGACCAATTTCCATCTATGATTTCATGTCACATGCACACACTCTGAAACCATCCAAATATGGCTTAATTGGCATTAACATGTTACTAAATACATCTGGTAATTTACGTAATTAAATTGCCTCATGCTTAATTATACATGTGTACGTTTTCGTGCGATGTTTTGGAACATCGATACCGATGCTCCACTGTTCTAGAATTCCTCTAGAACGTCGAGCACTTGTTTCTATAATTACCCTCTTTCTTGACTTGGACGAACTCTCCGTCAGATATTCCTTCTATCGAATTAGTGAGTCTTTGTTCAAGGCCTCCGTAAGTCTCCTCTGTCCATGGATTCCCACATGGTCGACGAGCTGGTTGTACCCTAACACCTATTACCCCCTTTAGGGATCAATAAGATCCAAACGGCTATTAGAAGTTTGCTCTTATCTTGAATCATGTCAGACCTCTGGACCTGTGCATAACATGGCTAGTGGAAAGGTAGTGACTTCCACCTGACTGCCAACACCAAGTGCGCGTGTTGCGCAACTATTACTATCGCATGTTTACTCGACGTCTTACGTGTAATGTCCACTAGCTCTCATCTATACTCTACTCGCTCGTCTATTCTCGTTCACTCTACTATCAAGTTTATTCATCTAGTGCTCTCATCTATTTCTTGGTACTCTCTATTGGCCATTGACTGATTGTCTAAAGATAAATAATATAACTAATGCCAGCGTAATGGGGCCTGATCTGGTCCTAGGGAGAGTGCCCGAAAGTGCCATTTGCCCATGGGAGTTAAATGATTAGAATGTCGGCATTACATCCAAGTGCCATACTATCTAGATTAATCTAATGACAATCAAAAGTGCTATATTCTCTCATTGTCTGTTGACAACAAAGTGCTATGATATACTTGTTAGCCCTTTTGGTACGGCAGCAAGCTAACCTAGAGGGGGGGTGAATTGGTTTTTCTGAAATCTGAAATAGAAACTTAAACACAGAAATTAACACTTGAAGGTTTGGTTAGTTTAGTGTGATAAAGAGTAGTAGTACGGAAGCAAATAAACAAATCACATAAAAGACAAGCAATTTATCCTGGTTCGGCCCTTCCCACATGGAAGTCCTACGTCCAGTCCTCAAGCAACCTCTTGGGATTTCACTAACCAAGGGTACAGTCCCCCTTAAGGACACTACAACACCCAGCAGCCCAGCTGGTCTTCTTCTCTTTCCCGGGCAAGAAGGCAGCCCACTTCTTTTCTAGGCTCAGAAGCAAACCTACTGGTACAAACCCCAGTGCGGTTCTGTTAGACACAAACTCCTAGCTGGGTTACACACTGTATACAGTCCTACAGCAGGACAGAAATCTTTCTTAGAAAAGAAAGATCAGACTAAGAGCTATTACAAGATGAACACTCAGGACTTAGCTCACAGTCACAGACTCTCCCCCAAGATTACAATGATCACAGGGAAAAAAAGAAGAGAGAAGAAAGGAAGCTTGAAAGCTCGAATACTTCAAATGCTTGAACACTTCTTCTTGGGCTCAGGCTTTTTCTCTCTTTTCCTTTGAGTGTATTTGGAGTTCAGGTTCCTCACTGGTTGTACACTCCTTCAAAGATCTTCAGAAAAGCTCTCTTTTGTTCTTCAGCAATGCTTCATCTTTTATATGAGCAATTTAAATAAATCCGTTGAGGAGATCCGTTGGAGTTCTAGCCGTTGCTCATGTTCTCTTTCTTTTGATATTTTGTGGTCTACGAGGTCTGCAAGCATAGGAGAAAGTGTTTAGTTAAAAGAGTGTTTCTGTCAAAAAGGCTCATACCTCTATGTTTCCTGTTGCCACCCAGAAGTAGTAAGTAATCCCCTTTTTGTTGGCAGGAAAGAAGAGATCTAGAAAGATAAGCAAAAAAGATCTCTTGTCAGAAAGATAGAGGATTACGCAAATCAAGAATATTTGACTTTTTCACTAGATGCCAAAAAATATTTTGGAATATAAAGGAAATCTATGTTTAAAAGATCAAAACCATATTTCACTTATGAAATCCACGTTCTTTCAAAGGAATCCATGTTTTACAAAGGAATCCATGTTTTACAAAGGAATCCATATTTTACAAAGGAATCTATGTTTCACTTACCAAATCCTTATGAGAGCGAATCCTTATAGCAGTGAATCCTTATGAGAGAGAATCCTTATGAGAGCGAATCGTTATGAGAGCGAATCGTTATGAGAGCGAATCCTTATGGTAGTGAATCCTTATGAGAGCAAATCCTTATGGCACTTTGTGAACTGAAATCGATGTATATTGAATGGACATCGATTTATCATTTTAGTGCAAATCACATGGCAATAATGTCATAAATTTATATTTATTAGAAAATCATGATATTTAATTTATTATTAGAAAAATAATGTTATTAAATATATTTAATATTCAATTAATCACATAAATTTATATGTATTAAGAAGAACATGATATTAAATATTTTTTAATACTAATTAATTAAACATATATTTTGTTATCACCAAAATAAAAGTGTAAAATATAGGAGTGGTTCAACAATCTCCCCATTTTTGGTGATGACAAAATTTATGAGAATTTTCTGACAAAAATATGTAAAGCATAGAAAATACAGAAAAATTCACAGATAATGCATACCATGCATACTCTCCCCCTTTTTGTCACAAACCAAAAAGGAAGGTTCTTACCATTGCATTCTCTCCCCTTTGTGAAAGAAATTCTTACCATTGAGGGGTTCAACAATGATTGACATAAATGAATAACTCCCCCTTAGTCTGTGCTCCCCCTGAATGAGAGATTCCACCTAAATGAAACTTGCAAATAATTGTTAGTAATAAAGACCAATTTAATTTTGTGACTACTCTTTCTTCAGATGTGATTTGAATGAAGAGTCTGCAGTCACTCCTGCCTTGAGCATCCTTGGTTTTTGATGCTTCAAGGCTAACCTGCAAGTAAATTACTCAAAGGTAGGTACCCAAATCCTTTTGGGTCCTTGATGGTTAGATGCATGAAAATATCCTTTAGGGATCCAAACTAAGTGCCTTGTTGTGCAGGTGTTTACAGTGTGTCCTAGTTTATTGCAATGAGAGCAACAATGAATATAGATTGTTTTACTATTCTTATTTTCTTTGTGCTGAGTTTTTAGAACGTGATTTCTGTAAACTTTTTCTTTTACAGGGGCTTTTTTCTGGGGCATCTTGGTTTCTTTTACAAATTTTGGTAGTGGATATTTTTCTGGAATCATGGCTTGTTTTTCTTTTTCTGGAGGTATGTATCCAAGCCCTTGTTTGTTATTTCCAGATTTTGATCCTTTTAAGCATAGGGCTAAAGATGTTTTCCCTTCAGTTAATTTTCTAACTGATTCTTTTAAATACATATTTTCTTCAGGTAGAGTTTTTAATTTTTCTTCTAACTCTAACTTCTCATTATTCTTACTTTTCAAATCTTCATTTAAAAGATAATTGTTATCTTTACAATCTTTTAATTGTTCTTCTTGTTGCTCCAATTCGGATTTAAGATCAGAATTGGTGTTTTCCAAGCAAGTAGAGTTGTTTTTCAGATTTTTTAGTTCTTTTACAACCCCCTTATGTTTTTCATACAGTTCATTAAAGACTTCTTCTAAGTCTTCTGATTCTGACCATGAATCTGTGCAAGAATTAAAAAATGAGTCAGAATGTACCTCATCTAGTCCCACCATGAGGGCTAGATTTACCTGCTCCTTTTCGGAATCTGAGCTTGATGATTTTGAGCTTGTGACCTCATCATTTTCCAAAGCAGCCCCCATGCCTCTTCTTTTAAATTTCTTGTGCTGCTTCTTGGGCTTCTCGGTTTGACTAGTTTTCTTATGTCTTGGACAATCCGGTCTCAGATGCCTAGGTTTTCTGCATTCATAGCAGACTGGTTCTTTCTCCTTTTTCTCCTTTCTTTGGATCCTTCTTGATCTGTTTTTCTTCTTCTTTAAAATCTTATGAAGCTTGTACAATACTTCATCAGCATCATTATCTTCAGAATCTGCATTTTGGGAACTAGAAGAGGAAGAGGTGGAAGGAGCAACTACAACCTTAAGAGCATCAGTACATTTCTTCTTAGATGAGCTTTCAGACAATCGCTCCATATTTATTTCATGTGCCATGAGAGAACCTATTAAATTATCAATCGACAATTTGGTTAAATCATGGGCCTCTTCAATAGCAGTTACTTTAGGTGTCCATGAAATAGTTAAGGACCTAAGTATTTTTCTAACGGTTTCTTCATTAGAAAGAATTTTTCCAAGAGAATTTAAACCTACTACTATGCTTGAAAATCTATTATACATAATAGAGATATTTTCGTTTTGAAGCATTTTAAATTGTTCGTATTGTGAAACAAGAATATCTATCCTAGTTTGTTTCACTTTATCTGTTCCTTCATAAGTTATCTGCAGCTTATCCCATATTTCTTTGGCTGATTTACATGCGAATACTCTACTAAATTCTCTTTTGGATAAAGCACAATATAAGTAGTTCTTAGCTTTAAAGTTTAAAGATAATTTACTTTTATCTGCTGCTGTAATGGCAGTAGTGCCTAGAATAGGAACAATAACATAATCACCTACCTCGATTACCTGCCACAGATCAAAGTCTGTGCCTCGAATGAAGCATTCCATTCTCATCTTCCAATATTGGTAGTCCTCTCCATCAAAGAATGGAGGTCTGGTGACTGATTGACCTTCAGCATATCCTTGAGCTGCCATGGATCTTCTCTAAGATCGTTAGATCTTCTTGATTGATCAGAGAACCTCGCTCTGATACCACTTGTTGGCCCTTTTGGTACAGCAGCAAGCTAACCTAGAGGGGGGGTGAATAGGTTTTTCTGAAATCTGAAATAGAAACTTAAACACAGAAATTAACACTTGAAGGTTTGGTTAGTTTAGTGTGATAAAGAGTAGTAGTACGGAAGCAAATAAACAATCACACAAAAGACACAAGCAATTTATCTGGTTTGGACCTTCCCACATGGAAGTCCTACGTCCAGTCCCCAAGCAACCTCTTGGGATTTCACTAACCAATGGTACAGTCCCCCTTAAGGATGCTACAACACCCAGCACCCCAGCTGGTCTTCTTCTCTTTCCCGGGCAAGAAGGCAGCCCACTTCTTTTCTAGGCTCAGAAGCAAACCTACTGGTACAAACCCTAGTGCGGTTCTGCTAGACACAAACCCCTAGCTGGGTTACACACTGTATACAGTCCTACAGCTGGACAGAAATCTTTCTTAGAAAAGAAAGATCAGACTGAGAGCTATTACA
Source organism: Colocasia esculenta (assembly GCA_014218235.1). Lineage (NCBI taxonomy): Eukaryota > Viridiplantae > Streptophyta > Magnoliopsida > Alismatales > Araceae > Colocasia > Colocasia esculenta. Next base: position 54,601,353 of record CM024757.1, read on the forward strand.
TGATGAACACTCAGGACTTAGCTCACAGTCACAGACTCTCCCCCAAGATTACAATGAGCACAGGGAGAAAAAGAAGAGAGAAGAAAGGAAGCTTGAAAGCTCGAATGCTTCAAATGCTTGAACACTTCTTCTTGGGCTCAGGCTCTTTCTCTCTTTTCCTTTGAGTGTATTTGGAGTTCAGGTTCCTCACTGGCTGTACACTCCTTCAAAGATCTTCAGAAAAGCTCTCTTTTGTTCTTCAGCAATGCTTCATCTTTTATATGAGCAATTTAAATAAATCCGTTGAGGAGATCCATTGGAGTTCTAGTCGTTGTTCATGTTCTCTTTCTTCTGATATTTTGTGGTCTACGAGGTCTACAAGTATAGGAGAAAGTGTTTAGTTAAAAGAGTGTTTCTGTCAAAAAGGCTCATACCTCTATGTTTCCTGTTGCCACTCAGAAGTAGTAAGTAATCCCCTTTTTGTTGGCAGGAAAGAAGAGGTCTAGAAAGATAAGCAAAAAAGATCTCTTGTCAGAAAGATAGAGGATTACGCAAATCAAGAATATTTGACTTTTTCACTAGATGACAAAAAATATTTTGGAATATAAAGGAAATCTATGTTTAAAAGATCAAAACCATATTTCACTTATGAAATCCATGTTCTTTCAAAGGAATCCATGTTTTACAAAGGAATCCATGTTTCACTTACCAAATCCTTATGAGAGCGAATCCTTATAGCTGTGAATCCTTATGAGAGCGAATCCTTATAGCAGCGAATCGTTATGAGAGCGAATCGTTATGAGAGTGAATCGTTATGAGAGCAAATCCTTATGGCAGTGAATCCTTATGAGAGCAAATCCTTATGGCACTTTGTGAACTGAAATCGATGTATATTGAATGGACATCGATTTATCGTTTTAGTGCAAATCACATGGCAATAATGTCATAAATTTATATTTATTAGAAAATCATAATATTTAATTTATTATTAGAAAAATCATGTTATTAAATATATTTAATATTCAATTAATCACATAAATTTATATGTATTAAGAAGAACATGATATTAAATATTTTTTAATATTAATTAATTAAACATATATTTTGTTCTCACCAAAATAAAAGGGTAAAATATAGGAATGGTTCAACAATACTCGTTGTGCTATTACTATATTTTGTGCTATTTGTGCTATGGCCATCTTGCTATTTTGTGTTATACTCGACTCTCGTGCTATAATTGGAAACCTATGCTATTTTGTTCACGTGCTATCCTGCTATCTTTTACATGACTCTCTCGCTCTAGCATTAGTTACTCTGCCTTTAATACATTAATCATTTAAAGCCTACTTGACTATTGAGATTTAAGTCCTACTGAGCGTTATCGCTTACCCTGCGTTTTTTGTCGTTGTGTTCTCAGGTGAGACCGAGGATGAACCATACACTCAAGAGGACGGGAACGACCTGGAGTGATGTCATAAGTACCCTAGCGTCCTATTACTATGTTTAGCGTTGTAGTAGTTAGGTTTGAAGTTTAGTCTTTGCTTTATTTCAATGTAATTGGGCCCTATAGATTGGCTCTGATATTAGTGGTTGTAACTAGACATTGGAAATTATTAATGAGAAAGGTTTGCTTTAGTATTATTCATTGTGCAATGGTTTGATGTCTAGTACTTGCTCTATACCTTTTCTTGCAACTGCCTCGTGTTTCGATATTCCGCGTCAGGGCGTGACAATTTTGTGGTATCAGAGCCTAGGTTATTCTTAAGTATAGGATGATCTAGGTTAACCTGCCTCGACTAGAGTCAATTATCCTACCTATGTGAGATGTGGTTAGAGCCAAGGGTAACTAGCTAAAATGAACTCACACACGCACAAATTAAATTCCACATCGATATCATGACAATAAGTTATTTTGTAGGAACTAAGCAATCAAGATGACTGCTGAACGTGCTCAAATGAGGGGCATGCAACAAACCATCCAAGAACTGACGCGCGCCATCGTGCAAGCTACCCAAGGAGGTGGCAATCGTGGTGCAGGTGACCTGCATCGCAACTTCAGGAGTCTAAACCCACTTAGGTTCAGTGGATCTACAGATCCGGATGAAGCTGAGCACTGGCTCAAGGAAACGGAAAGGATCTTCCATGTTATGCAATATGCAGCGGGGGATAAGCTGCTACTAGCTACATTTCAACTGGAGAAGAATGCCCGCGCTTGGTGGGAGTCAGTGGAAGCTACTAGAGAGAATGGGCAATTTACCTGGAACGAATTCAAAGAAGCTTTCAACTCTAAATACTTCTCCGAGCGTGTCCAAGAAAGGAAGGCTGTGGAATTCGCTGCTCTTAAATAGCGGAGTTTGACTGTGGCCGAATATGAAGCCCAGTTTTCAAGACTGTCACGCTATGCTGCACATCTGGTGAACACCGAAAGGATGAAGGTCAAGCGCTTTCTAAATGGCCTTAAGCCCCACTACATCACTCATTTGGCACCTCTCAACATCCAGACCTATGTTGAGATGGTAAAGAAAGCCCAACTACTGGAAGATGCTACGGACTTCACCGACCGTATCAAAGGGAAGTTCGTCAAGAAGGAAGTGACATCAGGTCAGTCATCTGCTAAGCCTACCAATGGCAAGAAGAGTCCCTTCAACATCACGGAGGGATCCGGCCAAGAAAGGAAACCCAAGGTCTTTATACCCAACACTCCAGCCAAGAGCAACTGCAAGCACTGTGACAAGCCCGGTCACACCACTGACGAGTGATGGAGGAAAGTCGGAGCATGTCTGCGCTATGGAAGTCGCGATCACCGCATCCCCGAGTGCCTGCTACTGAAAGAGAATGAAAGGCGCCCTAATGCGCCTAAGAAACAAGGAAAGCTGCAAGCCCTGCATAATGAAGAAACCACAGAGGAAGGAGGTGTGGTAGAAGTTACCCATCAAGTTTTCTCTCTACCTGCATTTGTCTTATTTGATACTAGAGCAACTCATTCATTTATATCTCAAAATTTTGTGGAGACCGTGAATACCAAACCTACATCCATGGGATGTGAATTCTCTATCACTACGCTACTAGGAGAGAAGGAGAAACTAAACAAATACTTTCCATCTGCCGATGTAATGATCGGAGACCAAAACTTAAAGGCCGACCTGGTATGTATGCCCATGGAAGGCTATGATGTAATCTTAGGAGCCGACTGGTTGTCCGCTTATGGGGCAAGTGTCGACTGTAAGAAAGGGAAAGTTACCTTTAGTGGCTTTCCTAAATTGGCATTCTCTAGGATTAGACATAAGAGACAGATGTCTCTAATCTCCGCCATAAAGGCTCATAACATGATAAGGAAAGGTTGTATTGCCTTCCTAGCAGCCATAGTGGTGGAAAAGAAGGGTTCTAAGATAGAAGACATTCACATAGTTCGGGATTACCCCGTTGTGTTTCCTGAAGATCTGCCAGGGATTCCCCCGGAACGTGATGTCAACTTCGCCATAGAGTTGATCCCTGGAGCTGCCCCGGTATCACGTCAACCGTACTGGATGTCACCTGCCGAGCTAAAGGAGTTGAAGACACAACTGATGGAGCTACTAGAAAAGGGGTTCATTAGACCAAGTACTTCCCCATGGGGAGCGCATGTGCTGTTCGTCAAGAAGAAGGATGGATCGATGAGGCTCTGCATCGACTATCGGCAACTCAATCAACTGACCATCAAGAATAAATACCCATTGCCCAGGGTCGATGAACTATTCGACCAAATATCCGGAGCTCAATATTTCTCCAAGATTGATCTTCAATCTGGTTATCATCAAATGAGGATCAAGGATGACGATATCTTCAAAACGGCTTTCAGGAGCAGGTACGGACATTATGAATTCGTCGTTATGCCTTTTGGTCTAACCAATGCTCCTGCAGCCTTTATGCAACTCATGAACAGCATATATCGGCCATATCTCGACAAGTTCATGGTCGTCTTTATCGATGACATCCTCATATACTCCAAGACCAAGGAAGAGCATGAAGAACACCTGAAGATAGTATTGCAAGTCTTGCGAGACAACAGACTGTACGCAAAGCTTAGAAAGTGTGAATTTTGGCTCGAAGAAGTGTCCTTCTTGGGCCATGTCATCTCAAAGGACAGCATTTCCGTTGATCCCTCCAAAGTCGAAGCTGTACTCAACTGGGAGAGACCAACAATGCCACAGAAATCAGAAGTTTCTTGGGGCTGGCTGGCTATTACAGGCGGTTCATCAAGGACTTCACAAGGATCGCCGTTCCTCTCACCCGACTGACACGAAAGGAGAATCCATACTCCTGGAGTAAAGAGTGTGAGAAAAGTTTTCAAACTCTTAAAGATTGCCTGACCTCAGCACCTGTTCTCGCTCTGCCAATAGAGGGAGAAGGTTTCTGTAACGTCGCGCATTTTTCGAATCTTCGTGGATCCTCGGTTTAGCGTATGGGGTGGTCACACCTTGACCAGTGCGACTTGTGTTGTGTGTTTCTTATTGGATACTTACCAGGGTTGGTTATGGATCTGTGTTGGTGTTCAGTGCGCTGGACATCAACAGTGGGTTGACGTCCAAGTTTGTGACGTCTACTGTGTGTTGGCGGCAATGGTGTTGTCGTTAACATGTTCTTGGCGTCCATCGATGTGGACGTCTACCATTGAACTTGGCGGTGAGCGTTGTGGATGCCTAGTTGGGGCGGTTTGGTTAGCGGCGCAGAGGTTGACGTTGACCTGAGGCCCCTGTGTTTTTAGGGGTAACCCGAGCCTTCTTCTTTCCCCACCTTCTCCCCTCCTTTTCCCCCACCTATACCCTTGTGCCTCTTCACTACTTCCGGCGGTCCACGGGAGCCCGTGGGAAGGCCGTGATGCGCGCAGCAGCGACAGATCAGGCGGGAATGACGGATTGGAGGGCGGTGTTCGCGGGAAGCTCCTGGGGTTTCGATGCGATTTGAGGTTCTTTAGGAGTTTATTTGCATTTCAGAGGTAGGGACTGGATCCCTTGATTTCTCCTGTTTGGACTTGTCATGCTCCATTAGCATAGATTGCTTGTTATTCGTGTTTTCAGAAAAAATGTTTACCATGCTGGGAGATTGGGTGGTTTGATCGATCCAAATGTTGGATCTTGCTTTTCCGGTTTGATTATAGTATACAGAGGTAAGGGGAAGTGTTTCCCCTTGTTTTTCTGCTATTTATAGGGCTAGATTGCTCGTGTGATCGGCCTGGGGCCGTTCTGTGCGTCCTGTGTGTGTTGAGTGCTGAAGATCTCGACGTCAACATCGGTTGACGCTGAGTTCTTCGTTGGGAGATTAACGGCTAGGTTTCTAGCCATTGTTTTTGAGTAAATGGCTAGGTGGTGGCCGCTTACTTAGTATTGACGGCAAGAAATATTGTCATCTATATTCTATGGACGGCAATCGATGTTGCCGCCAACCTGTGCATGTATCAGTATAGTGTGTTTCACGATGTTCTTGTTGCAAGTATTGCGATGCAATGTGTTTATCGATACTGAGCGGTGCAATAACACCTGTGGTGCTCCTAGAGCACATGGCTTTTGAGGCCAGCTTACCGGCTATGTAGTTTACTAGTTCTTTACGTGTGTGCGTGGGATTCACTACATCCTAGCGCACAAGATTTATGTGAAATATTACGGGTTTTGGTGTCGTGCACATGGTTGGTGTGTGCATGGCATATCGTACGTTATTGTGCTTATTGTATCTTAATTATTATGATTAGTTCGTGGTATTGTGGTGATGAGGTTCACATCTGAACCTAGCCTCGATCCTTTAGAATCTTTTGTAGATTCTTCTGGATGAATGATTAGTAAAGTTTAAGTATGGTTATTATGTGAATATTGTGTACTGCGTTTAGTGTGACCTTCACTGTCACTTTGTGACCGATGACAGGCCATGGTGTTATCATTAATATGGTTTATATGCGTGATTGTGTAAGTTAGCTTGTAAGTCACAAGGTGACTGGAATAAGCTATTCCTAACATATGTATCGTAATTGGTAATAGAAAGTGTTTGTGTATATATCGTGGTTTAAGTTTGCTGAGTTTGGTGGTCCGGCGCCTATTCCGTAATGCCTCTCTAGTCGGGTACCCCAGGTTCCTTGTGAGCCAGGCACGTGTGTTTGTTGTGCTTGGGGTTTATCCCGGTACTTGTGTTGTACCGTCGAGGTCTGTGTCGTCTTCCTGGACACCCTCACCCCTGTGTTTGAGTTGTACGTCCGGCTGAGGGAAAGACTACATTAGAACAGCGGCTTGTGTTTGTGGGTGTGCAGTCGCTTGTAGTGTGCTCGTAGTTGGGGGTACGGACACCAGTAGTCGACACTGGTCCCCAGCTAGTCCTGTTTTCCAGTGCCTCACTTTAGGGTGCTCTGGCCAGAGACCCTAGAGGTGCCAGGCATGGACCTGCAGCTGTGTGTCTGCAGGTGTGGTGTTGGTTGGTCTCCACAGTTGTTTGACTTGTTCTCGTGGAGCGGCAGTTGGACCTTTCGTCCGTGACTGCGAAACTGAGAGGTTGTTCTTGTGTTGTGTTGTTCGGGTTGGATACTGGCCTGATCAGCTAGTAGTCCATTCATGTGTGGTGGCATCGTTCCTTTCCGACTCGTGCTTTGCTACTCGTCGTGGTTTGTGAGTTAGTGACTCATAGTCAAGGTTTGACTTGTTTTAGGTGTGCCCTGGTGTTGGCACGATTGTGACTGCGGTTGTGGCTTGTGGTGTGCCCGAGTAGTGGCACAGTTTTGGTTATGGTTGGTGAGTGTTGACTCACCAAATGTGGTTTAGCTTGCTATGGTGTGCCCTGTTACGTCACTGGTTTACTTGTGGTTTCCGTGCTGGTACCTTGTGGTAATAGGTACCTGTACCCCGTGTGGGTAATGGTTTGTGGTGGTACGTCGTATACCAATCTTTCTGGTGTTGACGTGGAACTGTGTATCGTGGAGGTCATGTGGTGTGACCTTCCACTCAATGTGCTTCACCCTCCCTCAGGTAAGCTACCGTATATAGTTTTCATGTGTGATGGATTGGCCCGCTGTAGCCGATCATGTTACTTGGTGTGTATGATTTCCGACATATTGTGGTTTGGGTATAAAGGGCCAGCTTTTGGTTAGTAGTCCTGTTACCCACATATTTAAGACTCGCCTGTAAAGCTTATAGCTTAAGCAATTGGTTGTGACTGTGATTTGCCTGTGAGGCTTGTAGCCTAGGCGTTACTGTTGTTGAGCGAACTAGTGGTGTGAAACTAGTCCTATTGTTTCCTCTTACTTTCCGAGGTTGTGAATAGCTAATGTGTTTATATTTAATTGTAGTTTAAATACAATTGTTGTGAGCATGAAATGGTTTGGTTATATATGTGGCCAGTGAGACCCATTGAGGTTGAGGTCTCTTCTGTTGGTTGTTGTGGTCCTTAGGTGGTCCCTACTAAGTCTGTGACTTGTTGAGGCTCACTCCCCTACAGTTCTTTTCAGGGCTTGCCGAGTGTTTGGCTTGCAGCGGCGTTGTGTCAGACTTGTACCACCAACAGTTGTGTAATAATTAGTGTTGTTTGAGCTTGTACTCCCTCGGAGTATGCCCCAGGTAGTTGTACTTTTTAATTGGACATGTAATAATGTAATGGGACCATTGTAAATTGTTATATGCAGGTATGAGCACATGTACTTTCTTATGTCTTGTACTGTTGTGGTTTGTCTTTTATATTCTTACTGGACACTTGTGTGAGCTATCCCTTGCGAGACTTCGGTCCATTCGCGGGAGGCGGATCTGAATATGGAGCCTTAATGGGCATAAATATCCAGGGCCGTCACAGTTGGTATCAGAGCATGGTCTAGTTAGAATATGAAAAGACATTGAAGTTACAATGTCCCAATACATGGATTAATGTCCACTGCTGGTAGTAAGTCTGTGGTTTTATGTGTTATAAGGTGATTTTTATATGAACTTTTGGCACGCAAACCTTGTGTTTCTGTTTGTTAAATTAGCAGTTGTGAGTAGTTGTTGAGCCATAGAATGGTTAGTGGTATAAATTGTGTCGTTGCATCAGTGTGCCAGGGTGCAGTTGAAATTTTGTGTTTAAAAGTTTTTAGTGGCAGATATTAAAGAAATTAGTGGAGTTAGTTATGTTGGTTAGCAAAAGTAAAAGGAAATTTCAGAAAGATATTTGTAAATGGTGCTCTAGTAAAGAATAAGGTTAACAGAGACATGTATAATATGAGGTGTCAGTGTGACAGATCAACAGAATGTTACCAACAGAGGATAGTGTGTGTGTGTGATAAGTTGCAGAAGAGGACCTTGGCAGAGGTATTGTTGTGTTTGAAATTTGTGTTAATAGGATTTGAAAAGCGGCTTGAGTAATAATGTGATTAGAGCTTTGGCAACTTGAGAATGATTAAATAAGGCAGACTGGTTTCAGATAAAGTACGGGTACATAGAGGAATAGAGAATTGTGACAGTCCGATAAGGATAAGGGTGTCTTGACAATTAGAGAGTTGAGCAGAGGTGGTTAGTTAAGTAAAGAAAGGGTAAAGAAAGATCACTGTATAGTTAGACTTTTCTGAGCACAAGAAAAATACCGGCCTAGCAAGTGGCAGTTTATGAGAATTATATAGAGTCAGATGCAGTGTTACAGATAAGGTTACTGTTGTTTAATAACTGAGTATAATTCGAGAAGAGAAGAGGTGAAGTTTGTGTTTAAAAGAGATTGAGGCTGTACGAAATAAAATAAGAATTATGTGAATCAGAATAGAAAGAAGCGGATTAATTAAGAAACAGTTAAGTGGTGCCAGGTTAAGTGAAATAGAGAATCAGGCGGAGTATGTTATTGTATTTAACAAGATTGACTCCAGACTATGGCCTTGGTAGTTGTGAATAAAGAATACTTGTGTGACAACAGCAATAGCAGTATGAGTGGTACAGGATGAACAGCTAGGCAACACAATAATTGAGAAGAATGTTTACAGAGAAGATATTATGTTTAATACAGTTGGTAGATTATTAATCTGAAAAAAGAAAGAGTATGATAGATTGTGAAACAGATATAACTGAAAGATCGAGAAAGTGATCGATAAGAGTTTGCATGGCTAAATAGAAATTGAAAGTGGCAAGTACAAAATGGAGAGAATGTAATCAGTTAAACATTCAGATGGTACCCGATTGAAATAAAGTTTAATGCATGTAAAGTTAGCTGAGTAGTTTAATTCTTCCCTAAAAAGAAAGTGTTACAGTAATGAAAGCAGATGCTTTGAGAAATGATGGAAATAATGTGGTTAGTCAGCTAGAGAATGTAAATTGAAGTTAAAAAGGAATATGAAAAATAAAGTATGTTAGTAATGTAATGGTATGGTAGAATTCGGATTTTTAAAAGATGTGGTACAATTAGAATTGAAGTATTGGAAAAAGTAGTTTGGAAATTTTAATATTGTTTTCCAATATTGATTGAGCAAGTAAAGCAATCTGTAATGAATATAGCCGGAATCAAAGCAATTATGAAAGTGTGCAGCAATTGTGAATAATAGTAGAAGCAGAATGTATGAAATATTCTGTCAGATATTCAGCAGGATCAGAGTAGCGCAGTGGAAGCGTGGTGGGTCTACAACCCACAGATCAGAAAACTGAAAATATGAGAATGGATAAAATAAGGTAGTAGTTAATAATGATAAGCAGGATAATGGCTAGCAATGACAAAGTGAGTAATGGAATGGCATTAAGAAATTCGAGAAATTAAGCAAGGTTTAGCACGAAAGAACATCCAAAGGTAGTGGAATAAAATGAAAGGATTTGAGCAGAAAGAAATGGCCCAAAAAGAAATGTTGCAAACACAGCCCAGAAAATGTGAAAGTAGGTTCAGTCCAAGGAGATAAAGCGCCATTGGCAAGGTAGAATTGCCTACAATTGAAAGGTAAGGAAAGGTAATGGAATCGATAAAACAGAATAATTGTGAAATGAATTGAAAGAAAAGAAAAGAGCAAAGCAAAGATGGAATTGGAGAGATGAGTCAGTTAGCACAGATGAATTGAAAGGCTGATACAGAGAAAGAGTATCCTTCTTGTTCTGTATATGGTTTTGTTTTTTTAGGTAATAGTCCGGCATGTCGTGATTTATGTTGAATGTCGAGGACGACATTTCTTTTTAGGTGATAGTAATGTAACGTCGCGCGTTTTTCGGATCTTCGTGGATCCTCGGTTTAGCGTATGGGGTGGTCACACCTTGACCAGTGCGACTTGTGTTGTGTGTTTCTTATTGGATCCTTACCAGGGTTGGTTATGGATCTGTGTTGGTGTTCAGTGCGTTGGACATCAACAGTGGGTTGACGTCTAGGTTTGTGACGTCTACTGTGTGTTGGCGGCAATGGTGTTGCCGTTAACATGTTCTTGGCGTCCATCGATGTGGACGTCTACCGTTGAACTTGGCGGCGAGCGTTGTGGACGCCTAGTTGGGGCGGTTTGGTTAGCGGTGCAGAGGTTGACGTTGACCTGAGGCGCCTGTGTTTTTAGGGGCAACCCGAGCCTTCTTCTTTCCCCACCTTCTCCCCTCCTTTTCCCCCACCTGTACCCTTGTGCCTCTTCACTACTTCCGGCGGTCCACGGGAGCACGTGGGAAGGCCGTGATGCGCGCAGCAGCGGCAGATCAGGCGGGAATGACGGATTGGAGGGCGGTGTTCGCGGGAAGCTCTTGGGGTTTCGGCACGATTTGAGGTTCTTTAGGAGTTTATTTGCGTTTCAGAGGTAGGGACTGGATCCCTTGACTTCTCTTGTTTGACTTGTCATGCTCCGTTAGCATAGATTGCTCGTTATTCGTGTTTTCGGGAAAAAGGTTTACCATGCCGGGAGATTGGGTGGTTTGATCGATCCAAATGTTGGATCTTGCTTTTCCGATTTGATTATAGTATACAGAGGTAAGGGAAGTGTTTCCCCTCATTTTTCTGCTGTTTATAGGGCTAGATTGCTCGTGTGATCGGCCTAGGGCCGTTCTGTGCGTCCTGTGTGTGTTGAGTACTGAAGATCTCGACATCAACATCGGTTGACGCTGAGTTCTTCATTGGGAGATTAACGGCTAGGTTTCTAGCCGTTGATTTTGAGTAAACGGCTAGGTGGTGACCGCTTACTTAGTATTGACGGCAAGAAATATTGTCGTATATATTCTATGGACGGAAATCGATGTTGCCGCCAACCTGTGCATGTATCAGTATAGTGTGTTTTGCAATGTGTTTATCGATACTGAGCGGTGCAATAACACCTGTGGTGCTCCTAGAGCACAGGGCTTTTGAGGCCAGCTTACCGGCTATGTAGTTTACTAGTTCTTTACGTGTGTGCGTGAGATTCACTACATCCTAGCACACAAGATTTATGTGAAATATTACGGGGTTTTGGTGTCGTGCACATGGTTGGTGTGTGCATGGCATATCGTACGTTATTGTGCTTATTGTATCTTAATTATTATGATTAGTTCGTGGTATTGTGGCGATGAGGTTCACATCTGAACCTAGCCTCGATCCTTTAGAATCTTTTGTAGATTCTTCTGGATGAATGATTAGTAAAGTTTAAGTATGGTTATTATGTGAATATTGTGTACTGCATTTAGTGTGACCTTCACTGTCACTTTGTGACCGATGACAGGCCATGGTGTTATCATTAATATGGTTTCTATGCGTGATTGTGTAAGTTAGCTTGTAAGTCACAGGGTGACTGGAATAAGCTATTCCTAACATATGTATCGTAATTGGTAATAGAAAGTGTTTGTGTATATATCGTGGTTTAAGTTTGCCGAGTGTGGTGGTCCGGCGCCTATTCTGGAATGCCTCTCTAGTCGGGTACCCCAGGTTCTTTGTGAGCTAGGCACGTGTGTTTGTTGTGCTTGGGGTTTGTCCCGGTACTTGTGTTGTACCGTCGAGGTCTGTGTCGTCTTCCTGGACACCCTCACTCCTGTGTTTGAGTTGTACGTCCGGTTGAGGGAATGATGACAGTAGGGCAGCGGCTTGTGTTTGTGGGTGTGCAGTCGCTTGTAGCGCGCTCGTAGTTGGGGGTACGGACACCAGTAGTCGACACTGGTCCCCATCTAGTCCTATTTTCCAGTGCCTCACTTTAGGGTGCTCTGGCTAGAGACCCTAGAGGTGCCAGGCATGGACCTGCAGCTGTGTGTCTACAGGTGTGGTGTTGGTTGGTCTCCACAGTTGCTTGACTTGTTCTCGTGGAGCGGCAGTTGGACCTTTCGTCCGTGACTGCGAGACTGAGAGGTTGTTCTTGTGTTGTGTTGTTCGGGTTGGATACTGGCCTGATCAGCCAGTAGTCTGTTCCCGTGTGGTGGCGTCGTTCCTTTCCGACTCGTGCTTTGCTACTCGTTGTGGTTTGTGAGTTAGTGACTCATAGTCGAGGTTTGACTCGTTTGAGGTGTGCCCTGGTGTTGGCACGATTGTGACTCCGGTTGTGGCTTGTGGTGTGCCCGAGTGGTGGCACAGTTTTGGTTATGGTTGGTGAGTGTTGACTCACTAAATGTGGTTTAGCTTGCTGTGGTGTGCCCTGTTACGGCACTGGTTTGCTTGTGGTTTCCGTGCTGGTATCTTGTGGTAATATGTACCTGTACCCCGTGTGGGTAATGGTTTGTGGTGGTACGTCGTATACCAGTCTTTCTGGTGTTGACGTGGAACTATGTATTGTGGAGGTCGTGTGGTGTGACCTTCCACTCAATGTGCTTCACCCTCCCTCGGGTAAGCTACCGTATATGGTTTTCATGTGTGATGGATTGGCCCGCTGTAGCCGATCATGTTACTTAGTGTGTGTGATTTCCGACATATTGTGGTTTGGGTATAAAGGGCCAGCTTTTGGTTAGTAGTCCTGTTACCCACGTATTTAAGACTCGCCTGTAAAGCTTATAGCTTAAGCAATTGGTTGTGACTGTGATTTGCCTGTGAGGCTTGTAGCCTAGGCGTTACTGTTGTTGAGCGAACTAGTGGTGTGAAACTAGTCCTATTGTTTCCTCTTACTTTCCGAGGTTGTGAATAGCTAATGTGTTTATATTTAATTGTAATTTAAATATAATTGTTGTGAGCATGAAATGGTTTGGTTATATATGTGGCCAGTGAGACCCATTGAGGTTGAGGTCTCTTCTGTTAGTTGTTGTGGTCCTTAGGTGGTCCCTACTGAGCCTGTGACTTATTGAGGCTCACTCCCCTACAGTTCTTTTTAGGGCTTGCCGAGTGTTTGGCTTGCAGCGGCGTTGTGTCAGACTTGTACCACCAGCAGTTATATAATAATTAGTGTTGTGTGAGCTTGTGCTCCCTCGGGGTATGCCCCAAGTAGTTGTACTTTTTAATTGGACATGTAATAATGTAATGGGACCATTGTAAATTGTTATATGCAGGTATGAGCACATGTACTTTCTTGTGTCTTATACTGTTGTGGTTTATCTTTTATATTCTTACTGGACACTTGTGTGAGCTATCCCTTGCGAGAGTTCGGTCCGTTCGCGGGAGGCGGATCTGGATATGGAGCCTTAATGGGCATAAATATCCAGGGCCGTCACAGTTTCTCTGTCTATACTGATGCCTCAGGGATTGGGCTAGGGTGTGTACTGATGCAAAAGGAGAAAGTCATCGCCTACTCTTCTCGACAACTGAAGACTCATGAAGTCAACTACCCCGTGCATGATCTGGAGTTGGCTGCTGTGGTCTTCGCCTTGAAGATCTGAAGACACTACTTGTATAGAGAGAAATTCATTGTTTACTCAGACCATAAAAGTCTGAAGTATTTATTCTCCCAGAAAGAACTCAACATGAGATAGAGAAGATGGATGGAATACCCCAAAGATTTCGACTTCAACATCCAATACCATCCAGGCAAGGGAAACGTCGTGGCTGATACTCTTAGTAGAAAGCCGATGGCATCTGTTTCAAGTCTAGTCCTTGGCGAGATGCAACTACTAGTACAATTCACAAGGTTAGACTTAAATATTGAACATAGGGATGACCGAGTCTTGGTTGCAAATATCAAGATTCAATCCGACTTGTTGGAAGAGATCAAAGCTCAACAAGATGATGATCCATTTTTAGTTCGCGTCAAGGAAACTTTAGCCGAAAGACCGGACTTTGCAATGACTGCAGACGGAAGGCTTGTCTTTCAAGGTAGGACATGTGTTCCCGACAATGAAGAACTGAAGAGAAGATTAATGGATGAAGCTCACAAGACAAAGTACACTATTCATCCAGGAGGTACCAAAATGTATCAAGACATGAAAAGAACATTTTGGTGGCTGAACATGAAGAGAGAGGTAGCGAAACATGCCGCTCACTGCCTTACTTGCCAACAAGTAAAAGTAGAACACATGCGCCCTGTTGGTGTACTCAGACCGCTAGATATTCCAGAATGGAAATGGGAAAGCATTGGCATGGATTTCATCATGGGTTTACCCAAGACCCGTGGTGGACTCGACACCATATGGGTTATTGTAGACCGACTAACCAAATCTGCCCACTTCCTAGCCATAAAGAGTAAGTGGTCAGTAGAGGTACTAGCTGCCTTATATGTCAAGGAGATTGTAAGACTACATGGCATTCCATCATCTATTATTTCAAATCGAGATCTGAGATTTACATCTCATTTTTAGAAAGGACTGCAAGGTGCACTGGGTACTAAACTCAACTTTAGTACCGCATTCCATCAACAAACGGATGGGCAAACTGAAAGAACCAACCAAATAGTGGAAGACATGTTGAGAGCTTGCACTATAGACTTCCAAAGATATTGGAATGAGCATCTATCTCTTATTGAGTTCGCCTATAACAACAGTTACCAGGCGAGTATCAAGATGGCACCGTTCGAAGCACTCTACGGAAGGAATTGTAGATCTCCTGCATGCTGGAACGAGGTCGGAGAACAGCAATGGCTAGGCCCAGACATGGTGCAACGTACCACAAAGGACATACAAGTGATTAGAGACCGTCTTAAGACTGCTCAGTCCAGACAAAAGAGCTATGCCGACAAAAGAAGGAGAGACTTGGAATTTCAAGTCGGTGATCATGTATTCCTAAAGGTGTCACCTACACGGGGCATCCAAAGATTTGGAGTGAAAGGAAAGCTCAGTCCTACATTCATTGGTCCTTTTGAAGTACTCGAAAGGATTGGTGAGGTTGCATACCGACTGGCATTGCCACCGGATCTAGCATGTGTACACAATGTGTTCCATGTCTCCATGCTCAGGAAGTATGTCTATGACCCTACCCACATCATTCGCCACGAGAAGTTGGTGCTGAACAAAGATGTGACGTACGAAGAGAAGCCAATCAAGATACTAGAACGGAAGGTTCAACAGCTCAGGAACCGTCCCATCCACGTGGTTAAAGTCTTACGGAATAACCGCGGAGTGGAAGAAGCCACATGGGAACTGGAAGGAGTCATCAGACGGAACTACCCCGATCTTTTCAGTAAGACATTCTCTCCTATATGATCATATGAATTTGGGGACCAAATTCTTTTAAGAGGGGGAGGATGTAGCAACCTGGATATTTCCAAAAATTAAAGATCTAAATAATATTAAAGTTCTGATAATTGCAAAACCAAATAAAAGAAAATTAATTAAATTAATCAAAGAAAAGAGAATTAAATAAAAACCATCAAATGAAAATAAGTAATGGGCTTTATTAAATGGACCCATTAGAAATTAGTGGGTCAAAATGGGATTTATAAAAAGAGAATAATGGGAAAATACCCTAAATTCGCAACCTAATTATTACCTAATTAGAAAATGGGAAGTTAATACATTAAATAAGCAAATAGAGTTAGATTTGGAATCTTAAACCTACCCTAATTGATTGGCCACGAATTTGGCTCTCTTCCCAACCCAAACAGGAAGTGGAATGCTTAGAAGGAAGGTAGGAAATAGGAAAACTCGGAATTAATAGGAATTAGACTTAAATTAGGAAAGGGAATGAGGAGAAGCTTAAATACTTCTCTTAAACTCTCATGGCTGGCCCTAGCTCGTGCCAAGAGGTTGCTGGACCAGGAGGAGAGGCCAAGAGGAGGAGATCTCATGGGAGAAAGGAGTTCTCAAGCCCCCAACCCGAGTTCTTCAAGTCTTAACCCTAGAAGAGGAAAACGATCAAAGGTAGGCATTCTCACGAGCATAAACCATGAAAATTTTTCTGTAGGATGTATCATCTATCAGGGACAAAAGCCCTTTGATTTCATATTTTTCCATTGAGCAAACCTTTAGTTCTTAATTTTCCAAGTTCTGTGAACTTCATGACCCCAAACCCTCTTATTAAATTCATATCTTCATGGTTACTCATCCTCATGCCTTAAGATTTTTGCTGTAAGAACTGATGGATGTTAGGGTTCTTTTTCCCTAAAAGCCCTAATTTTTATCTACTCTATCTTGCGAATAAATTCTTGCATGTCCACCAATCGCAGTTTGTTGTACCCCATGTTTCATTTGATTAAACCCTGACCAAAGCATATCTGTTTTCAAATTCCTATTTACTGCAAGTTCTCATGCAAGTTTAGATCAACCTGCAATTGGTTTCATGATTTTTCGTTGCTTGTACAATTAGTTCTATAATTTTGAATCCCCCTATGTCAAGAAGGGAACTCTTGGACCGTAATCCAAGACATGTCTGACCCCCTGTCGGACTCAGGTGCAGGCCCTGTGAACGCAATGGCCCGATAGGCCGTGTTCAGGGGTCTTGTTGAGACAGCATTAACCGTCACGATCTGAACGCGATGGACACTGCCGTCGCGATCCTTGCACCTGTCATGACCGACCCGTCGTGATCCATTCAAACACCTGTCGCGATCGACCCTGCACCCGTCGCGACCCTTACTGGGGTGTGTCGCGTTCACAGGATTTTTTGCAGAAAACCCCTAATTTGCTATGCTCTAATTGCCTATTGTGCTTTTACCCTTTAATCCCAGTTATACCCACAGTAATTTCACTTAATATAAATTGAACATTTCTATGTGATTAAAAATACATACACACGACCAATTTCCATCTATGATTTCATGTCACATGCACACACTTTGAAACCATCCAAATATGGCTTAATTGGCATTAACATGTTACTAAATACATCTGGTAATTTACGCAATTAAATTACCTCATGCTTAATTATACATGTGTACATTTTCGTGCGATGTTTTGGAACACCGATACCGACGTTCCACTATTCTAGAATTCCTCTAGAACATCGAGCACTTGTTTCTATAATTACCCTCTTTCTTGACTTGGACGAACTCTCCGTCGGATATTCCTTCTGTCAGATTAGTGAGTCTTTGTTCAAGGCCTCTGTAAGTCTCCTCTGTCCATGGATTCCCACATGGTCGATGAGTCGGTTGTACCCTAACACCTATTACCCCCTTTAGGGATCAATAAGATCCAAACGGCTATTAGAAGTTCGCTCTTATCTTGAATCATGCCGGACCTCTAGACCTGTGCATAACATGGCCAGTGGAAAGGTAGTGACTTCCACCTGACTGCCAACACCAAGTGCGCGTGTTGCGCAACTGTTACTATCGCATGTTTACTCGACGTCTTACGTGCAATGTCCACTACCTCTCATCTATACTCTACTCACTCGTCTATTCTCGTTCACTCTACTATCTCATCTATTCATCTAGTGCTCTCATCTATTTCTTGGTACTCTCTATTGGCCATTGACTGATTGTCTAAAGATAAACAATATAACCAAAGCCAGCGCAATGGGGCCCGATCTGGTCCTGGGGAGAGTGTCTGAAAGTGCCATTTGCCCATAGGAGTTAAATGATCAGGATGTCGGCATTACATCCAAGTGCCATACTATCTAGATTAATCTAATGACAATCAAAAGTGCTATATTCTCTCGTTGTCTGTTGACAACAAAGTGCTATGCTATACTCGTTGTGCTATTTCTATATTTTGTGCTATTTGTGCTATGGCCATCTTGCTATTTTATGCTATACTCGACTCTCGTGCTATAATTGGAAACCTGTGCTATTTTGTTCACGTGCTATCCCGCTATCTTTTACATGACTCTCTCACTCTAGCATTAGTTACTCTACGTTTAATACATTAATCATTTAAATCCTGCTTGACTATTGAGATTTAAGTCCTACTGGGCGTTATTGCTCACCCTGCGTTATTTGTCGTTGTGTTCTCAGGTGAGACCGAGGATGAACCATACACTCAAGAGGACGGGAACGACCTGGAGTGATTTCATGAGTACCCTAGAGTCCTATTACTATGTTTAGCTTTGCAGTAGTTAGGTTTGAAGTTTAGTCTTTGCTTTATTTCAATGTAATTGGGCCCTATAGATTGGCTCTAATATTAGTGGTTGTAACTAGACATTGGAAATTATTAATGAGAAAGGTTTTCTTAGTATTATTCATTGTGCAATGGTTTGATGTCTAGTACTTGCTCTATACCTTTTCTTGCAACTGCCTCGTGTTCCGATATTCCACGTCGGGGCGTGACACTTCAAGTCTCCTTCTCTTCTTCTTTTCCTTTGCCCAATGCTTGATTCTTGAGCTTTGGATGGTGCTAAGTGCTTGAAGAGAGCAATAAGAGGGGTGTTTTATAGCCCCATGGTCGCACAAGCCCGGAGGCCAATTTCCCAAACACATCACAACTATGAAACAAGCAAATAAGTTTGGCCTCAGGTAGGATTTGGAACACAGTTGAAAATCACGACCGACACATACGTCGCGATTCAAGTGCCTTACTCTGACTACTGAAGGTAATACACGACGGACTAAGTAGTCGCGATTCAGGTAAGTATACACGTCCATATACCCAGTCTCGATTTACAAGCATCATTATTTCTATTTCAGTGCTTTATATCTGTTGCTTGTCATTCCTGATCATCCTTTGAGCACAAATCTGGATATGCGTCTCTTGCTGAGCTTCATACTCATCTTCAGAAAGTCCCTCTGGTAACGTTATCATTGCATTTTACTATATAGTATACTCTATTAGAGCATATCAAGGACCTTGAGGCTCTGATGAATCTGAAGTTTGAGTTCCCCTCCATCGCCAAAAACAGTGATAATTTCAGAGGATTCTTATGACTTGAGGATAGGCTGTTACGCTTTGCAAGGAGGATGATGGACCCACGCCTGGAAACCCTGGTGTCCTGACTTAACTCAGCATCATAACAATATTATCATTGATTATTTTATATTTTCCTTTGTTTTAATCTTTTTCCTTTTAGCCCAGTATGCATCATGTAGGACTTTGAGTTCATTGCTTGCTCTCGTGCTTAACTGAAGAGAGCCACTTATTTTTAATTCCAATTAACATAAAATATTACATTCCGAGTCAAGTATTCAGTTCATCTTGTTGATGTTTGAAGACCGTCTTTTGAGAAAACTCCTTGTTTTGGATTCCTATATCAATTCATCTTTTTTCCCATAGATCCACCTTGGCTGCAGCACGTCCACAAGCTGGTAAACGCTCTCAAATGGTGAAACATGTCAGATTGTGTCTGTAGGTATTTCCCCTACACTGGAAGTTGATCTTTCTCCCTTCATACCCATGTGCACACCCTTCCCCTTCGTCCAAACAATTGAGTTATCTCTTGAGGCTTTCTCTAAGCCACTTCATTTTGAATTGAAGAACAACTCCTATCATATGTTGTTGAAGGCATGTCTCATCACACTTTGGCATCTATTTTTCAGTCATTCCACTCCATTCCCTACTTTCCACTCCATTTCCTTGCAAAGCAGACGCCAAGGTGAGGCAGCTATACACACGCCAATTTTGACAACATATTGAGTAAATTTCATGTTATAATGCAATGCCTCAAAGTGGCACTCTTCAATTAACCATTTGAGTAATTTTTCTTTTTTTATGGTTTTTTATAAGTTTTTTAGAAATTTTTCTAGGGCTTTCAGGGGGGGTCCTCTGTGCACAGTTAATTCGCGATGGACATAGTGGTCGCAGTTCAGGAATTTGATCTACGACGGGTCATGTCGTTGCGTATTATCTTCCTATTATGACTTCTACTATGTTTTGTAATCGCGTCCGTCAGAGTCATCACATTTATGAATTTCCATATTCGATTTATGGTAATTTCCAAAATCATTTTTAAAAAGATTTTGTTGCTAAATACATTCGCATCCACTTAAGTCATCATGTTTATGGCCTTCCATTGTTTAAAAGATCGATTCCCACAAGAAGATCGATTCTTTCAAATGCGCGACCACTCATGTCATCACGATTTAATATTTCCATTTATTAATTTGTTAAGAATCCGATCAATATTGGAAGTGTCAGAAACCCGACGGTCATCATCGTCGCAATTTTTATTCCTGCTATAATCGATGTTTGAAAAGGCCTAATCGAAGTAAGGAAGTCTTTTTCAACGCGACGCTTTGATCGGTCGCGGTTCACTTTTAAAGGAGACCATTGTATCCATCGTGATTTACATATTTTACCCCTATAAAAGGACCCCCGAGGCCATTATTTTAAGAGAGAGTCCAAGTGCTGAGGTGAAGCCCTGCTGTGTTGGAGAGCCAAACACCGAGCTTGAAAAGAAGAACCTCTGCCCCTCAAGCAAGTTTCAAGTCTTCATCAATTGGAGGAGATTGTGCTTCATCCTCTTAAGCCAATTCAAGCAAGGAGGAGGAGGCTTCTTCCTTTTCAACCACTGTTGCGCCTGAAGCTTTTCAATAGATTCATCTTCTTCCTTTTGTTCTTTTGCTTCTTCATTTAGTGCATTCATCTCACAACCACTATAGTCCCTCACACACCAGTTCATTTCTTTCATTCCCATACTCTTTTAGGGGTTTTACACCACCTTCACAAAGTGAGTTTTGACCCATACATGTGTGATGATCCTCGCCGCTCAAACCCGTTAACCCAATGACGTGCCCGGCATGACTCCGTCCCCCGCAAACGGGCCGTAGCCTCGCAAGGGATATCAACAAACACATGTCCTTGGAAATATAAAAGAACACACTAAACATATAGAAGATTCCATATCTCACATATATTAACATGAAATGTACATATTTAGTTCTGAACATAAGTCATAGTACAAGGTACAGCAGCCAGGGACAAACCCCCAAGGCTCAACAAGAAGAAATATTACTCTGCTGGTCACGAAGGCCCAACTCCACTACGGTTCCGATCAGAACTAGAAGAGGGACGAGAACCCTCCTACTCTCCTTCACCTGGAAGAAGAAGGGGTGAGCCTCACAAGTCACAGGCTTAGTAGGGTAACTTCCCCAAAGCCGAGTAAACAATGTACAATGATTTAAGTAAGCAAATCTCATAAGCCATTAAAATATATCACTGCCTATGCATGAAACTATAGTTGTAAATAAATAAACGACCAACCACGTACATGTGTACAAGTTAAAGAAGGGCACGCTGCACACGAGTCACGAGAACTAGTTCGCGACACCAGCCACAGACCTGGACAAATAGCACAAGTCCACCTCTCAGTCTCGCAGCCACGGACGAAAGGTCTAGCTACCGCTCCACCTCAACAGGGACAAGAAATATGGAGACCAACCAACACCACTCCTGCAGACCACACAGCTGCAGGTCCAGGCCTGACACCTTTAGGGACTCCGACCCGAGCTCCCTAAAGTGAGGCACTGGAAACAGGACTAGTTGGGGACCAGTACATCTACTGGTGTCTGTCCCCCAACCACGAGCGCACTACAAGCGACCGCACACCCACAAACACGAGTCGTTTCCCACTGCCACATTTCCCTCAGTCGGGCATACAACTCAAACTCAGGAGTGAGGGTGTCCAAGAAGATGACCCAAACCTTGACGGTACTCACTGTAGGATCGAATAGGTGGATCGATCAGATCTAGAAAGGGGGGTTGAATAGATCTGACACAAGTTACTGCAGAAGCTTAAGCAATTCAAAATTACTTCAAATCAGAGATCAATTTAAACAAACATTTTACTAATCTGAAGTGTGGGTGTGTGTAGATTATGTGTGAAGCAATTAAACACTTAGTGTGAAAGCGAAATCCTATGCAAGCATCTAGCGCGGACAAGTAGATCAAACCATTACACAAAGGATTTTTAGGTGGTTCGGAAATCACATCAGTGATTCCTACATCCACCCCTCACACAGTGAGGCTCCACTAATCACAAAGATCAACCACACTGGAGCACGACGACTCCAAAACAACCTTGAGCTCGACAGCTCACACACACAAACCAAAGCACAGCCGCTCCAGTAATCAAGCACAACTGCTCAACTACACACTTAGTGTGCAACTCACAAAACTGAGCTCAACGGCTCACAAAACCCACGCTAGATCAAAGACAACAAAAATCAGATCCTCTAGCAATGATCTGACTCAAGATGGATTCGTTCACAGGAATTTGTGCAGAACTTCATGCACAAATTTCATAGACGAATTAAGGAAGAACAAACTCAAGGTTAGAGAAGTGGATGTAGAATGAGTGTTCTTCGAAGAAGATTTCTTATAGAAGGTTGAATTGAAGAGGCTTGATGAAGCTCCTCGACAATTGGCGATGCTCTGCTTCAATAGCTTCTGAATAGCCAGAGAAATCTCTTCAATTGCTGTGCTCCTGCTAGATCTGCTCCCTTGCTCAGCACATCAAGGCTCTCTTCAGAAATTGGCCTTGATTCCCTCGTACTTTTTCTTGAAAGAATGGATCGCAGCTTCTGGAGATGAGCAAGATCTAGAGAGGCCTCTTTTTTCTGCCAAAAAGGTTTCGCTGGGAATTGCAACAGCAGCAGCACTCTTTGGGGGGCAAGGATTAGGGGTATTTATAGCCCTATAGGTCCATGTGAACCCCTGGAGTGCGTGGGCACAAAAACCTAGACAGATTCCCTTGATCCCCAAGCGGCCACGTGTCCATAGAATTCAAGTACTGAGATTTTATCCAATGTGTGTCGACACCATTAGCAAAGTCTTCAAACCGGGCTTCTGGGACAGTGAACTAGTGTCGACACCATCAGGGAGTGTGTCGACACCACTGGCATTTCTTTCATAAAATGCTTCTGGGACAGTCAACCAGTGTCGACACCATCAGGGGGTGTGTCGACACCACTGGTCCTTTCTTTTAGAAAATGCTTCTGGGACAGTTATCTAGTGTCGACACCATCAGGGAATGTGTCGAAACCACTGTGGCAAACTTGTGTAATCCTGAAAATATTAAATGTAGGCCATTAACATAAGATAATCAAAGTATGAGACAATAACCATTAAAAAAACATGTTGTTTAGGCATTGTTATGACATGAGAGAGATGTGTAACATGTTTTACACATCATACACAAAATCACAAAGTGTCATCATCAAAACTAGGAAGAGAAAAATATTACTTGGTTAATTACAAAAACACACTCAACCCAACATTCTCCCCATTTTTGATGATGGCAACAATGATTCATCATGGTAATTAGATTTTCTTACAGATGTGATTTTGAGCCATTCATTCACATAGTTCCAAACATGCAAGAAACATGACAATGACATTCAACATTTTCATCATTCAATCAACCATCATTTCATTCAATTGTCATTCTCAAAAGCCTCAATCATACAAAAAGATAACCATATCAGAAGATATATCTTGAAATCCAAAAAAGAAATCCATTACAAAATGAATCCATCTCCCCCTTTGACATCAGCAAAACAAAAGGATTGATCAAGAAGATGGAGGTGGAGGAGGAATAGGGAGTAAGAGGGTCTCAAAAGTCATCATCCTGGCTTCCAAGGCAGACAGACTTGTTCTCATCTGTGTTTGCATGGTGGACAATCTTGTATGCAATAGGTCTTCCATCCTTTGATGATTATCATACATGTTCTCTTGAAATGTACTTAGACTAGCTGACACATGTGGGGAGGCTGAAGAGGAGCTTGGGATGGTGCCATGTTGACTGAAATTACTGAGCACATTCTTGAGATCTGCCATTTCCTGATCAATGTGAGCTATCAAGGTTTTCATTCTGTCTATATCATCAACCAAGTGAGCAAAAGACAATCGACTCTTAGACACTTGAGAGACAGCTTCTTGACTGTTGAAAAGACCCTGTTGAGTGTTGGCTAAAATAGCTTCTAGAACAGTTTGAGTCTTGAGTTGAAGGTCTTTGAGTTGGGTACAAGCATCACCCAAAGTTCCAATGAGCCTATTGAATCTTCGTGTGGCATGGTCAGCTGCCTCTTGCTGTCTAACAAACTGCCCATTGATTGAATTTTCCAATCTTTGAATCCGAAGCTCAAATCTGTCTGACATCTGTTGTATAGAGGAATTGAGATTGTCAAATTGCTCTTGAAGAAATTTGTACAACTCTGGTGGAACAAAAGGTCCACCAAAAGATGTGGAGGCTGATGCATGAGACTGGTGAAAGAAAGTGAAAGGAATTAGAACATTAGAAGGAGGAGGAGGTGTATGAGGTGTGGGTGGAGCAAGTGTGTCTTGTGGGACCTCCATCTCAACCTCAACCTGAGACTGATCAGCAGGATCATTCTGTGGAACATCAGCATCTGGAAATTGTGCTTCTCCTTCAGGTGCAGCTGGTGGCACAACAACTGGTCCTCTAATAATCTGATCACCTTCAATCCGAAAGCCCATGAATTTCTGCAAATGTTTGAGACAGTAAATGTTGTTCTTTGGGATTGTCTGAACCTTTTCATTATCAAATGAAACTCCAAAATGTCTGAACACTTCAATGACATGGGCATCATAAGGCAGAGACCTGTGAAGATCCTTTCTGTTTGTCACGGATAGAATTTGAGTCATAATCAGATTCAAGTTGACCTTAATGTCCTTCTTCATACAGTACATCACAAACCTCTGTATGTCTGTCAGTCTATTCCTCCCACCACCTTGAGGTGTGATAATAGTGGTGAAAATGTGATGAACTAAACAAAGAACTGGAGGAAAGGTATTGGTGTTAAATCGAGTGACATGAGTTTGTCGTGAATCAGTATGATCATGTGGAAGACCAATGAGTAGAGTGTATGCATCATGGAGATCAAATTCAAATGCACTGTAATCCTCACCATCATTAGGAAACTGGAATAGCCGCGAAGCCAGTTCAGGAGTAAACAGAATTGAAGTGTCTTTGACTTCAGACTTAAAACCCTCAGGAACATCCTCCAAGTTCATATAAAATTCCTGAACCAATCGAGGGTAGAAAGTGCGAAATTCGGAAATAAATTTCAACCAACCTTGAAATTGGAAGAAAGTGATAAAATCAGGAAAAGCATTGGTGGAATTCTCGTCTGACAAGTCCACAGCCTGGGGCTTAAGGATAGATCTTCCTTCAATAGAAACCTTGGATGGTGTGACTCCAGGAGTTGAAGAGGAATCACAGGAGTTGGATGAGGATTCCTCGGTATGAGAAGCACTGGAGTCTGAGGAACTAGAGAGAATCTTCTGCCGAGGGTGTTGAGACAAAATGGGGGACTTGCCTTTACTGGAGGGAGTCACCCTTCCCCACTTGGAGGATGTAGCAGAAGGAGAAGGAGCACCCGGACGCTTGGACGGATCATGGCGAAGCTTGCTCCAGCGTTCAGGCTGGGGCTCTTCAATCACGACCCCGCGCGCCGTAGCCCTAGACTTTGCGCCCCATCTTGGAGATTGCTTGGGAGGCATGACGGCGAGCAGGAAGGAAAGAGAGGGAGGGGGTGATATGGAGAAGGAAGAGATGGCGGGAACATGGAAGAGATTCCATTCCTTGCTAGGTGGAGAGAGAGAGAGAGAAGGTGGAGGTTAAAGAAAAGAAGATTTGAAGGCAGTGGGTCGACCTGAGAAAAGGGGCAAAGAAAAAGAACTCACCACATGTGAGGTAAAATGAATCACCGGTTTGTTTACACTAAACATGGACTGGCAAAAGAACTCACCCTGATAGTTTGTGGTGTCGACACAGAAGGAGACTGATGTCGACCTGACAGAATGTGGTGTCAACACAAGAAGAAGACTGTGTCGACCTGTCGGGGTAAAAAGTGGTGAAATTTTTAGGAAAAATGGAAGGAAAGTCTTTATGATGATGAAAAAGTCATGGAACCAAGTATTCAAGGATTTTTAATATGTTAAAGAAAGCATTTGCCATTTGTCATCATAAAACCATTATTTAGTCAAGGGTTAAACAACAGCTCACAAGAGTTGTTCATAAATTCTTCTGAAACTCTAGAATGACAGTTTTCATTGAGATATGATATTCTATGCAGTCAATTACAATCTTTCATCTCTTACTAATCCAAAGTAATGTGCTTTCTTTAGGATTAAGTCAATTGAGTTGAAATTAACCATTCTTAAACAGTCTGATTTGGGTGTAGGTTGTTTGTTTTGTTGATTGAATGTTCGTTAACATTTTAGCAAAGAGCTTTCAATTGTAGTAAATCTCTTTCACTCAAGAACTAATGCTTTTTACACACCATAGTCCCTGGTTACTTAAGATTTACTAATTATCCAGCTTCAAGGGGTGAATGATAACCTTTTGACATCGAAATATACGTTTATCAGATGCCAATATTTCCAGTTACTCAGTTATCATTGAATTTTTTTTTTTTAATTTTAGATAGACCCCTTAGAACAGAGATAGCAAAAACACCTCATGACATACATTGCTCTTCATTCGTTGTGAAGGTGTGTAGTTTCTCAGCATTAATGCCATTGCTCTGTCGAAAAATATTTGAAAGTGAACAATAAGATATGAGTTACAACTTTATCCATCATCAGATGTGAAAGAGAAGTGTAAAGTCAATGCACAATTAACCTTAATTCCATTAAAGAAAGAATATTACTTTAGAAGTTCAGAATAGAAATGAAGGATGACTGAGAGAATATAATAAAGCAATCAAGAAGTCATTCTTTGGTTCTTCAGATAAAATTAATGAACATTTCTTATACAGATGTTGTATCAACACATTGAAACAATTCTGATTTTATGAGAGATAAATGCAATGAATTCTTTAGCTCCCCCTGAGTTGTTAATTCCATCATTCTTTCATAAAAAATAAAGAGGATCCTTCTGAACTGAGAAGATATTCACATGAATTGAATGAAGGGTAGAATGAAGATTTGGTAAAGATAAGAATGAATAGGAATGCACAGGAGACAATGCAGAATTTTGTCAAGACTTCCTGAAAGGTGTTGATTTGATATTGACACCAAAGGCTCACATTACTTCAGCATTTTTCAGATCAGTCACAGTATTACAAGTTTCCATCCCTGAGCTTAACTTTTCTTTACAAGCAATACGACTCCCCCTCAAAATGTGCCTCAATAAAGCATTCAACACTCAACCCCATGACATAGAATTTAAGAAGTATGAACAAAAACAATTTACCGAAGGCAAAAGCTCCCTCTGAACAAATGCCTACAAGGTTCTTGATACTTGGCGGAGACATATACTCTCGCATAGTGAAAGTATTTGGACAAGCTTGACTTGCCTTTGTACAAATCACCATTTGATATACCAAGAAACCAATGTAATGCAAAAGGAGAGAGTTTATTTGTAAAACCAGAACAACATGTATATAAAAAAAAAAATGGAAGACCTCAAAAATGTGGACATTTGCATAAACCAAGCTCTCTTCTTAAAGATGAAAATATGTTGTCAAGAAGAGGCTTAGTGAAAATATCAGCAATTTATTTTTCAGTTTCAATGAAGTGAAGTTCAAATGATTTCTTAGCAACCTCATCCCTTAAGAAATGATGTCTTATTTCAATGTGTTTTATTCGTGAATGCTGAATTAGATTTTTAGACAAATTGATAGCACTAGTGTTGTCACACAATATAGGAATGCACCCTAATTTGTGATTATAATCTAGGAGCTGGTGTTTCACCCAAAGAATTTGAGTGCCACAACAAGCAGCTGCAACATATTCAGCCTCTGCAGTGGATAGAGCGACTGAATGTTTTTTTTTGAAGGCCCAAGAAATTAAGCAACCACCTAGATATAAACACAATCCACTAGTACTCTTTCTATCAAGCTTGCAACCAGCATAATCAACATCATAGTAAGCAATTAGATCTAACTTACAACCAGCAGGATACCAAATTCCAAGTTCACATGTTCCAACAAGATATTTAAAAATTCTTTTGACAGCTAACATGTGACTTTCTTTAGGATTGGCTTGAAACCTTGCGCACAAGCATACGCTAAATTGAATATCAAGCCTTGAGTTTGTGAGATAAAGTAGATATCTAATCATACCTCTGTAGGTCTTTGGGTCCACTGACTTACCAAATGAATCTTCTTCTAGTTTTACATTCATTGCTATTGGTGTGCTTGAATGTTTGAGGTGCTGAAAGTCAAACCTTTTCAGAAGTTCTTTGACATACTTTGTTTGACTAATGAATATCCCTTCACTGGTTTGGTACACCTGCAATCCCAAAAAGAACTGTAAGTCGCCCATCAAGCTCATTTTAAATTCAGTTTTCATATGTTCAGCAAATTCAGTACACAATTCTTTATTTGTGGATCCAAAAATTATGTCATCAACATAAATTTGGACAGCAATGATTTGTTGATTTACAGTTTTTGTGAACAAAGTTTGGTCAACATTACCTCGAGTGTATCCTTTCTCCAATAAAAATAAACTCAAGCGATCATACCAAGCTCTTGGAGCTTGCTTAAGACCATAAAGAGCTTTATTAAGCTTGAAAACATGATCAGGAAATTTTTCATTTTCAAAGCCTGGAGGTTGTTCTACAAAAACATTTTCTTTGATGTATCCATTCAAAAAGGCACTTTTTACATCCATTTGGTAAACTTTAAATTTCAGAGATGATGCAAAAGCAAGAAATATTCTCACAGCTTCTAGCCTAGCTACAGGGGCATGTGACTCTTCAAAATTAATCCCAAACTCTTGATTATACCCCTTGGCAACTAGTCTAGCTTTATTCCTAACAACTTGTCCATTTTCATTCAATTTATTTCTAAACACCCATCTAGTACCAATAACAGATTGATCACTAGGTCTAGGTACTAATTCCCACACTTGATTTCTGTCAAATTGATGAAGTTCATCATGCATTGCATTGATCCAATCCTCACATGTTAGAGCTTCATCAATTGACTTACGTTCAATTTGGGAAATTAGTGCTAGTGGGTTTTCATTTATTGCATTCAGAAAAGATGATCTAGTTCTAACTCTATCATGCACATTACCAACTACATTCTCAATTGGATGATCTCTTAAAAATCTGTTTTCAGGAATTACCTCTTGAGATGCATTCAAGTGTGGAACAATATTACCTGATCCACTTGTGGTAGGTGATTGGTTGTCCAGAATTTCAAATGAGTCTTTATTCTCCTCAACGGATGGTGAAGATTCAACAATGAAATCATCCTCTTCATTATTTTGAGGAACCCTGCAAGATGTAGAATCATCAGTTGAAAATGAGTTTTCATCAAAGATTACATATGGAGATTCTTCCACAGTTTTATTCTTGAGAATGTACACTCGAAAAGCTCTAGAGGTTTTTGAATAACCAAGGAAGATGGCTTCATGACTTTTAGCATCAAATTTATCAAGATTTTCTTTATTGGTATTATGTACAAAGCACTTACAACCAAAGACTTTAAAATAAGATAAAATTGGCTTTTTGTTTTTCAAAAGTTCATAAGGGGTTTTTCTAATTTTTTGTCTGACCAATGCTCTGTTTAGAATGTGATTTGTTATATTTACAGCTTCAGCCTAGAAGGATTTGGGCAGTTTGCTTTCTAAGAGCATGGATCTAGCCATTTCCACAAGTGTTCTATTCTTCCTTTCCACAACTCCATTTTGTTCTGGAGTTCTTGGAGAAGAAAATTTGTGGAAAATGTTTAGTTTAGCACATAAATCAGAAAAAGTTTTGTTCTCAAATTCACCCCCATGATCAGTCAAAATGGATTTGATTTTATGTGAAAAACCAGTTAAGGCAGAGGTGCAGAAGTTCCTGAATTCTAGGTAAGCATCACTCTTGTGGGATAGAAAAATAACCCAAGTATATCTAGTAAAATCATCAATGATGACAAAACTATATCTTTTGCCACTTAGACTAAGAATTCTTGTTGGCCCAAAAAGGTCCATATGAAGTAATTCTAGTGGCTTTGAAGTGAGTACATCATTGAAGGTTTTAAAAGATTTTCTGGTTTGTTTTCCTTGAGCACATATCCCACAAAGTTGATTCTCAATATTTGGAAAAGATTCAGGAAGTCCTTTAACCAGATTAGCCTCAAAAGTTTGTTTATTGTGTTGAAACTTGCATGACCAAGTCTTTTATGTTAAGTCCATGCAATTTCATCTTTATTTGCAACCAAACAAATGTTTTCAGCAAAGTTTTTATCAAGATTGATCATATAGACATTGTTTTTTATTTTGCCAAAGAATTTTATTTTTTCAGTTGAAGAATCAATTATTTTGCAAAAATCAGATTCAAAAACAACTTTGTGACCTTTGTCACACTGTTGACTAATGCTCAAAAGATTATAATCCAAACCATCAACTAACAAAACATTTTCAATTGAGTGTGAGGAGGATTTACAAACCTTTCCAGATCCAATGATTTTCCCTTTATTTTTACCTCCAAAAGTAACAGATCCTCCTTCCTTTTCAATCAGAAATGAAAATTTTATTCTGTCTCCAGTCATGTGTCGTGAACACCCACTGTCAAGGAACCACACATTGGAGTTGGGTGCACAACCTTCCTGCAAGAATTAGATCAGAGAAGAAAAGATTTTGGTACCCAAACATTGTTGGGACCATCAGTTTGTTTGAGCAGAAACAATAGATCTTTTCTAATCCATATTTGAGTTATTTTTGGCATTTGATTTATTTTAGAAGTGATTTCTCTTTTTGGCATTCTAACAATTCTTCTTGGAATGAGAGCACCAGTGTTCTTTCTTTCATGAGCATGGAGGTTATACATTTTGGCATGATTATTCATGTAAGGAACTCCAAACCAAAATTTCTGTTGGTATCTTGGGAATTTTGGATAAAAGGATTGTGAATGGTACCAATAAGGATTATGATACATTTTATTCCAAGAGTTGATCCAATCAAGTTGATGTGTTGTCTTATACCTCCAATGACTATCATGAAAGTTTGTTTCTTTGTTTTTACTGTTTTTCAAATTTTTTTTTGATTTTTTGTTTAACTGATTGTTAGTTTTCAGAATTGGACAGGTCGACCTATGTTGGACTAGTGTCGACCTATCACCAATGTGTGTTGACCTATCTTGTTTCTTTTGGTTAGAGATATTCTTTTTGTTCTGATTCTTGGACATTTCAGATGTGTTCGTTGACACTTGTTCATTTTTGTTTTCTGGACTAGTACTTTTGACAAATTTTATCAAAGGAATTTTTGAAGGTTTTTCTTTCTTTTCACCAGATTTATTCTTCAAAGATTTTTGTGTGGTGAATCCTAGTCCATATTTTTCAGCATTCATTCTTACTCCTGACAATGCATCAAGGTTTTCTTTTCCTTTTGTGAAGCTTTCAATTACTTGTTCCTTTTCTCCCAACAAGTTCTTAAGTTTCTGGATTTCATCAACAGCTTGTAGCTTTTCCTTTTGTTGCAATTCTATTTTTTCATAAAGTTTTTCAAAATTATTACTGGCCTTTTGATATGCAAGTTTGAGTTCATCAATTTCATTCAAAAGTTCTTCCTTTTCTTCATTAAGTTCATATACTTCATTTTCAAGTTCAGAAATTCTTCTATTCAATGAAGTATCATGCATGGTATTTTCAAATTTCTTTTTCAGATGCTTGTTTTCTTTTCTTATTTTAGAGAATTTTTCAACCAACTCAGCATATGCATCTTGCCAATCTTCAATAGAGTATTGTTCAAAAGAAGAGCTTACCTTTCCATCACTGATGTTGGCCATAAAGCATAGCTCCTCATTTCGTGAACTTGAGGAGTTTTCTTCTTCATCCTCACATTGGTCATGATTTGACCAAGTTGCTACCATAGCTTTAGGCTTCTTTATTTTGTTGTTCTTTTTGTACTTGTCCTTCTTATTCTCAGGACATTCCCCCTTCATATGTCCTGCCTTGTTGCATCTGTAGCAAATAATAACCTCATCAGTTTTTTGATTTCTACTAGAATTGAAATTTGAAGAAGAAGAGATATTCCTTTTCCCAAAAGAAAATTTCTTCTTTCCAGTAAATTTTCATTTTCTTGATTTTAAAAATTTTCTGAATTGCCTAGTCATGAGAGCAAGTTCATCCTCATTGGACTCAAACTCTTCAGAGCTTGATTTCTCTTTACTTTTCTCTTTATTACTTGATGAAGCCTTAAGTGCTACCAGTTTGACCTTAAGCATATGTTCTTCACTTCTTTTCAAGTTTATTTCATAAGTCATTAAAGACCCTATAAGTTCATCCAAAGAAATTTTGGATAAATCCTTAGAATCTTCAATCACTGTGGCCTTTGTATGCCAGATAGATGATAGAGAGCGCAAAATCTTTCTTACCAAATCAGCATCAGTATATTCTTTACCTAGTGCCTTCAGTCCATTGACAATTGTCATAAACCTGGCAAACATTTTAGAAATTGATTCATCAGATTTCATCATAAACAATTCATATTTAGAAACAAGTATGTTTGCTTTGGTTTCCCTAACTTGAGATGTTCCTTCATACATTAATTCAAGTTTATCCCACATTTCTTTAGCCGATTTACATATGGATATTCTTGAATATTCTTTAGGGTGGACTGCACACTGAAGCATGTTCATGGCACTATAGTTAAGAGTAGCTCTCCTAATCTGTTCTCTAGTCCAATTCTCTTCATCTCCTTGATTTTCATAAGGACCTACTTCAACTACTTTCTAAATTTTTGAGCCCTAAGAAAAACTTGCATGCGATTTTTCCAATAAGAGTAATCAGACCCATTGAAAAATGGTGGCCTATTGATGGAATGGCCTTCAGTAACAAATCCTCGACAATCCATTAAGCGAGATAAAAGACAATGATAGAGCAACCAAACAATTCAAGCAAATGAGACACAAAATTCAAACAAGCTCACTCAAATTAGATCAGAAATAGATATAAACCTGCTCTGATACCAATTGTAGGATCGAATAGGTGGATGGATCAGATCTAGAAGGGGGGGTTGAATAGATCTGACACAAGTTACTGCGGAAGCTTAAGCAATTCAAAATTACTTCGAATCAGAGATCAATTCAAACAAACATTTTACTGATCTGAAGTGTGGGTGTGTGTAGATTATGTGTGAAGCATATTAACACTTAGTGTGAAAGTGAAATCCTATGCAAGCATCTAGCGCAGACAAGTAGATCAAACCATTGCACAAAGGATTTTTAGGTGGTTCGGAAATCACATCAATGATTCCTACATCCACCCCTCACACAGTGAGGCTCCACTAATCACAAAGATCAACCACACTGGAGCACGATGACTCCAAAACAACCTTGAGCTCGACAGCTCACACACACAAACCAGAGCACAGCCGCTCCAGTAATCAAGCACAACTACTCAACTACACACTTAGTGTGCAACTCACAAAACTGAGCTCAACGGCTCACAAAACCCACGCTAGATCAAAGACAACAAAAATCAGATCCTCTAGCAATGATCTGACTCAAGATGGATTCGTTCACAGGAATTTGTGTAGAACTTCATGCACAAATTTCATAGACGAATTAAGGAAGAACAAACTCAAGGTTAGAGAAGTGGATGTAGAATGAGTGTTCTTTGATGAAGATTTCTTGCAGAAGGTTGAATTGAAGAGGCTTGATGAAGCTCCTCAACAATTGGCGATGCTCTGCTTCAATAGCTTCTGAATAGCCAGAGAAGTCTCTTCAATTGTTGTGCTCCTGCCGGATCTGCTCCCTTGCTCAGCACATCAAGGCTCTCTTTAGAAATTGGCCTTGATTCCCTCGTACTTTTTCTTGAAAGAATGGATCGCAGCTTCTGGAGATGAGCAAGATCTGGAGAGGCCTCTTTTTGCCGCCAAAAAGGTTTCACTAGGAATTGCAATAGCAGCAGCACTCTTTGGGGGGCAAGGATTAGGGGTATTTATAGCCCCATAGGTCCATGTGAACCCTTGGGGTGCGTGAGCACAAAAACCTAGGCAAATTACCTTGATCCCCAAGCGGCCACGTGTCCAGAGAATTCATGTACTGAGATTTTATCCGATGTGTGTCGACACCACCAAGTTGTGTGTCGACACCATTGGCAAAGTCTTCAAACCTGGCTTCTGGGATAGTGAACTAGTGTCGACACCATCAGGGAGTGTGTCGACACCACTGGCATTTCTTTCAGAAAATGCTTCTGGGACAGTCAACCAGTGTCGACACCATCAGGGGGTGTGTCGACACCACTGGTCCTTTCTTTTAGAAAATGCTTCTGGGACAATTATCTAGTGTCGACACCATCAGGGAATGTGTCGACACCACTGTGGCAAACTTGTGTAATCCTGAAAATGTTAAATGTAGGCCATTAACATAAGATATTATCATCAAAGTATGAGACAATAACCATTAAAAAACATGTTGTTTAGGCATTGTTATGACATGAGAGATATGTGTAACATGTTTTACACATCATACACAAAATCACAAAGTTTCATCATCAAAACTAGGAAGAGAAAATATTAATTGGTTAATTCCAAAAACACACTCAACTCAACACTCACCGTACCGGGACAAACCCCGAGCACCCAATGCTGGGGACCTGACTGGAGAGGTAACCACGAAAGGCATACGGTATAAGCCGATGCACTCCATACAAACCTTACGTTCCTTAACCATAACTGCCTAAGCAGTGTACCTCATAAACCAGACAGACTGGCCACAGAACCCCAGAGTTCGGGTGGCCACATTCTAAATCACAACCAACACAGTGGACGCCTATTGAAGCTTGAATCGTGACAGACCAACCCGTCACCTTTCTGTCTGAATTGCGACGTCTGGTTCCGTCGCCTTTCAGACAGCAGAACCAAAACCTAAATCTTCATTCCAGAAATCACTCTAAATTGCTACACATTCTGATATGGCAGGAGATAAGCATTTAGATAAAATCCTAAGCATGCTTTCTATCATATTTACATGATTCTCAAACCAAAAGCCCACAAACCCTAATTCACACATTCCATACAAGCTAAAATGAAGGAAAGTTCCCCTACCAACAAAAGAAACGCTAAACCGATGCTGTCCAGATGTTCCACGCACTCCAAAGCACCTCCTTGCACCAAAACCATGCCGAACAAATAGCAAAACACCCCAAATCGCCTCAAAAACCCACAATAAACCTTCACAGCTCTCCCCCTCAGTTGAACAGTGCAACTGCACTGTTCGGCCAAGAGCAGAGGCCCAAAACACACAAAGGTTAAATCGTGACGTATCGGGCCATTGCATTTCAAAATGTGACGTACCTCACTGTCGCAATTAAACCTCGATGATCCTGCATGCGCCACGCGACGCGCATGCAGCCGCACACACGTAGAAGTAGTACGAAATCGCGACATAGCTGGTGGTCGCATTTCATTAAGAATCGCGACGACTGTGTTGGTCGCGTTCTTAATGAACCCGCCAAAGGTCTGTTTGGGCTGGAATCTCCAACCCTCTAGCCTCACACCCTACTACATCAACTTGTAAAAACACATGTACATATACAAACTCAACCAATGGGCCACACATTGGCCCCCAAACCCAGTAAACCACGATCCGGACATTCAGGGTATTACATTACTATCACCTAAAAGAAATTTTATCCTCGAAATTAAAGGAATAACGTAGTCAACAGTTTAACATATACAAGACTATCACCTAAAAGAATTTAACGCTTACTCAAACAAGTATGGATACATCTTGTACATTTCTTCGGCCAATTCCCAAGTGTCTTCTCCACCCTGTCTATTTTCCCATCTGATTTTTACTAACTCAATGTCCTTATTCCTCAACCTTTGTGTTCGTCGGCCTGTGCCAATTCCCAAGTGTCTTCTCCACCCTGTCTATTTTCCCATCTGATTTTTACTAACTCAATGTCCTTATTCCTCAACCTTTGTGATCGTCGGCCTGTGATCATTACTGGATATTATGGCATGGATATGTCTGGTTTCAAATCATCTCTTTGATATTTGACTATTTGAGAGAGATCTCGAATATATCTTCTGAGCATTGAAACATGGAACACGTCATGTGCATTTGTGAAATCTACTGGGAGATATAATCTATAAGTTTTTTCACCAATCCTTTCCAAAATCTGAAATGGATCGACATACCTGGGACTCAATTTGCCCTTCCTGCTGAACCTCAAAACACCAGTTGTTGGAGAAACCTTCAAGAACATAATCGCCAACTTCAAACTGTAGTGGCATGCGCCGCGTATCTACATAACTATTTTGCCTGCTTTGTGCTGTTTGAAGCTTCTCCTTAATGAACTTAACAATTTATGCACACTGTTGCACCAATTCTTGTCCCATCACCTACCTCTCACCCACTTCATGCCAATTCAACGGTGTCCTGCAAGGTCTTTCATAAAGAGCTTCATATGGTGCCATCCCGATGCTTATGTGATAACTGTTGTTGTAGGCAAATTCAACCATACTTAAATGTTGATCCCATCTGCCTCCCCAAACTAAGTAGCAAGCTTATAGCATATCTTCAATAGTCTGGATTGTCCTTTCCGTCTGTCCATCGGTTTAGGGATGGTATGCTGAACTGTACCTCAACTGTGTACCAACAACTCTCTACAAACTCCTCCAAAAACTAGAAGTAAACTTGGGATCCCTATCTGAAATAATGGTGACTGGAATTCCATGCAATGGCACAATTCTATCAACATACAACCTTGCCAATCTATCCACTGACCATGACATGCTTACGGCTAACAACCTGCACACCTTTGTCAATCTGTCAACAAAGACCCAAATACCATTGTGACCTGATGTTGTCCTGGGTAAACCTGCAACAAAGTCCATTGCTATATCATCCCATTTCTACTGCGGTATAGGTAATGGCTGCAATAAACCACCTGGCCTTTGATGCTCTGCTTTAACTTGATGGCACACTAAAAATCTTGCTATGAATTCTGCTATTTCCTTCTTCATACTCGGCCACCAGAAATACTTCTTCAAGTCTTGATACATTTTTTTTAATAAGGCGATATCTAGACTAATACGACGAAGGAGTGAACCTCCGATGTCGCCATCAGCTAGATAGATTTTATATATATGGAAAGCATGAAAAGAAAAGTACATAAGCACCGGGGGGTACAAGATGAAGACACCCTATGCAGAGGGGTCAAGAGTACATGACACATCAGTCCAAGAAAACGAAAGATCAGTCCTCTGATTCCTCGTCAGAATCTATGCTTCGAAGTGAAGTGCTACGAGTTCGGTCAACCCAATTCCTGTGTAGAGTTAGCAAGTCCTCAGCCTCGTCGCCTAAGAGGTTTTTGATGTTATATTGCACCGGGAGGCAGATCACGTGGCCACCGGTGCTTCCTTCCATGCTCGGTTGGGGAGGTGCTGCGGTGTGTTCAGCAAATGGAAAACGAGATGGCAGAGCGGTCACTATGTGCGCTGCAGATGGGAAACACGGGGGCTGAGGTTTGGTTGTGATCATGCGGATCTCGCCTCTTTTGGTATTTTTATGTAGTGCATCATCGAAGGACATCCGGGGAGCTGATGGGGATGCATCTTGAGAAGACGGTGAGGCTGCCACCCTGGATGGAGTGCCAAGTGGTGCAGTGCCCTTAAGGGAGGACGGTGTGGCTTCAGCGGAAGGGCCTTTCAGAAACTGGGCAAGCTGACCTGGGTCATCATGAAGGACTGCATCATGTTTAGGTTGGGGGCTAGCAGAGGTTGGCCTTTAAGCAGGGGCAGTAGCGTTCAAAGCCTAAGATGAGTGAGGCGTTGGCACTCTTGCATCCCCAGTAGGAGGGGGAGAGTCCACTGTGGTGGTGGCACTGATTGCTGGGTCAGCATAAGGCAAAGGTGCAGCACTGTCATCTCCAGTAGCAGCATCATGTTCTGAAGTTTCCATCAGAGCAGCAGCAGTAACTATAGAAGCATCAGTCACAGGTTCTGCATCTAAATGTTGAGGAGGCATATCGTCGAACACTTGCACTGCACAAATAACTGACTGATGATCCTGCTAAAGCGGGCCAACTATGGGGGCATCAGTCACATGTTCTGCATCATGTGGTGCTGCAGGGGTAGGAGCAAGAGCAGGCGCAGCTGGGGCCCTAAGTGGTTCCACGGAAGGAGCATCTCCAAGGACAGGAGCAGCTGGCACAACAGCAACAGGAGGTGGCACAACACGGTCCAAAGAAGTCACAGGGGCATAGCTAGCATGCTCAGTAAGTGGGATAGGATGCCATGCTTGTGTATTTGGTTGATGAGGAACCGGTGCTGCAGGTTTTTGTTTTGAATTCCCTTGATGGGGACCACTATCTCCACCAGAAGTAGCACAATCAGACTTACCCGGGCCTGGGCCTTCTGGCCTTTGGTTATGATTGATGGAGCTGTTCTTGCATTTAGAAGATAGGTGCCCAAGGTGTTTGCAAGTAGAACAGAAGAGGGGGGGTCTGGATACACGATTGGTTGCTAATAGCCTTTTGACCCCATGCCAACCCAAATCTATTCCGGTAGTTTCTTGGACAAGTTCATTTGGACATTAATGTGAGCAGAATGCGTGCACATCATGGAGAGTGTATTTCTGTCCACTTTAAGGACGGGGCCTAAGCTCCCAGCGATGGAGCGCACCATTACATCATTAAAGAAGTTCGTGGGCAGCCCAAGCAACTCCAGCCACACTGGGATCACTGGCGAGTCTGCTTGAGGATAGAAATCAATCGACCATTTGAAAAACTTGAATGGTCACCCCTGAACATACATGGTATCTTTCAGAAGAACCTGGAGGAAGTATTCACTGTTGCAGAACCTGATGAGCAGATGCCGGCCATCAAGAGCACTAATCATAAACTCCTATTGGAACTGGAATCTGAGCTTCAGATGGGCACGGATGTCTTGGAAAGGAGGCCTGCCCAGAGGGGTTCTAGCAATAACCGCATGGTCCAGGGGCTGGCAAGAGGCGTTGATCTCCTCCATGGATAAGAAAGTAGCTGGCTCTCCTGAGTCAGTGGAAGCAGGAGGATGGATGGCCAGAGGGAGGGGAGGAGGACGAAGGGATTTCAATAGGACCTGTGCAAAGGAGATCGGTGGAGATGGCCCTTCAGAGTTGATGGTCTGCCACGGCCCAACGATGGGTCTTGGAGGAGAGGCATCCGCTGCAGAAGGAGGCACGGCAGTAGCAGCTGCGGGAAGAGGAGCAGCTGTTGGGGCCCTAAGTGGTGCCACGGTAGAAGCATCTGCTGGAACAGGAGCAGCTAGCACAACAACAACTGGAGGTGGCGCAGAAACTTGTACACACAAGCCACCAGGCAGCAGCGCTTGGGACTAGACCCTAGGAGGAGAAGCATGTCGGGGGAGAGGAGCCCCCCCCCCCCAAGGCAAGCCATGGGAGGGATGACCCAGCACGCAAGAGAAGGGAAGCGACCAGAGCTTCTCTCTCTAGAATGACCTAGAGGTAGAATGAAAATTTCTCTAGAATGACCAGAGCTTCTCCCCTCAAGTCTTGATACATCTTTGTGCTTCCAAGGTGTATTTTGTAGCTGGATCGGTGTGCTTCTTCTAACACTTTCTGCTTTACTCCGGCTTCACTTGGGACATATAACCTATACCTGAATCGAACCACACAATCATCATCAATGGTGACATCTTCCATCTTCACAATCTCATCCAAGTTCTCATCTATTTTCTAGGCTTCTATGATCTGCCAATACAAAGATGGTTCCACTGTGCTGCTAGCTAACACCACTCTTCGCTGGCTACTTGGAACAATCAAAGAATTTTCTGCCACATCTTCATATAATTTCCATTCTCTCATCATCATGTGACTCATAACTGCTTTCCTGCTCAAAGCATCTATAACCACATTATCCTTGCCTGGATGATACGCTAAGCTAAAATCGTAATCCTTTAAATATTTCATCCATCGGTGCTGCCTCAAATTTAAGTCCTTCTGGGAAATTTGGCGCTGTCGCTGTAGCATGCGCTTTGAAGGGAAACGGCGCACCATCCAGAGTATTGTTCACAATATCCGCTTCATGATTTCTACCGCCCTTGCCTCAGTGACCTTTAATCATTATGCACCTGGTAGATGCAGTACTGACCTTTGCTCCCTTGGGTTCGCCCCCCTTATTAAAAACAAAAGTTTCAAGCTTGTTAGATGGATTCCTCCTGAATCTGGTTTGGTCCTCAATGTGGATGGTGCTAGCAAGGGGAATCCGGGTCACTGCGGCGGTGGAGGATGTATCAGAGACAACTCGGGTTCTCTCATTCTGGCTTTTTCTCATTACTATGGTTTTGGTGGTAGTCTGGTTGCTGAGGCGCGGGCCTTGTGTGATGGTATTCGGCTCGCCACTGAATATGACCTCCCTTTATCTCAGATTC
This sequence comes from Colocasia esculenta, assembly GCA_014218235.1. NCBI lineage: Eukaryota > Viridiplantae > Streptophyta > Magnoliopsida > Alismatales > Araceae > Colocasia > Colocasia esculenta. Next base: position 54,641,705 of record CM024757.1, read on the forward strand.
AGTCTGACTCGGCCTCCCTTGTTGCTTCTCTGAAATCTGGTAGCTCTCCTGCTTGGGACTGTATGCGCTGGTGGACTGAAGCTCACAAGTACATTCGCTCTTCTAGTGTTCAGATGGTTCATGTGTATAGAGAAACTAACCAAGTGGCCGATGCATTGGCCAACTTGGGCTGCAAATCCCTTAGCAATATTGTTTTCTCTTCCCCTACATCTTTGCCTCGTGAATGTAAAGGTCCTCTTACCATGGACCGGTCTGGTCTTCCTTCTGTCAGAATTGTTTAGCTGGGGTATGCCCCTTAGCCATTGTATTGTCCTTTATTAATAATTTTGGCCCAGGTGGTTCGCACTGGTGGAGTGGGAACATTTTACTCCTCTAGAGTAAGGTGCACTCTCCTAGTCGCTGTCCCTGAGGACCTTTTTGATTTAAAAAAAAAGAAAAGATATACTTCAAGCTCTTGTGATCTGTGAATATTTCAAATCTTTCACCATATAAGTAGTGCCTCCATATCTTCAATGCAAATACAACCGCTGCTAGCTCTAAGTCATGTGTGGGGTAATTTTTCTCATGCCGCTTCAATTGCCTAGGTGCATAAGCCACCACTTTTCCATGCTGCATTAGTACTGCCCCAAGTCCTCTTCTGAATGCATCTGTATATAGCACAAAACCACCTCGACCTGATGGTATTTCTAATATTGGTGCTGAAGTGAGCCACTTCTTCAACTCCATGAAGCTACGCCTGCAATCGGATGACCATACAAATGGTACTCCTTTCCTGGTAAGCCTTCTCATTGGTGCTGCAATCTTTGAAAAGTCTTGGATAAACCGCCTGTAGTAACTTGCCAAACCAAGAAAACTCCTGATCTCTGGCACTGTCTTTGGTTCTTCACATTTCATAACGACTTCCACTTTAGCTGGATCTACTGCAACACCTTCACCTAAAATCACATGTCCCAAAAATTGAATTTCCTTTAGCCAAAACTCACACTTACTGAATTTAGCATATAACTGGTGCTCCCTCAATGTCTGCAATGTAACTCTCAAGTGTGCTGCATGCTCTTCCTCTGAAGCTGAATATACTAATATATCATCTATGAACACCACAATGAACCGATCTAGATATGGATGGAAACTTCTATTCATCAAATTCATAAAAGCCGCAGGTGCATTGGTTAGCCCAAATGGCATAACCACAAACTCATAGTGTCCATACCTTGTTCTAAATGTTGTCTCATCAATGTCTTCTTCTCGAATCCTCAACTAGTGATAACCCGACCTCAAATCTATCTTGGAGAACACCCTTGCTGATTGCAACTGATCAAACAAATCATCAATCTGAGGAAGTGGATACATGTTCTTTATAGTGACCTAATTCAACTGGCGGTAGTCAATACACATTCTTAAGCTGCCATCCTTCTTTCTAACAAACAAAACCAGTGTTCCCCATGGTGAATGACTAGGCCAAATGAAACCTTTCTCTAGCAACTCTTGCAATTGCTTCTTCAACTCTGCAGGTGCCATCCTATAGGGTGCTTTAGAAATGGGCATACTACCCGGCTACAACTCCACTGTGAAATCCACCTCTCTATGTGGTGCCAAACCCGGTAACTCTTCCAGAAATACATCAACAAACTCTTTAACAAATGGTACCATATCTACTGTCTTACCTGCTTCAACCAAACTAGCTGATATCAAATAGGCTACACACCCTGCATTGATCAATTTCCTAGTCTTAAGAGCATAAATGATAAACTTAGGGGTATAGAATGGCATACCTTGAAATTCAAACATACTTCCTCTGGGATGACTGAACCTTACTCTCTTCTTTCTGCCATAAATGATAAACTTAGGGGTATAGAATGGCATACCTTGAAATTCAAACATACTTCCTCTGGGATGACTGAACCTTACTCTCTTCTTTCTGCAATCAACCACTCTCTTCTTTCTGCAATCAACCACTGCCCCATATGCCTCTAACCAGTCCATACCCAAAATCACATCATATTCTTTTAACTGTAGTGCATACAATCTGGCTGACAACTGATTACCTTATATTATTATGGGTACCTTATCCAAATAACATGTGGTAAGCAAAAAATCTTCGGATGGAACCTCTACCACAAGCTCACACTACCTTTTCTCAAAAGGATTACCATACTATCAATGAAGTCCTCAGAAATAAAGGAATGAGATGCACCTAGATCAATTAATGTTCTAGCAGAAAATTCAAGAAGTGGTATTATACCTTCAATCAAGTTTGATGCCTCCGCTTGAGCCCTTGTGATTGCCATTACTCGTCCTCGTTCCCTCTGGTAAGGTGTACCCCTACCTCGCTCAGCTAGTGGCTGCTGGAATGGCTGCTGCTGCTGCGGTGCCCCTCTACCATAGCTGCCTTTCCTAGGATACGGACAATTTCTTGCCAAGTGCCCTGGTTGATCACAACTATAGCATCTAAATTCTGCGGGTTGCCTTGCTGTGCTTTGCTGTGATTCCTCCGTCTCTGGCCTATAGCCTCGACCCTGCTGAAATCCCTGGTGCCTACCACCTTCTCGACCTCTAAATATCTTCTTCAACTTGGAACCCCATTTGCCAAAACCTGATGCAGACGCTCCTCCTGAAGGTGCCTTGCTTTTACTAACACCTGGAGATTGTTGTAGAAGTCGGAAACTACCTAATCCTGATCCGTTGGATTGCTTGGCTTGCATGGTTCTTTCAAGTATTGCTGCTCTTTGGGCTACTTCCTCCATTGTCCCACACATAAGAGGAATCATTGCATATTGCAACTCGGGCCTCAACCCTCGAATAAAGTATTCCACCATAATAGTGTAATCACAGGGATTGTACCCCCCTTAACACAAACATGAATATCAAATGTGATAGCATGAAAAATAGGATGTGATCGCCACCTAGAGCATTGCCAAATGAAGAGAATAATGCGGGCTAACTACTCCAGGAAAGGGGCGAAGAGAACGGACGAATACCTGATGTCACGATCATTATGACTGACGCAGGCAGCCTGATAACGCGTCCGCTATGAGGGACGCATCTCTTGTCGCATCGCCTTCCTCCGTTGCGTTCTCTTCTTGTGCGGGAGATGGTGAGTAGGACCTCCTCCCCGTCCTCCGGCCGGCCAGAGGATGAGAGCTCCTCGTAGAACTTCGCTTGAATGCCTGCCAATCAAAGAGAGAGACAACAAAAGCCCTATTAGAACATGATTAGTGTAGTATTTGCTCTAAAAATGAAAGGAAATGAAACAACATGAAGGGAACGAACCTGGGATGGTTTTAAACCCCTAGGGAAAGGGAAAAAAATGTGGGAGGAAATAGAGTGCAATCTATCTAGGAAATAAAATAATAATGCATGAAGAAATGAGGAAAAGGAGAGAGGAGAGGGTGAGCCCCATTGGGGCGACTCCTGGCTTGATGAATGTCCCAAATGTCGTCCAAAGGCTTCAGGGAGACGTTGGAGTCGCCGTTCATGCGTTCCTTGCTCCGTTCATGAAGAAATGAATGAATTTTGTGGAACAAGATGTGAAAGGAAATGGTGAGGATGTGAGGGCTGCGAGTCTAAGTATGGACCAGAGAGAATTTTGGCAGCCCTTCGGGGTAAAAAAAATGGGGTCCCTTTTCCTTCAAGAGAGGCCTTGCTTTTATAGAGCCTTTTAAGAGATAATATCTACTTGGAATGAGAATTAATTAAAATGGGAGATAAACCTTAACCAAAATCGGATGGAGAGTCCTTGGGGTCCTCAAGGAAAGTCCCTAGAGCCCAAATCTCGCCCAAGGGATTGAGATATTCCTAAGGATAAAGTTAAACCCATGGGAGGATAAATAGGAGGTGGTTGCGGAGGCCTGCATGCGCAGCTGCTGTCGCGGCATATCGTAGGGTCGCGTCATGGAATCGCGACAGGGTGGGGCGTCGCAACAGTATTGCCCACGTGCATGGGTAATGCATGGGCTATCGCGGCAGCCTAGACCATCGCGACTCAGAGACGCGGCACCACGATGCGTCGCAACTATAAAATCAAAATTTATGTGAATTATCAGCCAACCACATGAAAGGATAAGACTTATTGATGGCCAAGGACTCTCTTAAATTGATAATGGGCGGATTTCAAGGCAATTTAAATTGTTAATGGGCTCAAAACAAGGCTAATGATGGGCTCAAGGTGAGTGACTAATTAGGGGCCCACTAAGGTGACAAGAAATGTGGTTCAACCTATTGGTTAGAACCGGGTGTCTACAGATTGCCCCTCCTTGGCTTCCACTTTGTAAGGAAACGAAGCGGAGGTAGAGTGGAGATGTCACAAAGTGATGGCGGAGCGGAAATGATGCGGAGTGAACTGAAAAGTGGGAGCCAAGGTAAAGAGACACCCGATCTGACTAACAAGCAATTGGAATCTCCGTGAAAGCCCCGAGTTAGTTGCTCGAGCAGAATGCAAAGAAAAGCACAAGTCTAGACGAGAAGGAGAAAAGAAGAGGACGATCAACCCCTCTATTGAGAGGTACCCTAGCCGATTGGCCTGCAGGTTTTATTTTGGAGGGACATGTGCGTGCCAGGCAGGTAACTCATGACTCTGTCCTGGGAGCGGTTCGCAACCAAAACGGATCAAAGGGAAAGGAAAATTTGGATAGGTAATCCAGACAGGGAAATTCTTGTCACACGGACAGGAACAACTCACTCGGAGGCAAACCTTTCGATTCGGAGTGGAATTGAATTTCTTGCTCGGAATATGAGGAATGATTGGGCACTCAACAAGGGCTCATCAAAAGTCATGAGTAAGTCAGAAAAACTCAAAGTCCTACATGATGTATGCAGGGCTAAAGTAAAAGAAATCATCAAAATGAATGCAAAGAAAAGAGAAAATATAAAATATATCAAGGATAATATTGTTAAGTTAAATAAGAACGGGTCAAGAGACTACCCACAACCATAGTGCAGGCCTGAATCCATCGTTCCCGAACTTAAATAACTCAACGGTCTATCCAACGATTAACAATGTGCACCTAGATTATCACTATTTTTGGTAAAGGGGAACTCAAATCCCAGAGCACATTGAGAACCAGCCGGTCCTTGACATGATATAATAACTAGAATATCATATAGTAATGTGGGGGAGTAAGGGAAGAAATACTTACCTGACTTACCTGTGACGACCTCTTTTTCTTTTTCTAATTTGATTTTTTTTATTTTTTTATTTTTTCTTTCTTTCTTCTTTTGACACTGAACAGACATAACAAGCACGAAACAACAATATATACACAAACATAATCAAGCAAACAAATATACAAAGTACAAACATGGAAACAACATAACAAATAAAGAGGCGGCGGCCTTGGTGACCGCTACATAGTCGCAGCGCCCCGCCATGTCGCGATCTGGTCGCGTCATATTGCAGCGTCGCGACTTGACCTGAGCCCAGAAAACGTAGGAAACTGGGGTTTATCCTTATCCTAAGACTTCTAGACTACCACTAGGACTTCTAAACCTCTCCTAATTTTATCCTAAGACCTAGAATCGGGATTAGACTGGGTTTGCACCTCTCTAAGCTCTATTTTGGGAAGCTAATCTCGCAGCTAACCCTTTGCTACTTCCTTTCTTCAAGTTTCTTCCCTTTTGCAGTCATGAAGAGGAGTTTCTCTGCTTTCCAGGAGTATATCCTTCCTTACTCCGATCCAAAGGCAGCAAGGGAGTCTTATGCGGATCTCCGGCAACTCTCCGCCATCCCCGGGCACATATGCATGCTCCCGGATCTCCAAGTAAGTGCTTTTCTTTTCAATTTCTGAACTTTTGCTCTATTTTCCCCTGTTTCTTCTTCTTTTCCTCCTTCTCTGTTCTCAACCCACTCTCCCTCTTCTACTCTTCAGATCTTACCTGGCCATAGGAGGTATTCCAAATTACCGTGGTTCTCCCCCATGCTTGAGTTACTTCCTCATGCTTCTATCTGCCATCTAAAGGAGTGGGGGTTGACTACCGTGCTCGTCCTTTCCAAGAAATATGACAAAATCGTGCACGTGTGGGATAGTGTCATGGCGCTAGCAGAGCTGTGGCATCCGCAGACTCACACGTTTGTCTTCCACACATTTGAGACCACCGTCCTTCTAAAGGAGATGGAGATCATGCTCGGCCTCCCACGGTACCAAAGGGGCGAGGAGTTGGCGATTTCACACACCGTAGCGCCGATCAATTCATGGAGCATCCTTGCAAAAATTACTACGAGGAAGACGGATTTGCACTCTATGACCAGCGGGATGCATGTCCATCTTCTTCCAATTGCGCAATGGATCACTTCCCAATGCAAATGCAAGACTGGAAATTACACGGCTATCGCCAAGGCGGCTGTAATCTGTATTTGCGGAGTCATCCTATTTCCAGCGATGGACGGTGCCCTCTCCTTTGCCAACCTTAGCATCATTGACTCAATTTCGGAAGGTATGAGCATTGGCCAAGCGGTCTTAGGATACCTATATGCTGGGTTGACTTCTGCAGCAACCGGGGGACCGTTCTTCGGCTCCGTCATAGCCCTCGAGCTTTGGATGGGCATGCGCATTCAGTTCCGGGCAATGGATGACTTGGCCACGGAGTGCAAGACAATGCTCAACCATCCGCTGGCTTTCGTGGGTGGACCTCTACACATGAGCACCAAGGCGTGGTGCAAAACTGCGCAGCTGAAAGGACTGAAGGCATGGCGTGATTACTTCAAAAGAATGACCGTGGTAGAGTTTGACATGCACCCCTGCTTCATGCATGGCCGGATGATCCACCTACCCCAGCGCACCAGACTCGCCCTACGACTACTAGGCAATGAAGCATTGGTCAACTACAACCCGGACCAGTGCTACCTCCAATGTGGCACAGCACGCACGGTGGTTCCCTTCCTATCACACTATCCACCTACTCAAGAGAGGAAGAGGAGCAAGATGAGCACGATGTGCGCAGCGCCATCATCCATTGGGAAGGATGCGCAATGAGTGTCGTCCAGGCGGAAGTGGAAGAGGACGAAGACGTGATCAAAGAATACGTGGAAGCTTTGAAGAAGCTCCAACCAGCAGTGGGGATCATTTGAGATTTGATAGGCTTGATTGTAGGAAAGATAGCAGATAGTAGCTAGGAAAGAATTTTAGCATTTATTTGATTGTAGGAAGAATGCAATGATTTGAATTGAATGAATAAAACAGGATTTTCCTACATGCACAATGGGCTCTATTTATGACGCGACAAGGAGAAGTGATGCCTTTATAACGCATCAGGACAGGCGGTCGCGACATGGTCGCGGCCACCTAATCCAACGCGACATATAGGCGACAACCCGCCCTGACGCGACTCAAACCGACTTATTCAAAACGCAGGGGCGCCTTCCTTTCCCCCTTTCCGAGCATTCAAACTTTTGAATTCCCAAAACCTTCCGGCTACGATCTTGCTCCCCTTTTGCTCCTCTTGCTTGCTCACTCGCTCCACAACTCTTGCTAATCCCGGAATCGCCATGGAAGGAGAGAAGAACGTCGGCGAGGGCTCCTCACGGAGGAAGCGTCAAGCGGAACGGTAGAGCTCTCGGCGTCGAGCGGAGGTGCCCCCGGTCGAGGAGGAGGAGGCTGCCGTCGAGATGGATGTGGAGGAGGAGGCGGAGGCCCCGATGATGAGCGTGGAGGAAGAAAGGAAGAAAAGAGCCAAGGCGATGAAATCGGTAAGTGGATCACCCCCTAAACCATGAATGAATGCTTGAGAGGGGTAGATGGAGCCCCTAGAGGGCAAATGTAGGGCGTGAAGCCCGCGGGAAAGGGGATCGGACAAAGGAGGCTTGGCCAGTCCGATCCTGAGAACGCGTCAGCCCGACCTATCACGACATGGTGTCGCGATGGGCTTGGGCGTCGTGACCATGTTGCGACGATGCCGGTGGACGCGACCTAAGGTCGCGGCGCACCGCACGGTTGCAACAAGGTCACGGCCTCTCTGAGTGTCGCGACTCCAACTGAACGCCAAAACTTGACTGGTTTAACAAATGTGTTTGCAGGGTGAGATGAGGGCCCGTGTGTCCTGGACGATTGTGCTGGTTGTTTTCCTGGCATTCCCCCCTCCCCCCCTTTTAGAGAGAGAGGGTAGAGGAGATGGGGTTTGGGGAAGTGTTTAGGATGGAGAGAATGAGGGCGGATCCGGCTCTCACTCAGGCTCTGCGGAGCAGGTGGGATGCGGAGGCAACCGCCTTCGTATTCCCATGGGGACATATGATCCCCAGTCTCGAGGATGTGAGCCGGATCACAGGGCTCAGAGTTTATGGGAGGCCGGTGAGCGGATTCACTTACCCATGCTATCATGACCTAGCCCGGCGACTCCTAGAGCTACTCGTAGAGCGTAGGTCCTCTCTAGTTCCTAGGGTACCCCTCCAAGAGAGTCTAGGGTTGTTTGATGTGGGGAAGGGAGCAGGGGAGAGTGAGGATGAGCATCTGGATAGGTTGGTTCGGGTTAGCCGGAGGGGGTTAGCGAGCGAGCCCGGGGCACAGGTGGACTTGGACTTGCGTCGTTTCCTCGTCCTTTTCCTTGGTATACTTTTGTTTGCCACGAGGGGCAACACAGTCCACTGCCGTTTCCTGCTCCTGCTGGAGGACCTGAGTGAGGTAGGGGGTATGCCTGGAGAGCAGCCTTTCTAGCACATCAGTTTGACAGCTTGGGCGCCTCGGAGCGGCAGATCTCGACGAGCGGGTTCTTCCCCTTTCTCCAGGTGCATTCCTCTCCTTAACCCTTGAATTAAATTGAATTTCATTTTAAACTGCGCTCTAATCTCCTTCTTCATTTTGCAGGTCTGGGCCTATCTACACCTCCCAGCCCTGAGGAGAGGGGATCTCACACGGCCGGGCCTTGTGCCCATTGCACGCCGTTGGGATCCTCGCCGGGATTCTCGCAGCCTAGGTGACCAACTAGAGCGCCTGCAAGAGGCCATTGACATCTACCCTCACCTGGATGTGAGTACCCTAACCTTTCCCTTTTGGTTAATTGCTTAATTTCACTGCTTGATGACTGACTGACTTGTTTTGTAGGTGGTTTGGCAGCCATATCTGGGGGAGAGCGATGAGGGACAACCCTGGTTGGTGCAGGCCCGCCCCTACTTTGGTAGGTCGGTGTGGGTGCATGCACTCAACCTGGTGCTACTTCTTCACCTATTCCTCAGCCAGCACTCACTCGGCCTTCGACAGAGTGCCATGGAGTTCCCCGTCCGACACCAGTTTTGCAGACCGGGTCGGAGTTTCCAGGGGCTTCATGACACTACTGATTGGCACGAGTGGGCGAAGGAGTAGATCAACAACTGGGAGCACTGAGGAAAGGTCGTAAGGTCGGATGCTACCACCGATGATGCGTACCTCTAGGCATATGCCTTGAAGTACGGAGGGAAGGTGTACAAGAGTGCCCGACACTAGGTAACAACCCTAAAACCACAACCCTGTGAATTTGATTTTATAGAATTGAGTTAATGATTTGAAATGTGTTGCAGGTAGATGTAGCTAATGAGATTGCATCGCTCCGAGCCTTACTCTACTCGGCGATGCAGGATCGGGAGGCGGCGCAGAGGCAGACCGAGGAGCTGGTAAGTACTTACTCAGACTTCAGTACTTAATTTCATAGCTGATTTTGGAAACTGACGTGTACTTTTGTGCAGCGGAGGGAGCTGGAGAGAGTGAGGAGCACTGGGGCAGGCAATGCTTCCTCTTCCCGAGCGTCAGGGAGCTCTCCATCGCTTCTGGAGGCTCAGCTGGAAGGAGAGGTGCTGAGGGCTGAGGAGGCACAGAGGCACCTGGAGGAGCGGGTAAGTACAACAAGACTTCCAGGTTGAACCTTTATTTTAAGAATTGATATTGACTGAATTGTTCTTTTACAGGAGAAGGATTTGCGACTCACCACTGAGCATGCGATGGACCTGCAGGGGCAGAGGGACCAGCTACAGGGGCAGAGGGACCAGCTGCAGGGGGAGGTCTAGACCATCCGCGGTGAGAGAGACCAGCTGCGCATCTAGGCGGAGGCAGCTGAGGCACGAGTCGCTGAGGTGACCAGGGAGTTGGAGGCCCTACACGTGCGGGGACCCTCAGCAGATCAAGCAGAGCTGACCCAATTACGCGCCGACCTGCAGGTGCAGCAGGCAGTGTCCCGGAGCCTCCAGGAGATAGTGATGGCCATAGGCCATTCACACAGCAGGAGTAGGAGAGGGGCGAGCGTCAGCAGAGCGACGGGCGCCTCTATTGGTCAGTATCTAGCGGGTTCCTCCAGTCGTCGGAGGAATAAGGAGGAGGATAGGCACTGCTGGGGCGAGACAAGTGCCCAGAGCGGTAGGGGTGGCAGCGAGATGCCGCCACCACCAGACCGGCAGGAGGGATCCGGGGAGAGTGGTGGTGGTCAGTGATGAGACTTGTGAGCCACCTCCCCATCTTTTGTACATATTGTTCATCACTTAGTGGAATTTTATTTTGTGTCAATCTTTATGGAATGAATGAATGATTTGCAATTGACACAAGTGTGAGATGAGATTCAAACACGGGAGAGATGGAGAATACTAAGTACAGTGTTGCGTGTCCATTAGAATTGTCTATTCCTGCACACTTAGAAAAATGGGTTAGAACTGCTCTTTGACTCAGCCCCTTGCGCTTTAAATAAACATGAATCTGACTTTGTAATTGTCAAGGGGCTAAGCCTTATTAAATAGGCAGAAAGGAAAACAAACAATGCATGCTAAAGGAAAGTGGTATGTACACACATTTTTTTTGGATTTTTAAAGATTTATTATTTTTTGGATTTTTTAGATTTCTATTTTTTTTTTTTGAGATTTCTGATTTTTTTATTTTTTTTTGTTTTTAGATTTTTGAGATTTTCTGATAACAACACTTCTTGTATTTTTGAGTAATTAGCCATGGCATCATTCCCATCTCTTGTTTGGCGAATAATATCTATGTGCAGTGTGCATTTATCTTTGGCTTACTAAGGTTTCTTGCCCCTTTGAATATTGATGTCCCAACACATACTAGGTGTGGGGTCTTTGGCCCTTTTTAGGGAGAATAGGAAGATTAGCAATGAGACAAGACTTAGTTTTGGGGTCGGGGTTACTGGCTTGTAAGATTTGCATCGGGTATGTTACATGTGAAATTCGTCTGTTGTCCAGGGACTTTAAGGTCATTGCTCTTTTTGAATTGGGGGCATGCGTACGACCGGGCTCAAGGGCGTCCCGCGGGGAACTGTTCTACCACTCTTTGACATGCCCCTATTTTCTTATCATTCTTCTTTCACTTTTTTTCATCATTTCCTTTTGTTTTTCTTTTGAATTGATCGTCCCTCTTTGAGACTTCATATACATGATCCATACCGCTTGCTGGTCTACATGCTAGCTTCCCCTTTGCCCCTGGACCTTGTTCGAATGAGAAGAGAATTGACCTCAGGTTCCTTGCACTAGGGCTGAGCAGAAACATCATAAACAAAGGGGAATTGTCCTTAGGTCGCCGTGTTGTGTGTGTGTGGCCGGACATAGAGATCATTTACCACAATGAGGGGGGGGGTGAGGCATATGGCCAACAACATTCTCTTTTGAAAATTGGTGTTGTTATCAACATTAGGGGTAGAATCTTTTAAGGTACAACCCATTCCATGGGTGAGAGAGTTCCTCACCTTCGGCATTAACTAGCCTATACGCGTTTCCGGGGTACACTTCTTAACGACGTATGGCCCTTCCCAGTTTTCTGAAAATTTGGACCTTGGACCTCCAGGTTTTATAAAGATCCGCTTCAGAACCATGTCTCCATGTTGAAATTTACGCTCAATTACTTTCTTTTGAAAAGACCTCGAGAGTCTATTTTGATATGCAAGAACATGATCGGCTGCAGCTAAACACCGTTCGTCTAAGAGTTCCAGCTGTACAAGTAATGCCTCCCGATGCTCCCGATGTTCATCGGGATTAAGTTCCTTGTCTAGCTGAACCCTTAGTGAAGGAATGAGGATCTCGTGTGGACATACCGCCTCCATCCCATAAGTAAGTGAGAATGGAGTTTGCCAGTAGGCGTGCGGACGGAGGTGCGGTAGGCCCACAGAGCCTCGACTAGTCTTTCTGGCCAATCAGCAAATTTATTAGACTCACAAGTTTTCTTTAGGATTTTCAAAAGCGTTTTGTTTGTGGCTTCGGCCTGGCCGTTGCCTTGTGGATAGTACAGAGATGAATGATGCAATGAAATGCTAAATTTCTTACACAGATCCTGAAGCTCTTAGGATATGAACTGGGGTCTGTTGTCGGTGACGAGGCTGCTTGGCACTCCGAACCGTGCAATGATATTCTTCATGATGAATCTGCACACGGTTGAACCTTTGATTTCTACGAATGCTTCTGCTTCGGCCCACTTGGTGAAGTACTCAGTAGCTGTGAGGATGAAAGATTTTTGTTTTATCTGAGCATTAGGATCACCAAGAGGCCCGATGATATCAAAGGCCCACATGGAGAATGGCCAAGGGGAAGATAGTGGATGTAAAGAGGAGGATGGAGCATGGATTTTGTCGGCATGGATCTGGCATTTGACACATCTACGAACGTAGGTGGCACAGTCTTCTTCTAGGGTTGGCCAGTAGTAGCCTTGCCTAAGGATTTTCTTAGCCAACATTTGGCTATTCACATGCCCTCCGCATTCGCTGGAGTGAGATCCTTCCACTACCTTCCAAGCTTCTTCGTCTGACAAACATCGGAGGAGCATTCCATTTAGAGCGTGTCTATACAGCACTTCACCCACAAGGGTATACTTCCACGCTGCTCTGCAGATGGCTCGCCTATCTTCTACTTCAGCTTCTTCTAGGAAGGTACCGTCCCTGCAATATTGCTCAATCTCATGGTACCACGGCCTTTCTTCTTCCATCATTTCTCCTAATTCCACAAGCAATAACTCTTTCGCTTCCTTTCTCTCCGCCTTCAAAACTAGAGAGCTCCTAAGGTTAATGAACCAAGGATCTTGAGTGGAGGGAGCCTCTAATCTTTGAACGGTGATTGTCTCAGCGCTGCGGCTAAGAGGGAAGGAGAGAGAGGAGGCTAGGGATGCAAGGGCATCGGCCAGGATATTTTGAGAGCGAGGAGTATGAATGTAGATGAGTTGACGAAATTGCTTGGCTAGGAGTGTGACCAGATCTTGATAGGGCTTGAGTTTAAGGTCACACGTGCGGTAAGTAGAAAGGACTTGCCGAAGGACGAGTTGAGAGTCTCCTATGATCTTGAGATGACGCGCGCCTAAGAGGTAGGCAAGCTTAAGACCGGCAAGGAGAGCCTCATACTCGGAGATGTTGTTGGTGGCATAGAACTGGAGCTGATAGGCTAGAGGAATGGTGATCCCTTCTGGGGTGAGCAAAAAAGCACCTATGCCCCATCCCCTAGAATTGAGAGCTCCATCAAAGTGGAGTGACCATAAGGGATCATGGGAGACAAGTGATAGGTTTTCATCAGGGAATTCCTCTTGAACCGTATCACTATGAGGGAGAGGGAGGTGAGCAAGGTGCTCAGCAATGGCATACCCTTTTATGGCTTTCTGAACTATAAAGGCAATGTCGAATTGAGAGAGGAAACTTTGCCAGCATGCCAATCTGTCGGCAAGGACTGGCTTCTCTAGAAGATACCTAATAGGATCCATTCTAGAAATCCAACTCACCTTATGGGCTAGGAAGTAGTGCTTCAATTTCTGCACCACCCAAACTAGCGCTGCACAAGTTTTCTCCATGGTGGTAAGTTTGAGCTCGGAAGGATTGAAGAGCCTAGATAGGTAGTAAACTGTCCTTTCTTTGTCGGATTCATCATGTTGAGAAAGGACAGCTCCTAGGGAGTCCTCAATAGTTAACAGATACAAGATTAGGGGTTTTCCAGGGACAGGCGCCTGAAGAATGGGCGGATTCATGAGATAGCTCTTAAGTTCATCAAAGGCTTCTTGACACTTAGTGTTCCATTCAAAATGGACTCCTCCTTTCAACAGTTCATAGAAGGGACGGCACCTTTAGGAGTGCTGAGATATAAATCTCCTTATGAACTGAAGCCGGCCGAGCAAACCTCGAAGCTCAGATATGTTCTTGGGAGGAGGCATCTCATTGATTGCCTTGGCCTTGTGTGGGTCTATTTGAATCCCCCGTTTGCTAACTATAAACCCTAGCAATTTTCCTGAAGAAACCTCAAATACGCACTTCTTCGGATTCATCTTCAGCTGATACTCTTGTGCGCGACGAAACACTCTGGCAAGTATGGAGGAGTGTTCTCTTCGGGTCCGAAACTTCACCACGATATCATCCACGTAGACCTCAACATCAATGTGTATCATGTCGTGGAAGATAGCTAACATTGCCCTTTGATAAGTGGTGCCAACATTCTTCAGTCCAAACGGCATGAACACATAGCTATATGTTCCCCAGGGGGTGGTGAAGGAAGTCTTCTCTTGATCCTCCGGGGCTAAATGGATTTGATTATAGCCTGAATACCCATCCATGAATGATAGAGTTTCGAACCCTGCAGTGTTATCAATTAAGACATCCAAATGAGGTAACAGGAAATCATCCTTTGGGCATGCCCTATTTAAGTCCCGGAAGTCTATGCAGATGTGCACCCTTCTGTCTTTCTTCATCACCGGAACTATGTTCGCCACCCACAATGGATAGAGGACTACACGGATGAACTTGGCTTTGTGTAGTTTGTCAATTTCCTCTTTCATTTTCAGAGCAATGTGGGGGAGGAATCTCCTTAACTTCTGCTTAATGGCAACTGCCCCTGGCTTCAAGATTAACCTATGTTCTACCAAATTGGGGTCAATGCCGGGCATGTCCTCATAGGACCAGGCAAAGGAATCCTTAAATTCCCTCAACATTTCTATGAGTGCTTCTTCTTCTTCAGGAGGAAGACTGGAAGCTATGGTCAAGAGCCTTGAATCCTCTTCTGTTCCCACGTTTACCTCTTTGGTGGGTTCATCTACTGCCGAGGTTGGTTCATCAAATCTCCTCATACCGCTAGCATACATTTTGGCAGCATCTTCTATCTCACAATCATTTTCGTCCGATGGGTCATCTTTGGCTAAGATCTCATACACTCTGAATTCATCATCTAGCCCTTCCTCTAGGTGCAGATCCTCTATGTTTAGAACCACTGCCTCTTGGATAAACTCTTCAACAGCTAGAAGAGCGCTACACCTTTGCACCAGGTCTAAGAGATATCTGTGGGGTATGCCACTACCCTTCTTCTTCCTAGACGGGGAGGGGGACTTGCTAGAACTTACCCCAGAATCTAAACTATATTTGATATTTACAGAAGGTTCTGGAGGAGTGTCCAGAGGTTTATTGGAACAGAAAGCAAAGGGTGCGGCAGGGCCGCAAAGGCCCTCCGATGGGACTGGAGGAGGGGGCGGGCCACCCGAGCTCAGGGTGCCGGCAACAGAGTCGGGGTGTAGGGGAGCAGAAGGCCCCTTACCCGGATCGCCCAAAATGGCCATGTTTGGCCAACAGGCGACGATGCGGCTGAAGTAGAAAGAGGAGAAAGAGCGGGGATCACCGCTCAGGAGGAAGGGATGGTGACGAGGATCGCCGTCAGCAGGAGAGAGGGAGCATGGTGGTGACGGGGATCGCCGTCAAAGCAGGGGAATGCAGGGGTGACGGGGTCGCCGTCGAGAGAGGAAGGGAGTGTGGGAGTGACGGGGATCGCCGTCGGGGAATGAGGAGTGCGAAGGTGACGGGGATCGCCGTCCGAAGAAAGAGGGAAGGAAAAGGACGAGGATCGCCGTCCGAAGAAGAGGGAAAGACGGATGGAGATAGACGAGGAAGGACGCATGTTTTTTTTTTTTTTTTTAAGGAAAAGATCTACATTATATCAGGAAGCTTCGGGAGAAGGTCATAATCGAGCCATTAAGGAAAATAGTGAAGAGGGGTGAAGGGGAGATTAATGCTTCAATGGCGTCGGGGGAGACTTGGAGAATGAAGGGGGGAGACAAAGGAATGAAATCGGAATTATAGACAAGAATGGATGAAATGAAGTGACTGAGAGGTCGGGAAAATCCTGGCCAGAGTTCCTTAGTTAGAACAGCTGAACTTACTATCTCAATTTCCTCACCAAATCCAAGCAACTGTCGCTTGATGGTGGCTGCTGATGCTGATGGCGGTGCTGCCTGAGACTGCAATGTGTTATCTTCGCTGAATAAGCGATTGACCGCTGAGATGAGATCCTCCAATTCTGGTTCCTCTATCTCGGCTTCAGGTTCACTGAACAACAAACTAACTGCTGAAATCAAATCTTCAAGATCTGGTGCTTCTGCATCTGCCCCGGCCCTCTTCTTCTTGTTGGGTCGCTGAGCTTCCAAAGCTTGATATGCCGACCTTGGTGCTGCTTCCGCTGTAATGTTATATCCAAGCTGCACCGGTCCTCTGACAAAATGATCATACAATGTCCAGGTGAGGGGGGCATGGTTTGACTGTGAAGAAGATGAGAATGCAGCCCATTCTGAGTATCCTAAACCATGTTTTGTGAATTTCTTTGTGCTAGCCACTGTCTTGGTCCTCCCTTGGAGATGAGTACCTAAACCTTTTCCTGACTGATAGCCGATTCTGAACATGATATCCCATCCTTTTGCATTTGTGGACATATCCTTTCTGACGGCTGCCATTAATGGGGACCCAATCGGGCGATTAGAAGAGAAAGTATAAGCCCATGGGTAGTTCACATCAAGTACTGAGATAATGGGCTTATTGGATGGCCAGACTGATGGCAATACCCTCTCAACAGCTTCCACTGTGTGGGTTGTGGCTACGCTCTTAACTTTGACTATCCGTCCTTGATAGGGGAATTTCAAACATTGATGTGTCATGGAAGGTACCGCCCCTAGTGATTCGATCCACGGGCGTCCCAAGATGGCCTTGTAAGTATAATCGATGTTCAGCACATAAAATTCAACTGTCATGACTAGCGGTCCCAATTCTGCTTGTAAAGTGACTACCCCATGGCAAGCCCGCCGGGAATTGTCATAGGCAGCTATGGTGGTGGGAGTAGGCTGCAGTTGACGTTCTGAAATGTTGCAGGCTCTTAGGTTGCTTAGTGGACATACATTGATAGAGGCTCATGTATCCACGAACGCCGCGTCAATGGCCACTTTATTAATTGTGAGCATCACACATAAGGGCATTTTCCTGGCTTCAGGAGCAACTAATTCGCCATCAGAAAAGGTTATCGTGGGTCCCCTGTTCACAATGGAAAGCATAGAAGGCAGGTTATCGGGGTTCATATCTTCACTGACCATGACCCTTTGCAGGAAGGCCCTTAGGGCATCTTGATGAGTCTGTGACCTTTTGATTAGCTCCAATATGGAAATTTTAGCAGGAGTCTGATCTAGGTGCTTCAGAATATCATATTGAGTCCCCGGGCCGGATCTATGTCTTCCATGTCCTGCTGTTGCGGGGTAGTGGACTGCTGTGCTGGTTGACCTGGCATAGGTGCGGATGCATTAGGGTACATCCGGTGGAACATCCGCCCGCTCCGCAAGGCAAGGTTATGGTGGAGTGGAGAAGGTGAGGTGTCAAGGATAGAGGGATTGGCTAGCAATGGCGCTGGCGTAGGGGATAAAGGGACATTGGTGAATGAAGGGATAACGGGTGATATGACGGGGGAATCATAAAGCGGCGAGGTGAAGGTGGCAACAGTAGGTGTGAAGAAGGGAGGTATAGTGGATGTGGGTGTGGGGGTAGCGGGTGTGTTGTGGGAAATGACCAGAAGCTGGCCCACTTCGTGCTCATCATCGAAGGCCCACTAAGCTTCTGGTGGTGGGTGATGGATGACTGGGTTAACATGCGTGGGTGGAGGAGGTGGTGGAGCAGGTTGGGGATTTGGAGCTACAAGATGCTATGGCATGGGGTTGCGGATTATGCCAAGATCGTTCGCCGGCTGCTGCGGCTGCTGTTGTTGTTGTTGTTGCTGGTACTATTGCGGGAAGGGCTATTGGTGTTGTTGTTGTTGTGGCTGCTGTTGCCTTTGCTGTTGCTGCTGTTGCCTCTGACCTTGTTGGTCCCTTAGAGTCTGGATCAACCTTCTCATCTCTGCCCAATCGATTTGGTTCTGCTCATGAAGATCATATATTATATCCCGAAACTGGAAGCAATCTGACACATTGTGGCCTGAATGGCGATGGTAAACGCAATACTTTGTTTGGTCTGCTGCCATATTCCAGTTTGGCTTCTCAAGAGGGAGTCTAAGGGCATTGAGGGACATGAGGGCTGCAAAGACATCGGCCAAAGATTCGGGTAGAGGAGGATATTGGGCTCTCTTGGGTCCATTGGGCTTTCTAGGGGCAAAGCCATTTTGAGGTGGAGGGACCTGAGAGTACTGGCGTTGATCTTGAGGAGGGTTCTGACCTTGAGGAGATTGCTGCTTGTTGTTGTTCCATGGCTGCTGAGGTTGCTGGGTATACAGAGGTCTGCTTACCGGGCCTTGGGGGTTGCTCACTGTACCCACCGGCTTGTTGGTTTGGATCCCTTCAGTAACTGGGCCTTGAGGCTTCTTGGCATAATGGACTTTAGGGGTCTCAAACATAGAGTGTATAGGTGAGTCTTTGAGTTGAGTCTGAATGAAACGGGCTCGGCTATAAAGCTGGTGCATGGTAGAAATGTCATTCATAGCCAATATGGCCCGATAGGTTGGGGTAGCATTGGAGATTAACAATTTGACTTTCTCCTCTTCTGACATAGGGCAACGGACCTTGGCAGCCAATGAGCACCACTGGTCGGCATAGGTCGAGAACTCTTCCTCAGGCTTCATCTTTTTAGCTACCAGATCAACAAAGGAGTATTCGGGTCCGACCTGATCTTGAAACTGCTGCAAGAACCTCTCTTGAACAATCTAGAAATCCTCGGCCTCTTCAGGTGGTAGGGAATAAAACCATTCTAAGGCCGGACCATCTAAGGATTTTCTGAACAAGTTCGCCATGAGGTGGCGGTCGTACTTGTGCGGCACGGACTCATAAACAAAATCCTTTAAATGAACATATGGGTCTCCTACCCCAGAGTATCGCCGGTAAATAGGGAGTTCTGACTGGGGTGGTACCCGGAGGTACTGGAATGACGGGAGTGCGATGTCGGCCACCTTCTGAGGATCAATCTGCCTTCTGAGATCGTGAAGTTCCTTTTTTATGACAGCCCACTCTGCAAGGAAGTCGGAGGGGACTTGGGCATGGTGTGTAGAGACAATGGAGCGGGGTTGCTTGAAGGTATGGGACCTCTCACGGGCAAAGGAGGCAGGCTCAGTCGTATAGTATATTGAGGTTGGAGGGGATCGAGGCCGAGCCTCTCGCACCGGAAGGTAGCTCGGTTCCGAGAAATGGATGGCCCAAGGACGGAGGGGTGTGGGGTCTGCCTCTGAAGAAGAGAGGTGGGGTGCCGAGGCAACATGGGCGGAGGAGACCGCCGACTGAGCTGAGTTACGAGCAGAGGGAGACAAGGGTTGTTTGCCCTTGGCGGCAGCAATGAACTCTTGGACTTGATCCAGAGTTAGATGAGGAAGCAGCTGACTAAATTGAGAATGGGGGTCATCTTCCCTTGGAGGAGAAGGAGGAGGGGAATGACCCCCAATGACAAGAGGAGCCTGAACATGCCCTGGGGGTATGGTCGTTGAGGGTTGGGTCACATCCTCGAGGAGTCCAAGAGGCAAGGCATCGTTTGCAAGGACACGAAACTGTTCCATGTCGAACAAAGGGTTATGATAGAGTACAAGGAAAGGAGGGGAATGACTCGATCTCCCTAGGCAATGACGCATGCACCCCTAAATAACAAGGGGGTGATACTGACAACACCTAGACTCTAGCACAAATCAAGAAAGACTGAGAGGAGGAGGGATGAACCGAAGCACCCAAGTTATCATGATTAATGCGCAAATTTGTTAAAGTTCGCACTTGACCTTTAGATGAATTGATTAAGGGTGTGTCACTCGGTCAGGTGGATCCTAACAGGTATGAACTCGAGTCCTTCGGTGTCACTAAGGGTGGTATACTCACACGTAGGATGGCTCGAACTAAGGGTGCAACGGGTACAACTAGCCCGGTGAACCGCAACGTGCGTATGGTCACGAGGTCTTACGGAGGTCCTCAGAAGGTGGGCCCGAGTCAGCCTACGAGTACTCGTAGGTGAGAGGGCTCACTCATCCAAGGGGGAACCTGACTAATGGGATGAAAAGTGTATGCAAAGGGGCCTAAATGCCCGAAATGTATGTAAGAGTAGTAAATAAAGGGCAAACAGAGTGACAAAATAGCTCTTGGGTAGAGTCGCGGCGGCCGTGTACACCGCGACCTTATCGCGACAGAGCGGACTGCAGCGATAGGAACAGAAACCCGAGAGAGCAGTAAGTCACACACACAGACTCAAACAAACTACTCGAACAAATGATAAGGGTACAAAATCACCAAAATAGTACAAAATGGATCATGGAGCACTCAGAAACCGATCCAGGGATGAAAATAGTAACATACAAAGTGTACCTATAGACGCGACGCTTAACTTCGACGCAAGTCTGTCGCGCCCCCGCGCACTGCCGCGACCAGATCTGAAAACTTACAAGGGAAAATAAACGGGAAACCCGAATCCTAACAGGATTTTAACAACTAGAAGCACGACAACAGATGGCAGATAAACATGGAACATACGTGCATGGACTCATAGAAACTGGGTAAAGCAGATAGGGGAAAGATTGCACTAACCTGCTATCGCGTCCTCTTCGGGCGACGCGATCCTATCGCGTCACCACGATACGTCGCGACACGAACCGAGAGACAAAAAATGTAGGAAACAATGGAACAACAGACTAACAGGGCCCTAAAAGACAAACAGGGAAGGAAACATGGCAAGCAGACAAACTCAATCCACGAGGGTAGCACTGAAGGTCCCACTGTGATCGCCAAAAGGTGTAATCACAGGGATTGTACCCCCCTCAACACAAACATGAATATCAAATGTGATAGCATGGAAAATAGGATGTGATCACCACCTAGAGCATTGCCAAATGAAGAGAATAATGTGGGCTAACTACTCCAGGAAAGGGGGGGAAGAGAACGGAGGAATACCTGATGTCGCGGTCATTATGACTGACGCGGGCAGCCTGATAACGCGTCCACTATGAGGGACGCGTCTCTTGTCGCGTCGCCTTCCTCCGTCGCGTTCTCTTCTTGTGCGGGAGATGGTGAGTAGGACCTCCTTTCCGTCCTCCGGCCGGGTAGAGTGCAGTAACCCGAAAAATTTTGTATTAAAAAATTTGAAATAATAAATTTCTATAAAAATGGAATAATAGAAACATACGTACCATTATCGTATGTGCAAGAACACATCTAAAAATTTCGAAAAAAAAATTGTAAATAAACTCCAAATATTATCCCTAAGTGTTCAACGAACGAATTCATGCAACGAAAAATCCAATTGGCCAAACGTGCGTCACAACGTGATTAATTATCCAAATTAGGAAACTAAGTCGGAAAACCGTTAACATGGAAAAATAACACACCCATAAATTAAACGAACATGTCGAAGAGATTTCCAACATTATGAAATGAATAACCATTATCGGGTTTGGACCAATGGACCTCTCATAGCCCATGAATAAATTCAAATAAGAAAATGCAATAAAAATCATAACTCTATTATTCCCTAATTAAAAAGGGAAAAACCTATAAGATAAATTCCAATAAATAATGGGCTTGGTTAAATGGACCCATTAGAATTTAGTGGTCCAAAATAAGGATTTTAAAAATAAGAATAATGGGAAAATTCCCTAAATTCGCAACATAAATATTACTTAAATAGAAAAGAGACATTTAATGCACTAAATAAGCAATTTGAGATGGAATTGGATTCCTAAACCTACCCCATATGGTTTAGCACGAATTTGGACCTCAACCTAACCCAAATAGAAGTTGGAAAGCAAGGAAGGAAAGAAGAAGTTAGGAAATCTCGTAATTAAAGAGAAATTTGAGTAGTAGTAGGAATAGGAACCCTTACTAGCTTAAATACTCTCTTAACTCTCCATGGCCGGCCCTAAAACTTTGCTGGGGCTTGCTGGACGTGGAGAGAAGGCCAAGGAGGAGGAGAATTCATGGGGAGAAGGCTCTCTCAAGCATCTTCCTTTGTTCTTCAAGTTCTAGCCCTAGAAGAGTAAAACGACCAAAGGTAGGCATTCTCACGAGTAAAACCTAATTAATTTTGTCTGTAGATTGTTCCATGTACTAGGAACAAAACCCTCAAGTTTCATATTTTTCTATCGAGCCAATCTTTTATGGTTGATTTATGAAGTTCTGCAAATATGATGAACCCGACCCTTCTTCTTTATTCTTGATCTCCATGTATACTCAACCTCGTGCTCTCAAATTTTAACTGGAGTTACTGATGGATGTTAGGCATCTTTTGCCCCTAAAAGCCCTAATTTTTATCCATCCTTTGTCATGAATTAAATCTTGCATGATTTCGACAATGTACAGTTGCGGTTTAACCTTGACTTGTGTTACAAGTTCCATACCTCTTTGTGGAGTCGTTTTTAGACCAAGTGTTCAACAGAGAACTTGTTACCTCATGAGTCTACTTCATTTGGCACCTTTTTCCCCATTTTTTGTTGATCGTACTAAGAGTATTAGCCTGAACATTAACACTGTGTTAGATTCACGTAGTCAGTCACAATACGTTTTATTACCTAGTCAAACGTCCTTTGTTTCTCAATCATTTACTACTGTACAAAGTATTGGAAGTAATCTAACTAACAAAGGTGGTTTAACTCAATTTAGATCACCCTAGCATTTGTTTTGATTTTTCAAACCCACAGCTATCAAACCTAATCCAAGTCGGAGTTGGAAACAGGTAGAAAAAGCAACTCAAACGTCATTTTCAGGTAGCGATAGGTCGACACGTCGCTACCATAATGTGACAACATCATGGTCATGACCCATACCAAAAATCAGGTCATTTCGTGGTCTTTTTCAGAAGGCGACAAGTTTATGGTCGCTTTCACTTTCAGAAGGCGACAGGCAATGCGTCGTGTTCTGCATGTGTCCGCTTAATCGACCATTACTTTTTCTATAGACCTCAGATTGATGAGCCGTTTTCTTTGATGGATTCCTCATTCAAAGGGCTTCAATTTTGTATATTCATGTGTGATATTTGAATAAAAAATCAATGAGTTATGTCCTTTGGAAGTGAAGTGATGAGACTGCATTTGCCATCTAAAAGGCATGCATCTTGGTTTCCGTCGTTTGGCGTCATTCTTTGCATGTGTGAGTTTGATCTCTTCTAGTAAGGTTCTAGAAAGTATTAACATGCATTTATCAACCCATATCAAAGTTAAAACCTAATTACATGATTTTTAATTGATCTTAAGTTCATGATCATGCTCTCTACTTGCCGAATATCCACTTCTTGCCTTGTTATCAAACTTGCTAAAAACACATGTTATAAAATGGAGTCATATTGAATGATTTAAAATACAATAACATGACATCTTTCTATCTATGATTTTTCTCACACGTTCACACACTTGAACCATCCAATTATGGCTTGACTTGGCATGAAAATATCTCATAATGTATTTGGTTAATTTATTGCAATAATGTACATTAAATTGCTCTATTTTAAATGAACTTGTCTTTGTTTCTCGCGTTGTTTGGGAATACCGTTACCAACGCTCCACTGTTCTAGAATTCCTCTAGAACGTCGGACACTTGTTTCTATATACACACTTTCCTTGACTTGGACGAACTCTCCGTCGGATATTCCTTCTGCCGGACTAGTGAATCCTTGTTCAAGACCTCTGTAAGTCTCCTCTGTCCATGGATTCTCACATGGTCGACGAGCTAGTTGTACCCTAACACCTATGATACCCTTTAGGGATCAACATGATCCAAACAGCCTTAGTTGCTCTCGCTCTTATCTTGAATCACGCCAGACCTCTGGACCTGTGCATAACGAGGCCAGCGGAAGGGTAGTTGTGCAACTGTTACTATTGTTCTTTACTCAACATTTCACGTGCAATGACCATAAGATCTCATCTATACTCTACTCGCTCGTCTATTCACGTTCACTCTACTATCTCATCTCTCTCGTCTATTCATCTAGTACTCTCTTGGTACTCTTTGAGCTGTGTGGCTCCTACTGTTTTGTACTATTCATGACTGTCTAGCGCTATAATATGGGTCTTGTGACTCTACTGTATCCAATGCATACTGTGCAGGGCACGGAGAGTGTCCGAGGGGCTCCAATCTAGTCCTGGGGGCAGAGAGCCACCCGAAAATACCTGCAGGGGCTATAGACGGTGTTCTGCATTGCACCGGTTCTGACTATACTATATTGGCTAGACAGCTGACTATTATCCTTTTAGTCTGAGGAGTTCAGACGTACTGTGATATTACTGTGCTATCACAAACTGTTATACTATTAGTCTGAAGAGTTCAGACATACTGTGCGATTACTGTGCTATCGCAGACTGTTACTGAACGGCTACTGTCCTAGAAGTGACTATTGTCGTATTCTACTAGTGCACCGTTGTGCAACCATACACGCTATCTCGTTACATGCTATCTTGTCATACGCACTACTTGCTCTACTTGATACTTGCTATCTTGAGTTATTGCGTACTATCGTGACTTAATCGCATTCAAAGTGATGTACTCTCTCATTGTCTAATGACAATAAAAGTGCTATATTTTTTCTCGGCTATCTACGGATAACCAAAGTGTCATTACTATTTTGATTGACAAAAGTTAATCAAAAGTGCTATACTATCTCGATTGATGAGAATCAATCAAAGTGCAATTTACTCTTTACATGACCAACTACTATCTCTCCTTGCTATACGTATTGCTTGCCATTGTCGCTACATGCTGTTGCGTTGTTATCATTTCTATCGTGACTTGACTTTAATCATCGTGCTATACTTGATTCATCTGCTATCTGAACCATGTTACTTGTGCTATTACTTTCTCGACTTTACATGACTCGCTCTATCATTAGTTACTCTGCCATTTAATGCATTAATTATTTAAAGCCTACTTGAGCCTGAGATTTAAGTCCTACTGGGCGTTATCGCTCACCCTACGTTATTTGTCATGTGTGTTTCAGGTAAGTCGAATGATGACGTTACTCTTACTATTGGGATAGGACCCGAGTGATGAGCGACCTGAAGTCGAATGACAAAGTTATCCTAGCACAATTGAGTCTAGTAACTTTTCCTTAGATTTCTTTCAAATGTAATGATGTCTTGAGCCCTATGTATTGGCTCTGAATTAGTGGATGTGATAGTTAGATTAATTATCAATAAAATAAAGAGTTATTGCAATTAGTTTTCATTAGATGCTCTGATATTTGTGAATGTATGCGCAATACACGTTACCATACTCGTTGTTCACGTTCTCCTCTGATTTATTCTGCTGCTAAATTGGAGGGGCGTGACAGTTGGTATCAGAGCCTAGGATGTCCTTATTAGGATATTTTAAGTCTAGGGATGTTCTAGGTGAACTGCCATAACCGTGTCTAAGTCAACCACCATACCTATGTGAGAGATTGGGTAAAGCTTGGGGTTATGCTAGGAGCTTAACTATATGTATAAGTACCCTAAGTATTAAGAAGGAAATTAATAAGTATTATTGCTCGCAGGAACTAGAGGAGATGGCTGGAGAGCATGCACCAATGCATGAATTACAATAGACCATACAGGGGTTAACTCAAGCCCTTAACAACGTAATTAAGCAGGAGCAAGAAATGGGGCAGGAGACTTATATGGGAACTTTCAACGAATAAATCCCCCTAGGTTTAATGGAACTCCGGATCCCGATGAAGCTGAAAATTGGGTGAAGGCAATGGAACGGATCTTTAGAGTTATGCAATGTTCCGAGCAGGAGAAAGCCCTTCTGGCAACCTTCCAGTTGGACCGCGATGCTAGAGTTTGGTGGGAAGCTGCCAGTCGACAATTACCCAACGTCAACATAGAGTGGGATAAATTTTTAGAACTTTTCAACACCAAATATTTTTCCGAGAGGATTCGTGAGAAGAAGGCAAATGAGTTCGCCAATTTAAAACAACGAATGATGTCTGTAGCAGAATATGAAGTGCAATTTGAAAGACTAGCACAGTACGCATCACATTTGGTGAGTACGGAGAAGATGAAGGCGAAGAGATTCCTAGAAGGGTTGAGACCTGTGTTCTAGGAAAAATTGGTTCCACTAGACATTGAAGTATATTCAGTCATGGTATTGAGAGCTCAATTAGTAGAAGACACCATGGAACTTCTTGAAAAGATTCATAAGAAGAAGGTGTTGAAAAGGGAATGTGCTACTCATTCCAATGACAATAAAGAAAGAAATACCATAGATAGCAAGAGAATGAAAGGGGAAGTGAAGCAAAAGGAATTCTGTAAATTTTGTAAGAAACCAGGGCATCAGATTGATAACTGTTGGAAGAAATTGGGCAGATGCTTGCGATGTGGAAGTCAACAACATCGAATCATCGATTGTCCAACAAAGAAGAACCAAACTCCACGCCAAGGACGATTACAAGCTCTTGTGGATATAAATCATACCAATAAAGGTGGACCAGGTATCATCACTAAACTCTTAGATAAGTTCACATTATTTTCACGATAGCAAAACCCTAAGTGGGGGAGATGATGGATTGAAATATTTAGAATAAATTGCTATAGTTGTATCATATCATATGAATTTGGGGACCAAATTCTTGTTAAGTGGGGGAGGATGTAGTAACCCAGAAAATTTTGTATTTAAAATTTCGAAATAATAAATTTCTATAAAAACGGAATAATAGAAACATACGTACCATTATCGTATGTGCAAGAACACATCTAAAAATTTCAAAAAAAAATTGTAAATCAACTCCAAATATTATCCCTAAGTGTTCAACGAATGAATTCATGCAACGAAAAATCCAATTGGCCAAACGTGCGTCACAACGTGATTAATTATCCAAATTAGGAAACTAAGTCGGAAAACCGTTAACATGGAAAAATAACACACCCATAAATTAAACGAACATGTCGAAGAGATTTCCAACATCATGAAATGAATAACCATTATCAGGTTTGGACCAATGGACCTCTCATAGCCCATGAATAAATTCAAATAAGAAAATGCAATAAAAATCATAACTCTATTATTCCCTAATTAAAAGGGAAAAACCTATAAGATAAATTCCAATAAATAATGGGCTTGGTTAAATGGACCCATTAGAATTTAGTGGTCCAAAATAAGGATTTTA
Source organism: Colocasia esculenta (assembly GCA_014218235.1). Taxonomy (NCBI): domain Eukaryota; kingdom Viridiplantae; phylum Streptophyta; class Magnoliopsida; order Alismatales; family Araceae; genus Colocasia; species Colocasia esculenta. The sequence goes on from CM024757.1 coordinate 54,668,942, forward strand.
AAAATAAGAATAATGGGAAAATTCCCTAAATTCGCAACTTAAGTATTACTTAAATAGAAAAGAGACATTTAATGCATTAAATAAGCAATTTGAGATGGAATTGGATTCCTAAACCTACCCCATATGGTTTAGCACGAATTTAGACCTCAACCTAACCCAAATAGAAGTTGAAAAGCAAGGAAGGAAAGAAGGAGTTAGGAAATCTCGTAATTAAAGAGAAATTTGAGTAGTAGTAGGAATAGGAACCCTTACTAGCTTAAATACTCTCTTAACTCTCCATGGCCGGCCTAAAACTTTGCTGGGGCTTGTTGGACGTGGAGAGAAGGCCAAGGAGGAGGAGAATTCATGGGGAGAAGGCTCTCTCAAGCATCTTCCTTTGTTCTTCAAGTTCTAGCCCTAGAAGAGTAAAATGACTAAAGGTAGGCATTCTCACGAGCAAAACCCAATTAATTTTGTCTGTAGATTGTTCCATGTACTAGGAACAAAACCCTCAAGTTTCATATTTTTCTATCGAGCCAATCTTTTATGGTTGATTTATGAAGTTCTGCAAATATGATGAACCCGACCCTTCTTCTTTATTCTTGATCTCCATGTATACTCAACCTCGTGCTCTCAAATTTTAACTGGAGTTACTGATGGATGTTAGGCATCTTTTCCCCTAAAAGCCCTAATTTTTATCCATCCTTTGTCACGAATTAAATCTTGCATGATTTGACAATGTACAGTTGCGGTTTAACCTTGACTTGTGTTACAAGTTCCATACCTCTTTGTGGAGTGTTTTTAGACCAAGTGTTCAACAGAGAACTTGTTACCTCATGAGTCTACTTTCATTTGGCACTTTTTCTCCAATTTTTGTTGATCGTACTAAGAGTATTAGCCTGAACATTAACACTATGTCAGATTCACGCAGTCAGTCACAATACATTTTATTACCTAGTCAAACGACCTTTGTTTCTCAATCATTTGCTACTGTACAAAGTATTGGAAGTAATCTAACTAACAAAGGTGGTTTCACTTGATTTGGATCACCCTAGCATTTGTTTTGATTTTTCAAACCCACAGCTATCAAAACCAATCCAAGTCGGAGTTGGAAATAGGTAGAAAAAGCAACTCAAACGTCATTTTCAGGTAGCGACAGGTCGACACGTCGCTACCATAATGCGACAACATCATGGTCACAACCCATACCAAAATCAGGTCATTTCGTGGTCTTTTTCAGAAGGCGACAAGTTATGGTCGCGTTCACTTTCAGAAGGCGACAGGCAATGCGTCGCGTTCTGCATGTGTCCGCTTAATTGACCATAACGTTTTCTATAGACCTCGGATTGACGAGCCGTTTTCTTTTCTGGATTCCTCATTCAAAGGGCTTCAATTTGGTATATTCATGTGTGAGATTTGAATGAAAAATCAATGAGTTATGACCTTTGAAGTGAAGTGATGAGACTGCATTTGCCATCTAAAAGGCATGCATCTTGGTTTCCGTCGTTTGGCGTCGTTCTTTGCATGTGTGAGTTTGATCTCTTCTAGTAAGGTTCTAGAAAGTATTAACATGCATTTATCAACCCATATCAAAGTTAAAATCTAATTACATGATTTTTAATTGATCTTAAGTTCATGATCATGCTCTCTACTTGCCGATTATCCACTTCTTGCCTTGTTATCAAACTTGCTAAAAACACATGTTATAAAATGGAGTCATATTGAATGATTTAAAATACAATAACATGACATCTTTCTATCTATGATTTTTCTCACACGTTCACACACTTGAACCATCCAATTATGGCTTGACTTGGCATGAAAATATCTCATAATGTATTTGGTTAATTTATTGCAATAATGTACATTAAATTGCTCTATTTTAAATGAACTTGTCTTGTTTCTCACGTTGTTTGGGAATACCGTTACCGACGCTCCACTGTTCTAGAATTCCTCTAGAACGTCGGCACTTGTTTCTATATACACACTTTCCTTGACTTGGACGAACTCTCCGTCGGATATTCCTTCTGCCGGACTAGTGAATCTTGTTCAAGACCTCCGTAGTCTCCTCTGTCCATGGATTCCCACATGGTCGACGAGCCAGTTGTACCCTAACACCTATGATACCCTTTAGGGATCAACATGATCCAAACAGCCTTAGTTCTCTCGCTCTTATCTTGAATCACGCCGGACCTCTGACCTGTGCATAACGAGGCCAGCGGAAGGGTTGTGTATTCCACCTGACTGCCAACGCCGTACGCGTGTGTTGTGCAACTGTTACTATCGTTCTTTACTCGACATTTCACGTGCAATGACCATAAGATCTCATCTATACTCTACTCGCTCGTCTATTCACGTTCACTCTACTATCTCATCTCTCTCGTCTATTCATCTAGTACTCTCTTGGTACTCTTTGAGCTGTGTGGCTCCTACTGTTTTGTACTGTTCATGACTGTCTAGCGCTATAATATGGGTCTTGTGACTCTACTGTATCCAATGCATACTGTGCAGGGCACGGAGAGTGTCCGAGGGGCTCCAATCTAGTCCTGGGGGCAGAGAGCCACCCGAAAATACCTGCAGGGGCTATAGACGGTGTTCTGCATTGCACCGGTTCTGACTATACTATATTGGCTAGACATCTGACTATTATCCTTTTAGTCTGAGGAGTTCAGACGTACTGTGATATTACTGTGCTATCACAAACTGTTATACTATTAGTCTGAAGAGTTCAGACATACTGTGCGATTACTGTGCTATCGCAGACTGTTACTGAACGGCTACTGTCCTAGAAGTGACTATTGTCGTATTCTACTAGTGCACCGTTGTGCAACCATACACGCTATCTCGTTACACGCTATCTTGTCATGCTCTCTACTTGCTCTACTTGATACTTGCTATCTTGAGTTATTGCGTACTATCGTGACTTAATCGCATTCAAAGTGATGTACACTCTCATTGTCTAATGACAATAAAAGTGCTATATTTTCTCTCGGCTATCTACGGATAACCAAAGTGCCATTACTATTTCGATTGACAAAAGTTAATCAAAAGTGCTATACTATCTCGATTGATGAGAATCAATCAAAGTGCAATTTACTCTTTACATGACCAACTACTATCTCTCCTTGCTATACCTATTGCTTGCTATTGCTTGCCATTGTCGCTACATGCTGTTGCGTTGTTATCGTTTCTATCGTGACTTGACTTTAATCATCGTGCTATACTTGATTCATCTGCTATCTGAACCATGTTACTTGTGCTATTACTTTCTCGACTTTACATGACTCGCTCTATCATTAGTTACTCTGCCATTTAATGCATTAATTATTTAAAGCCTGCTTGAGCCTGTGATTTAAGTTCTACTGGGCGTTATCGCTCACCCTACGTTATTTGTCATGTGTGTTTCAGGGAAGTCGAATGATGACGTTACTCTTACTATTGGGACAGGACCCGAGTGATGAGTGACCCGGAGTAGAATGACAAAGTTATCCTAGCACAATTGAGTCTAGTAACTTTTCCTTAGATTTCTTTCCAATGTAATGATGTCTTGAGCCCTATGTATTGGCTCTGAATTAGTGGATGTAATAGTTAGATGAATTATCAATAAAATAAAGAGTTATTGCAATTATTGTTCATTAGATGCTCTGATATTTGCGAATGTATGCGCAATACACGTTACCATACTCGTTGTTCACGTTCTCCTCTGATTTATTCCGCTGCTAAATTGGAGGGGCGTGACAGTTGGTATCAAAGCCTAGGATGTCCTTATTAGGATATTTTAAGTCTAGGGATGTTCTAGGTGAACTGCCATAACCGTGTCTAAGTCAACCACCATACCTATGTGAGAGATTGGGTAAAGCTTGGGGTTATGCTAGGAGCTTAACTATATGTATAAGTACCCTAAGTATTAAGAAGGAAATTAATAAGTATTATTGCTCGCAGGAACTAGAGGAGATGGCTGGCGAGCATGCACCAATGCACGAATTACAATAGACCGTACAGGGGTTAACTCAAGCCCTTAACAACGTAATTCAAGCAAGAGCAAGAAATGGGGCAGGAGACTTATATGGGAACTTTCAACGAATAAATCCCCCTAGGTTTAATGGAACTCCGGATCCCGATGAAGCTGAAAATTGGGTGAAGGCAATGGAACGGATCTTTAGAGTTATGCAATGTTCCGAGCAGGAGAAAGCCCTTCTGGCAACCTTCCAGTTGGACCGCGATGCTAGAGTTTGGTGGGAAGCTGCCAGTCGCTAATTACCCAACGTCAACATAGAGTGGGATAAATTTTTAGAACTTTTCAACACCAAATATTTTTCCGAGAGGATTCGTGAGAAGAAGGCAAATGAGTTCGCCAATTTAAAACAATGAATGATGTCTGTAGCAGAATATGAAGTGCAATTTGAAAGACTAGCACAGTACGCACCACATTTGGTGAGTACGGAGAAGATGAAGGCGAAGAGATTCCTAGAAGGGTTGAGACCTGTGTTCTGGGAAAAATTGGCTCCACTAGACATTGAAGTATATTCAGTCATGGTATTGAGAGCTCAATTAGTAGAAGACACCATGGAACTTCTTGAAAAGATTCATAAGAAGAAGGTGTTGAAAAGGGAATGTGCTACTCATTCCAATGACAATAAAGAAAGAAATACCATAGATAGCAAGAGAATGAAAGGGGAAGTGAAGCAGAAGGAATTCTGTAAATTTTGTAAGAAACCAGGGCATCAGATTGATAACTGTTGGAAGAAATTGGGCAGATGCTTGCGATGTGGAAGTCAACAACATCGAATCATCGATTGTCCAACAAAGAAGAACCAAACTCCACGCCAAGGACGATTACAAGCCCTTGTGGATATAAATCATACCAATAAAGGTGGACCAGGTATCATCACTAAACCCTTAGATAAGTTCATATTATTTTCACGATAGCAAAACCCTAAGTGGGGGAGATGATGGATTGAAATATTTAGAATAAATTGCTATAGTTGTATCATATCATATGAATTTGGGGACCAAATTCTTGTTAAGTGGGGGAGGATGTAGTAACCCGGAAAATTTTGTATTTAAAATTTTGAAATAATAAATTTCTATAAAAACGGAATAATAGAAACATACGTACCATTATCGTATGTGCAAGAACACATCTAAAAATTTCAAAAAAAAATTGTAAATCAACTCCAAATATTATCCCTAAGTGTTCAACGAACGAATTCATGCAACGAAAAATCCAATTGGCCAAACGTGCGTCACAACGTAATTAATTATCCAAATTAGGAAACTAAGTCGGAAAACCGTTAACATGGAAAAATAACACACCCATAAATTAAACGAACATGTCGAAGAGATTTCCAACATCATGAAATGAATAACCATTATCAGGTTTGGACCAATGGACCTCTCATAGCCCATGAATAAATTCAAATAAGAAAATGCAATAAAAATCATAACTCTATTATTCCCTAATTAAAAAGGGAAAAACCTATAAGATAAATTCCAATAAATAATGGGCTTGGTTAAATGGACCCATTAGAATTTAGTGGTCCAAAATAAGGATTTTAAAAATAAGAATAATGGGAAAATTCCCTAAATTCGTAACTTAAATATTACTTAAATAGAAAAGAGACATTTAATGCATTAAATAAGCAATTTGAGATGGAATTGGATTCCTAAACCTACCCCATATGGTTTAGCACGAATTTAGACCTCAACCTAACCCAAATAGAAGTTGGAAAGCAAAGAAGGAAAGAAGGAGTTAGGAAATCTCGTAATTAAAGAGAAATTTGAGTAGTAGTAGGAATAGGAACCCTTACTAGCTTAAATACTCTCTTAACTCTCCATGGCCGGCCTTAAAACTTTGCTGGGGCTTGTTGGACGTGGAGAGAAGGCCAAGGAGGAGGAGAATTCATGGGGAGAAGGCTCTCTCAAGCATCTTCCTTTGTTCTTCAAGTTCTTGCCCTAGAAGAGTAAAATGATTGAAGATAGGCATTCTCATGAGCAAAACCCAATTAATTTTGTCTGTAAATTGTTCCATGTACTAGGAACAAAACCCTCAAGTTTCATATTTTTCTATCGAGCCAATCTTTTATGGTTGATTTATGAAGTTCTGCAAATATGATGAACCCGACCCTTCTTCTTTATTCTTGATCTCCATGTATACTCAACCTCGTGCTCTCAAATTTTAACTGGAGTTACTGATGGATGTTAGGCATCTTTTGCCCCTAAAAGCCCTAATTTTTATCCATCCTTTGTCATGAATTAAATCTTGCATGATTTCGACAATGTACAGTTGCGGTTTAACCTTGACTTGTGTTACAAGTTCCATACCTCTTTGTGGAGTCGTTTTTAGACCAAGTGTTCAACAGAGAACTTGTTACCTCATGAGTCTACTTTCATTTGGCATCTTTTTCCCCAATTTTTGTTGATCGTACTAAGAGTATTAGCCTGAACATTAACACTATGTCAGATTCACGCAGTCAGTCACAATACATTTTATTACCTAGTCAAACGACCTTTGTTTCTCAATCATTTGCTACTGTACAAAGTATTGGAAGTAATCTAACTAACAAAGGTGGTTTCACTTGATTTGGATCACCCTAGCATTTGTTTTGATTTTTCAAACCCATAGCTATCAAACCCAATCCAAGTCGGAGTTGGAAATAGGTAGAAAAAGCAACTCAAACGTCATTTTCATGTAGCGACAGGTCGACACGTCGCTACCATAATGCGACAACATCATGGTCACAACCCATACCAAAATCAGGTCATTTTGTGGTCTTTTTCAGAAGGCGACAAGTTTATGGTCGCGTTCACTTTCAGAAGGCGACAGGCAATGCATCGAGTTCTGTATGTGTCCGCTTAATTGACCATAACGTTTTCTATAGACCTCGGATTGACGAGCCGTTTTCTTTTCTGGATTCCGCATTCAAAGGGCTTCAATTGGTATATTCATGTGCGAGATTTGAATGAAAAATCAATGAGTTATGACCTTTGTAAGTGAAGTGATGAGACTGCATTTGCCATCTAAAAGGCATGCATCTTGGTTTCCGTCGTTTGGCGTCATTCTTTGCATGTGTGAGTTTGATCTCTTCTAGTAAGGTTCTAGAAAGTATTAACATGCATTTATCAACCCATATCAAAGTTAAAACCTAATTGCATGATTTTTAATTCATCTTAAGTTCATGATCATGCTCTCTACTTGCCGATTATCCACTTCTTGCCTTGTTATCAAACTTTCTAAAAACACATGTTATAAAATGGAGTCATATTGAATGATTTAAAATACAATAACATGACATCTTTCTATCTATGATTTTTCTCACACGTTCACACACTTGAACCATCCAATTATGGCTTGACTTGGCATGAAAATATCTCATAATGTATTTGGTTAATTTATTGCAATAATGTACATTAAATTGCTCTATTTTAAATGAACTTGTCTTTGTTTCTCACGTTGTTTGGGAATACCGTTACCGACGCTCCACTGTTCTAGAATTCCTCTAGAACGTCGGACACTTGTTTCTATATACACACTTTCCTTGACTTGGACGAACTCTCCGTCGGATATTCCTTCTGCCGGACTAGTGAATCCTTGTTCAAGACCTCCGTTAGTCTCCTCTGTCCATGGATTCCCACATGGTCGACGAGCCAGTTGTACCCTAACATCTATGATACCCTTTAGGGATCAACATGATCCAAACAGCCTTAGTTTCTCTCGCTCTTATCTTGAATCACGCCGGACCTCTGAACCTGTGCATAACGAGGCCAGCGGAATGGTTGTGTATTCCACCTGACTGCCAACGCCGTACGCGTGTGTTGTGCAACTGTTACTATCGTTCTTTACTCGACATTTCATGTGCAATGACCATAAGATCCCATCTATACACTACTCGCTCGTCTATTCACGTTCACTCTACTATCTCATCTCTCTCGTCTATTCATCTAGTACTCTCTTGGTACTCTTTGAGCTATGTGGCTCCTACTGTTTTGTACTGTTCATGACTGTCTAGCGCTATAATATGGGTCTTGTGACTCTACTGTATCCAATGCATACTGTGCTGGGCACGGAGAGTGTCCGAGGGGCTCCAATCTAGTCCTGGGGGCAGAGAGCCACCCGAAAATACCTACAGGGGCTATAGACTGTGTTCTGCATTGCACCGGTTCTGACTATACTATATTGGCTAGACATCTGACTATTATCCGTTTAGTCTGAGGAGTTCAGACGTACTGTGATATTACTGTGCTATCACAAACTGTTATACTATTAGTCTGAAGATACTGTGCGATTACTGTGCTATCGCAGACTGTTACTGAACGGCTACTATCCTAGAAGTGACTATTGTCGTATTCTACTAGTGCACCGTTGTGCAACCATACACGCTATCTCGTTACACGATATCTTGTCATACGCTCTACTTGATACTTGCTATCTTGAGTTATTGCGTACTATCATGACTTAATCGCATTCAAAGTGTTGTACTCTCTCATTGTCTAATGACAATAAAAGTGCTATATTTTCTCTCGGCTATCTACGGATAACCAAAGTGCCATTACTATTTCGATTGACAAAAGTTAATCAAAAGTGCTATACTATCTCGATTGATGAGAATCAATCAAAGTGCAATTTACTCTTTACATGACCAACTACTATCTCTCCTTGCTATACCTATTGCTTGCTATTGCTTGCCATTGTCGCTTCATGCTGTTGCGTTGTTATCGTTTCTATCGTGACTTGACTTTAATCATCGTGCTATACTTGATTCATCTGCTATCTGAACCATGTTACTTGTGCTATTACTTTCTCGACTTTACATGACTCGCTCTATCATTAGTTACTCTGCCATTTAATGCATTAATTATTTAAAGCCTGCTTGAGCCTGAGATTTAAGTCCTACTGGGCGTTATCGCTCACCCTACGTTATTTGTCATGTGTGTTTCAGGTAAGTCGAATGATGACGTTACTCTTACTATTGAGACAGGACCCGAGTGATGACCGACCCGGAGTCGAATGACAAAGTTATCCTAGCACAATTGAGTCTAGTAACTTTTCCTTAGATTTCTTTCCAATGTAATGATGTCTTGAGCCCTATGTATTGGCTCTGAATTAGTGGATGTAATAGTTAGATGAATTATCAATAAAATAAAGAGTTATTGTAATTATTGTTCATTAGATGCTCTGATATTTGCGAATGTATGTGCAATACACGTTACCATACTCGTTGTTCACGTTCTCCTCTGATTTATTCCGCTGCTAAATTGGAGGGGCGTGACACAGAGGATGAGAGCTCCTCGTAGAACTTCGCTTGAATGCCTGCCAATCAAAGAGAGAGACAACAAAAGCCCTATTAGAACATGATTAGTGTAGTATTTGCTCTAAAAATGAAAGAAAATGAAACAACATGAAGGGAACGAACCTGGGGTGGTTTTAAACCCCTAGGGAAAGGGAAAAAAACGTGGGAGGAAATGGAGTGCAATCTATCTAGGAAATAAAATAACAATGCATGAAGAAATGAGGAAAAGGAGAAAGGAGAGAGGAGAGGGTGAGCCCCATTGGGGCGACTCCTGGCTTGATGAATGTCCCAAATGTCGTCCAAAAGCTTCAGGGAGATGTTGGAGTCGCTGTTCATGCGTTCCTTGCTCCGTTCATGAAGAAATGAATGAATTTTGTGGAACAAGATGTAAAAGGAAATGGTGGGGATGCGAGGGTTGCGAGTCTAAGCATGGACCAGAGAGAATTTTGGCAGCCCTTCGGGGTAAAAAAAATGGGGTCCCTTTTCCTTCAAGAGAGGCCTTGCTTTTATAGAGCCTTTTAAGAGATAATATCTCCTTGGAATGAGAATTAATTAAAATGGGAGATAAACCTTACCCAAAATCGGATGGAGAGTCCTTGGGGTCCTCAAGGAAAGTCCCTAGAGCCCAAATCTCGCCCAAGGGATTGAGATATTCCTTAAGGATAAAGTTAAACCCATGGGAGGATAAATAGGAGGTGGTTGCGGAGGCCTGCATGCGCAGCTGCTGTCGCAGCATATCGTAGGGTCGTGTCATGGAATCACGACAGGGCGGGGCGTCGCGATAGTATTGCCCACGTGCATGGATAATGCATGGGCTGTCGCGGCAGCCTAGATCGTCACAACTCAGAGACGCGGCACCACGATGCGTCGCGACTATAAAATCGAAATTTATGTGAATTATCAGCCAACCACATGAAAGGATAAGACTTATTTATGGCCAAGGACTCTCTCAAATTGATAATGGGCGGGATTTCAAGGCAATTTAAATTGTTAATGGGCTCAAAACAAGGCTAATGATGGGCTCAAGGTGAGTGACCAATTAGGGGCCCACTAAGGTGACAAGAAATGTGGTTCAACATATTAGTTAGAACAGGGTGTCTACACATAGCATTATTAGTTACCACATAAGGTGCATATCTACTCAAGACCATGAATCTCATTTGATACTCCAATACTGACAAATTCTCTTACTGTAATGTCTTGAATTGCTCCCTCTTGGCTTGCTGAATTTGCATTGGAAAGAATGTATTATTGAATACTTCAAGGAATTTGCATTGGAAAGAATGTATTATTGAATACCTCTTCATATACTGGTGGTGTTGTAACCAGTGACTGAACCGGTGGCTGCTGATCTAACCGCGTCTGAATCTAGGTGATACTATCCCATAACCTTTCTATCATCTGATCTGTGGTCTCCTCAGCTTCATCACTACCACCTCCCCAATCTCTCCTATCAGCCATTTATAAACCAGTACATACAACATTCCAACCACATAGCACACAAACATATCATTACAAAAATAGGGCCAACTACCAGCAGTAGACTATGGTAAAGAACATACTATGTACATTTCTTGTTCCTTCATATTTACATGGACCTTGCTCTGATACCAACTGTGACGGTCCTCGCCGCTCCGGCCCGTTAACCCAATAACGTGCCCGACACAACTCCGTCTCCCGCGAACGGGCCGTAGCCTCGCAAGGGATATTAATACACAAATGTCTGTGGAAATATAAAAGAACACACTGAGCATATAGAAGATTCCATATCTCACATATATTAACATGAAATGTACATATTTAGTTCTAAACATAAGTCATAGTACAAGGTATAGCAGCCAGGGAGAAACCCCCAAGGCTCAACAAGAAGGAATATTACTCTGCTGGTGACGAAGGCCCGACTCCACTACAGTGCCGACCGGAACTAGAAGAGGGACGAGAACCCTCCTCCTCTCCTTCACCTGGAAGAAGAAGGGGTGAGCCTCACAAGTCACTGGCTCAGTAGGGTAACTTCCCCAAAGCCGAGTAAACAATGTACAATGATTTAAGCAAGCAAATCTCATAAGCCATTAAAATATATCACTACCTATGCATGATACTACAACTGTAAATAAATAAACGGAAAACCACGTACATGTGTACAAGCTAAAGAAGGGCACGCCACACACGAGTCACGAGAACTGGTTCCCGACACCAGCCACAGACCTAGACAAACAACACAAGTCCACCTCTCAGTCTCACAGCCACGACGAAAGGTCTAGCTACCGATCCACCTCAACAGGGACAAGAACTGTAGAGACCAACCAACACCACTCCTGCAGACCACACAGCTGCCGGCCCAAGCCTGACACCTTTAGGGACTCCGGCCCGAGCTCCCTAAAGTGAGGCACTGGAAACAGGACTAGCTGGGGACCAGTACATCTACTGGTGTCCGTTCCCCAACCACGAGCTCGCTACAAGCGACCACACACCCAAAAATATGAGTCCCTACCCACTGCAGCCTTTCTCTCAGCCGGGCATACAACTCAAACTCAGGGGTGTCCAGGAAGACGACACAAACGTTGATGGTACTCACCCTACTAGGACAAACCCCGAGCACCTGGTGCTGGGGACTCGACTGGAGAGGTAACCACGAAAGGCGTGAACAACCCAACTCACTGTGCACACAAAGCCAAGCAAAACCCATCGTTTCCAATTACGGTATAAGCCGATACACTCCATACAAACCTTACATTGCTTAACCATCACTGCCTAAGCAGTTACCTCATAAACAAGACAGACTGGCCACAGAACCCCAGAGCTCGGGTGGCCACATTCTAAATCACGACCAACACAGTGGACGCCTATTGAAGCATGAATCGTGATGGACCAACCCATCACCTTTCTGTCTGAATTGCGACGTCCGGTTCCATCGCCTTTCAGACAGCAGAACCAAAACCTAAATCTTCATTCCAGAAATCACTCTAAATTGCTACACATGCTGATAAGGCAAGAGATAAGCATTTACATAAAATCCTAAGCATGATTTCTATCATATTTACATGATTCTCAAACCAAAACCCCCCAAACCCTAATTCACACATGCCATACAAGCTAAAACGAAGGAAAGTTCCCCTACCAATAGAAGAAACGCTAAATCGACGTTGTCTAGACATTCCCCGCGCTCTAAAGCACCTCCTCGCGCCAGAACCACGCCGAACGGACAGCAAAACACCCCAAATTGCCTCAAAAACCCACAAGAAGCCTTCACAGCTCTCCCCCTCAGTTGAATAGTGCAACTGCACTGTTCGGCCAAGGGCAGAGGCCCAAAACACATAGAGGTTAAATCGCGACGTATCGGGTCGTCGCGTTTCAAAGTGCGACATACCCCGCCGTCGTAATTAAACCTCGATGATCCTGCATGCGCTACGCGGCGGGCATGCAGCCGCGCCCACGTAGAAGTGGTACGAAATCACAACGTAGTTGGTGATCGCATTTCATTAAGAATCACGACGACTGTGTTGGTCGCGTTCTTAATGAACCCGCCAGAGGTCTGTTTGGGCTGGAATCTCCAACCCTCTAGCCTCACAGCCTGCTACATCAACCTGTAAAAACACATGTACATATACAAACTCAACCAATGGGCCACACACTGGCCCCCAAACCCGATAAACCATGATCCGAACATTCAGGGTATTACAACATGCAAGTTCATCTCTTCTTCTATTGGATTTGATTCTGCACTACTTGGTCTAATCCTTTATTTCACTTGTTTGTTTCATCTCTTTTGCAAGGAAACCAATCAACTAAAGTTCTCTTCGCCGGTCGGCCGGTTGGAGGAGTAAAAGTCAACCCACCACATCACTCCCGCAATCTTGAGTGAAGGTAAGTAATTCTCTCCTTCGCTCTCTTCTTTGGTACCCACGTGTACCTAACGATCATACCTCCTTCTTAATGCACACATGCACTCCTTTCCTCTCTTCCTCTTCTTTTTTCTCCATTCATCCATATCCATATATTATTAAAAAAATCTTTTTCTTTTTTTTAATTAATTCTTTGTGGCGTGATTAAGCACGTTCACAGTGCCCAAGGTGAAAAAAAATGCTCTTTTACAAGAGTGAGCGGTGCTTGAGAAGGTGTTTATAGATTGACAAGAATGGCACAAAGTTAAAGCACAGTAAAGAGCCCTAGAAAAGAAATAGCATGCAACAGAACGGTTAGGCCTTCAATGCTCAGCAGAGATGGTTCCTTGAATGATGAGTAGTTGAGCATCAATGAGCTTCTTTTACTCCAGGTAAAGACTTCTTCAATGAGTAGTTGAGCAGTACACTTAGAAGAAGTTGGGCTACTTTGAATGCTAGAGATTGGAATGTCTTTGTGGTGCTATGTATGTTTCTTCAATTCTCTCAGTATTTTTCTAGGTTTTTCTCACTTCTCTTATTATATTACATAGCTCTAGGTTTTAAACATGTAATCCAAATTCTAAACGTTTACATTCATACAAGTGTACACTAGATACATCATATAGAAGTTATCCATTGGGTCTTCACAAGATACGAGAATAGTAGCATGTAGACCTTGCTTTTTCTAGTCCATGGTTCCTTATTTGGTGTAAACCTCGTACAGTACGTCGCGTGCAATAAATGGTCCTGCAAAAAGATATTTCTATCTGAACAAACCAGTGATTTTGTCTAATTTCCTTCTGGCTGTGATGTTAGAATAAATAGTAAACAAAGTGTTTCACATCCAGGAGATTGACACGTGTAAAGTGCTTTTCAGAATTTGAATTATACAATAAATGCATGTCATGATCTCGTTAGCAAGCGATATGGTTATACGTAAGCCTTCAGAACAAATGTTCTTTATAGTATCAAGCAAACACATCTTAAATAATATTTAATCTTTTAGAGTAGATATTGCAAAGTCATGCCATTGAATATTTTATGAATTTCTATACATATACAAAAATAATTGATTATTTGTTGTACATGACCAGAAAATAATCGATTAATCTGGTTAGCAGATTAACTGGTTATTTTGTAACCTTCAAACAGAATAATCGATTATTTTAGGTTCAAGCATGAAGTATAATGATTCCAGTAAATAAAATATTAATCACTCATGAATGACCTAATTGAATATGGTTTTGTTAATCATCCAAAACATAAGGAGGGTGTGCAACACTATCCACCAAAATAAGTAATAAATCTTCTTCCATGTGAATCTATTTTCACAACCCAAAAATTAAAAGATTCAACACACTATAGAAAAATAATTTGTAAATAGATAATAATCATTCATAATGCCATACATATTCAGTTGTAGGTCGATCTACATCACCTTCTCGACTTCTCCCATGAGGAGTCTCACTACCAGATGCTTGTAAACACAGAGAGACAATAGAGTGAGATAAAAAAAGCCTATTTGCACAAAAAGAGGGAGGGGGAAGGGTGTCGTCGGGGGGGGGGGGGGAGAGTTGTCAAACCTCCTCTGGCACCGGTGGGGTGGGGGAAGGTGCCTGTTGATGGAGGGGAGAGAGAGAGAGGAGACACTGGTAGGAAGGTCAGACAGAGAGAGAGAGAGAGAGATCTAGAGAGAGACAGGGGGTGCCTGTTAGTGGGGGTTGATGGGAGAGGTGCCTGACCTCCTTCGATACTGGTCGGGACTAGGGAGAGGCAAGAGAGAGAGGGGGGGAATAGGTATCAACCGGTTGGGGGAGAGAGAGAGGGGCACCAGAGGCGCCATCCATACTTATTGGAGGGAGATCATCACACACTGGAGCCGGATCTTCACCGGAGCCATAGAGGGTGCCTGTAATAGCCTGTTACAACTTCAAACCCTTAGTTGCCCCTTAGCACTCTTTCAGTTATCTTAAACCCTTTTTGCCTTGGATTAACCATTATCCTATGAATTAAATTGGAATGAGAGAAGTATTATTATCATGTACCTTGTTAATTACCCTATCTAGGTCTTAGTTTGAATTCCCCGTTGGGAATTTGTGTTTTCAGTCGAAGTGGAACTTCATATATGACGAAGTGAAGCTTCGACTGGTCAGTTAAGATCATTGTCGGTCGATGTGCAGCTTCGTATATGATGAAGTGTAGCTTCAACCGATTCTGTTTATATCGCTTTCGGTCGAAGTGCAGCTTCGTATATGTGAGGCCCCGAATTTTGTTCACTTTATATTTTATGTAAGTGATGTTTGTTTGTTCTTACTTTTATGGTATGTATTAAATATATGCTTATTATAATTATTTAATTATTTTATACATCATAGAACTTATTTAAAACCTACGTATATTGAATTTAAGAAGTGTGGTGCATATAATATGTAATTATTGCTATACATTATATATATATATGTTTATTTCTACGTATTTAAATGAGCATGTGTTGTATAACTAAGGATGTGCATGTTGTATTTATCTATTTTATGCATGTTGTAAGTAACCATAATGTGTATATGTATACATACATATGTTAATCTTGTTTAAATGATATTTATCTACTTTAAGCATGTTAAATTATTTATGATGTGTAGGGTACTTAAATAATAATGTGCATGTAGTATTTAACTAATGATGGACACATTTCATTCATAGGTTCACTACATGTGTAAGTATATATACATGTATGTATGTTATTTATGCATATTATCTTTAATTAAGATTAGTGTAAGTAATATTTAAATAAATATTATGGATTGCGTGTACTTTATGTGGTGAGGATATAAGTAATTATTTTTACACATATTAAATTATTGGGGTGTATTTATGTATTTATTTTAATGTATGTCGGTGTTTTGGCCAAGTTGCATTGTTGGCGGCCAACACTGTGCCGCCAACTGCCAGGCCAGTGCCTGGTGTCCAGATCCATGGACGCTAAGGCACTGTGGGCGCCCACCCCCTAGACGCCAATAGCCTGTTGGCGGCCAGACCCTGGACGTCAACTGTCAGTTAACTACAACCGATGTTGACGTCAATATCCTCCTGTGTAACGGTTCCAGTTTTGTTAACGCTCACGTTATGCCCGGTTCCAGATTAGGAAACCCATCCTAATGCGTAGGAAACCTACCCTAAAGTGTACCCAACCCGTCCAACTCTATAAAACACTCACCTTAGGGCAAAGGGAAGTCTTTTTACTCTTGTGAAACCCTAGCAACGGTGGTGGAGAAAAGCTGATGTTTGAAGGGATAGATTCAACGACTGGAAGGTTCTCCCGGGGATTTGCATCAACTGGGAGATAGCCTATACATAGGAGAAGAAGTCCCAACTCCGAGGAATCATCTTCATCAACAGGAGAACCAGATCTGACAAGAGTTTGAGCACCTTCTTGGCAGGGCCGAGGAGGGCTTCACCGGCAAATCTAGATCCTTTTTAGAATTTTTCCCAGGAAAGTAGCTGAAGATCTCAATCCATAGACTTGTCCTCTAGGATTTTCGTGTTTTTACGGATTTTTCCTCATGTCTTGGAACCTCCAATTTCTCCTTTGTATTGAGTGCTGTCTGCATAGTGTGCTGGGAGGAAGTTGGCGGCAGCATCTACTGCAGTCAAATTCCTGAGTTGGCGGCAAGGGATTGTGCAGTTAACTTTTGATGGAAACATCCCTTGTAGTCAAGTTCCTCAGGGTTTTCAGAAATGATGTTTGATCTATTTAATGTGTTTATTGGACTTCTGAGTATCTGTGCATGCTGTAATTTTTGTATGTAGTCCAAGGTGATCAGTAGGTCATATCATGAGGATCCACTAAATTTCTGAGCATGGTGATAATTAAAAGAATTTCTGTTAAATTGAGAATAACTAGGTTTTGACTGTGATAAATTCAAATTAAATAGTTTTATTGCATCTTTTGAATTAAGGAAATTTTGGTAATCTTGAAATGACTGTTCTCATGTTTTAGATCTGCTAGAACCAACATATCACAGTAAACCATACTTAAATGATTTTTTATAGTAACTACATATAATATGTGTTAATTAATAAAAATAGTGTTTATACTCTGAAAATTTTGAAAATTTTCAGATATGTTTCCTGTTTGTGTCTGAACTGTGGTTAATATTTTTTAGAATTTTATGTACTATATAGGGTTCTATTAATTTCAGAGTTCTTTTACACCATGATATGATAGATTTAAATATAGAATAAGTATGCATGTTGAATGTTATTATTTTCAGAAATTTTGATGAAGTAGTACCATGGTGTGCATGTTTTATCCCTGTGAGAATGAATTATTCACTATCTACCATGTTCAAATTGAAATATCTTGCAAATTGCCTGAAATATTTGTGTAAAATTAAAAATAGTTTTACTACTTCAAAAATTCTGATAAATTACAGATATGTCCCTTATACTATATTCATCTTGTGGTTAAAATTTTACATTATTCTGAGCTCTCTACATATTGCTGTGATTTTCTGAATGATAAATGCATATAGAAATCGATGGACACGATAATGTATATGCATGTTAAATTGGTTAAAAGTAGTACCATGATAGATTGTTGTATCACTGTAGGATTTGATTTCAGAATTGAGAAAATGTGATAGGCGATATGGTATTGTCATCTTAATAATCATGCATGAATGCACAAAAAGAGCATGATATAGCTATATGAAAATATTAGTACATGTGATAGTTTCATCATTGCATGAATATATATATATATATATATATGTATTGCATTCCCAATTGGCCAATAAGACATTGCTACTATAGAGATTCCTACAGGGAACTACACCATGGATGCCCCTATGGTAATGGTTCAACTTTATGAAAATAACTAAATGAATCTGCGGGCAACGGATTGAAATCTTGGAGGTAGACAAGTTCTACTCGTAAGGTGGGAAGGGCTTTCCCCGGTTTTGCGCAAATACCATGACTTCATCACCGTTTTGCCTAGGTGATAAGCGAATGACTATATGACAATGTGCTATATGATCTCTATAATAGTGCAAGCTATGTCTTGGCAACTAAATGTTAAATGACTACATGCTACATGACCACATGACTACACGGTACATGCTATATGACTACATGCTACATGTCTACAAGCTACATGATTACATGCCATATGAACTACATGTCAATTGCTATATGTAATATTCATTGCATGTTTAAATGGTCACTTGCTACATGATGACTAATTGAGCGTTGAATAAGGTGGGTTAAAGAATTAATTGAATTTGTTTACATACTACATAACATTGGCTACATGATTTTGTTTAAATGCTTGTTTCATAAGTGGTATCCATATGCTACATGTCATGAAAAAGGTAAATACATGTGTTAATATGATCCATGTTAAATGATAAACATAACATTTTGTTTAGTACCATGTGTAGGATTTTGTAAATTGTCCATGTGATAGTAATTATTTGCTAAACATGTGTTAGTATCATGTTATAAATTGAAAAGATGTCATGTGTTAGTTTTATGTGAAATCATAGAAAATGAAAGCATAAGTACCCATGTTTAGACCGTTGTCTTACATGTGTTAGTATAGTTTTGTTTAAAAGATTCCATGTTTAGTCCTTATATTATAGCGTGAACATATAGGAGATTAAATGTTAAATTCTACTAAGTTAGTAAAATGTTAAAATTGTTAGAAAGCATGTGTGATAAGTGTATGGTTTGTGATTTTTAAGTTGCTTGCTAAGTCTATTGTGTAGACTCACCCTTGCTTAACATTTCAGGAGATTTAGAAGTTGAGAACGTGGCAAGATCCAACAAGGAACGTGAAGATTAGATTGAAGACTTGTATTTCATTTGCTAGTAGGTGATGAAATGTGTAATTAGAACTTTGGTATTATTGGAATTGGAAGACTGGCTATGTGGATATTTATGATTATGTTATTTATTTCATGGACTATATAGACTGTGGTATGTGAATTTAAAAATGTTGATGGAACAAGAGTTATTAATTTCCGTTGCATTATTCATTTCTATTCGTGTATATCTCAGCTCATTGTATATCGTTGGGGTTTTCTCCCCTGTAGCGGCTTGCTCTCATCCGATGTGGGTTGGTATACCTGTACCGAGCGGAAGTGGGTCATTACAGAGATGGTATCAGAGCATTGGGTTGAGATTATATATGGATAGCCATCAACTAAATTTACATCTCTAAGTCTTTGTAGTGGATAGCCAAATCCAAGGAATAATTATGATAGGATTAGTAAAGTGATAAGATGAATGCATGATAATATGCTAGGTATAGTGATAAATGGAGCTTGACATGGTATTTATTTTGCAGACTATGGCTGAAAAGACTTCGAGTTCGAGTGTATCTATCCAAGATGAGGAACCAAGGAGGACTGTAAATGAGTAGCAGGAGGTACCAGCACCTCAGGGACCATTCGCGCCACAGAGGGGCGACTACAGCTCGATCATGCAAGGACTCCTACAAGTGATGCAGACTCAAGTACAGATGCAGGCAGCTCTTCAGACGCAGCTTCAGGCTCAGGTTCCGGCACTGGCTCAGCAGAACCATAGTGTAGGAGGTGTACCGATCATGGAGAGGTTCAAGAGGAAGGCTCCACCTTCTTTTAAGGGGGAGAGCGATCCATGAGTTGCGGAGAGTTGTCTTAGAGAGATCGAGAAGATATTCAGAGCTATCAGGTGCGCAGAAGATGATAAGATTAGTTTGGCGACGTATATGCTTCAGGAGCGAGCGGATGCGTGGTGGTCTTCTGTTCTTCTCACGCAGTTCGAGGGAGTAGAGCTAGATGTGACTTGGGGAGAGTTCGTGAGGTTGTTGTATGTTCATAAGCAGGGCAAGAGGAAAGAAAAGAAGGCTCGGATGAAGGCAGTGCCAGAACCATTCCAGCGGCAGAAAAGGAAGATGAGGAAGCTCATGAAGAAGCAAAAGTTAGTAGTTTCTTTAGGCAGTGAAAAGCCTGAGTGTGTGCATTGTGGAAAGCGGCATGGAGGAGACTTATGATGGACAATTATGGGAAGATGTTTAAGGTGTGGTAGCAAAGATCAAAAGATCAGAGAGTGTCCGAATCCGAAGAAGTTCGTTGCGCGGGATGTACCAGCAGCAAAGAAGCCAGCAACAGGAACTCAAGCGTCAGCAAGGGTGGATGCATTGACTGGAGACGACACCGATGATGGCACCACAGGTACATGATCCGATCTTCGAGGACAAAGATCATTTTAAGGGGGAGAGGGTGTGAGGCCCTGAATTTTGTTCACTTTATATTTTATGTAAGTGATGTTTGTTTGTTCTTACTTTTATGGTATGTATTAAATATATGCATATTATAATTATTTAATTATTTTATACATCATAGAACTTATTTAAAACCTACATATATTGAATTTAAGAAGTGTGGTGCATATAATATGTAATTATTGCTATGCATATATATATATATATATATATGTGTGTGTGTGTGTGTGTTTATTTCTGTGTATTTAAATGAGCATGTGTTGTATAACTAAGGATGTGCATGTTGTATTTATCTATTTTATGCATGTTGTAAGTAACCATAATGTGTATATGTATACATACATATGTTAATCTTGTTTAAATGATATTTATCTACTTTAAGCATGTTAAATTATTTATGATGTGTAGGGTACTTAAATAATAATGTGCATGTAGTATTTAACTAATGATGGACACATTTCATTCATAGGTTCATGCATGATGTATGAAATCATGTAGTGTGTAAGTATATATACATGTATGTATGTTATTTATGCATATTATCTTTAATTAAGATTAGTGTAAGTAATATTTAAATAAATATTATGGATTGCTTGTACTTTATGTGGTGAGGATATATGTAATTATTTTTACGCATATTAAATTATTGGGGTCTATTTATGCATTTATTTTAATGTATGCTGGTGTTTTGGCCAAGTTGCACTGTTGGCGGCCAACACTGTGCCGCCAACTTCCAGGCAAGTGCTTGGCGTCTAGATCCATGGATGCCAAGGCACTGTGGGCGGCCACCCCCTGGACGCCAATAGCTTGTTGGCGGCCAGACCCTGGACGTCAACTGTCAGTTAACTACAACCGATGTTGATGTCAATATCCTCCTGTGTAACGGTTCTAGATTTGTTAATGCTCGTATTATGCCCGGTTCTAGATTAGGAAACCCATCCTAATGCGTAGGAAACCTACCCTAAAGTGTACCCAACCCGTCCAACTCTATAAAACACTCACCTTAGGGCGAAGGGAAGTCCTTTTACTCTTGTGAAACCCTAGCAACAGTGGTGGAGAAAAGCTGATGTTTGAAGGGATAGATCTGGTGACTGGAAGGTTCTCCCGGGGATCTGCATCAACTGGGAGATAGCCTATACATAGGAGAAGAAGTCCCAACTCCGAGGAATCATCTTCATCAACAGGAGAACCAGATCTGACAAGAGTTTGAGCACCTTCTTGGCAGGGCCGAGGAGGGCTTCACCGGCAAATCTAGATCCTTTTTAGAATTTTTCCCAGGCAAGTAGCTTAAGATCTCAATCCATAGACTTGTCTTCTAGGGTTTTCGTGTTTTTACGGATTTTTTCTCGTGTCCTGGAACCTCCAATTTCCCCTTTGTATTGAGTGATGTCTGCATAGTGTGCTGGGAGGAAGTTGGTGGCAGCATCTGCTGCAGTCAAGTTCCTGAGATGGCGGCAAGGGATTGTGCAATTAACTTTTGACGGCAACATCCCTTGTAGTCAAGTTCCTCAGGGTTTTCAAAAATGTTGTTTGATCTATTTAATGTGTTTATTGGACTTCTAAGTGTATGTGCATGCTGTAATTTTTTTATGTAGTCCAAGGTGACCAGTATGTCTTATCATGAGGATCCACTAAATTTCTGAGCATGGTGATAATTAAAAGAATTTTAGTTAAATTGAGAATAATTAGGTTTTGACTGTGATAAATTCAGATTAAATAGTTTTATTGCATGTTTTGAATTAAGGAAATTTTGGTAATCTTGAAATGACTGTTCTCATGTTTTAGATCTACTAGAACCAACATATCACTGTGACCAATACTTAAATGATTTTTCATAGTAATTCCATGTAATCTGTGTTAATTAATAAAAATAGTTTTATACTCCAAAAATTGTGAAAATTTTCAGATATGTTTCCTGTGTTGTGTCTGAATTGTGGTTAATATTTTCTGGAATTTTATGTACTATATAGGGTTCTATTAATTTCAGAGTGCTTTTACACCATGATACGATAGATTTAAATATTGAATAAGTATGCATGTTGAATGTTATTATTTTCAGAAAGTTTGATGAAGTAGAACCCTGGTATGCATGTTTTATCCCTGTGAGAATGAATTATTCACTATCTACCATGTTCAAATTGAAATATCTTGCAAATTGTCTGAAATCTATATGTAAAATTAAAAATAGTTTTACTACTTCAAAAATTCTAATAAATTTCAGATATGTCCCTTATACTATATTCATCTTGTGGTTAAAATTTTACATTATTCTGAGCTCTCTACATATTTCTGTGATTTTCTGAATGATAAATGCATATAGAAATCGATGGACACGATAATGTATATGCATGTTAAATTGGATAAAAGTAGTACCATGATAGATTGATGTATCACAGTACGATTTTGATTTCTAGATGAGAAAATATGATAGGCGATATGGTATTGTCATCTTAATAATCATGCATGAATACACAAAAAGAGCATGATATAGCTATATGAAAATATTAGTACATGTGATAGTTTCATCATTGCATGAATATGTATTGCATTCCCAATTGGCCAATAAGACATTGCTACTATAGAGATTCCTACAGGGAACTACACCATTGATGCCCTTATGGTAATGGTTCAACTATATGAAAATGACTAAATGAATCCGCGAGCAACAGATTAAAATCCTAGAGGTAGACAAGTTCTACTGGTAAGGTGGGAAGGGCTTTCCCCGGTTTTTCGCAAATACCATGACTTCATCACCGTTTTGCCTAGGTGATAAGCGAATGACTATATGACAATGTGCTATATGATCTCTATAATAGTGCGGGCTATGTCTTGGCAACTAAATATTAAATGACTACATGATACATGACTACATGCTACATGACTACATGGTACATGCTATATGACTACATGCTACATGTCTACAAGCTACATGATTACATGCCATATGAACTACATGTCAATTGCTATATGTAATATTCATTGCATGTTTAAATGGTCACTTGCTACATGATGACTAATTGAGCATTGAATAAGGTGGGTTAAAGAATTAATTGAATTTGTTTACATACTACATAACATTGGCTACATGATTTTGTTTAAATGCTTGTTTCATAAGTGGTATCCATATGCTACATGTCATGAAAAAGGTAAATACATGTGTTAATATGATCCATGTTAAATGATAAACATACCATTTTGTTTAGTACCATGTGTAGGATTTTGTAAATTGTCCATGTGATAGTAATTATTTGATAAACATGTGTTAGTATCATGTTATAAATTGAAAAGATGTCATGTGTTGGTATTATGTGAAATCATAGAAAATGAAACCATAAGTACCCATGTTTAGACCGTTGTCTTACATGTGTTAGTATAGTTTTGTTTAAAAGATTCCATGTTTAGTCCTTATATTATTGTGTGAACATATAGGAGATTAAATGTTAAATTCTAGTAAGTTAGTAAAATGTTAAAATTGTTAGAAAGCATGTGTGATAAGTGTATGGTTTGTGATTTTTAAGTTGCTTGCTAAGTTTATTGTGTAGACTCACCATTGCTTAACATTTCAGGAGATTTAGAAGTTGAGAACGTATCAAGATCCAACAAGGAACGTGAAGATTAGATTGAAGACTTGTATTTCATTTGCTAGTAGGTGATGAAATGTGTAATTAGAACTTTGGTATTATTGTAATTGGAAGACTGGTTATGTGGATATTTATGATTATGTTATTTATTTCATGGACTATATAGACTGTGGTATGTGAATTTAAAAATGTTGATGGAATAAGAGTTATTAATTTCCGTTGCATTATTCATTTCTATTCGTGTATATCTCAGCTCATTGTATATCGTTGGGGTTTTCTCCCCTGTAGCGACTTGCTCTCATCTGATGTGGGTTGGTATAACCGTACCAGGTGGAAGTGGGTCATTACAGAGATGGTATCAGAGCATTGGGTTGAGATTATACATGGATAGCCATCAACTAAATTCACATCTCTAAGTCTTTGTAGTGGATAGCCAAATCCAAGGAATAATTATGATAGCATTAGAAAAGTGATAAGATGAATGCATGATAATATGCTAGGTATAGTGATAAATGGAGCTTGACATGGTATTTATTTTGCAGACTATGGCTGAAAAGACTTCGAGTTCGAGTGTATCTATCCAAGATGAGGAACCAAGGAGGACTGTAAATGAGTAGCAGGAGGTACCAGCACCTCAGGGACCATTCGCGCAACAGAGGGGTGACTACGGCTCGATCATGCAAGGACTCCTACAAGTGATGCAGACTCAAGTACAGATGCAGGCAGCTCTTCAGACGCAGCTTCAGGCTCAGGTTCCGGCACTAGCTCAGCAGAACCATAGTGTAGGAGGTGTATTGATCATGGAGAGGTTCAAGAGGATGGCTCCACCTTCTTTTAAGGGGGAGAGCGATCCGTTAGTTGCGGAGAGTTGTCTTAGAGAGATCGATAAGATATTCAGAGCTATCAGGTGCGCAGAAGATGATAAGATTAGTTTGGCGACGTATATGCTTTAGGAGCGAGCGGATGCGTGGTGGTCTTCTGTTCTTCGCACGCAGTTCGAGGGAGTAGAGCTAGATGTGACTTGGGGAGAGTTCGTGAAGTTGTTATATGTTCATAAGCGGGGCAAAAGGGAAGAGAAGAAGGCTCAGATGAAGGCAGTGCCAGAACCATTCCAACGGCAGAAAAGGAAGATGAGGAAGCTCATGGAGAAGCAAAAGTAAGTAGTTTCTTCAGGCAGCGAAAAGCCTGAGTGTGTGCATTGTGGAAAGCGGCATGGAGGAGACTTATGTTGGACAAGTACGGAAAGATGTTTAAGGTGTGGTAGCAAAGATCATAAGATCAGAGAGTGTCCGAATCTGAAGAAGTTCGTTGTGCGGGATGTATCAACAGCAAAGAAGCCAACAATAGGAACTCAAGCGTCAGCAAGGGTGGATGCATTGACTGGAGACGACACCGATGATGGCACCACAGGTACATGATCCAAACTTCGAGGACGAAGATCATTTTAAGGGGGAGAGGGTGTGAGGCCCCGAATTTTGTTCACTTTATATTTTA
Source organism: Colocasia esculenta (assembly GCA_014218235.1). Classification (NCBI taxonomy): domain Eukaryota; kingdom Viridiplantae; phylum Streptophyta; class Magnoliopsida; order Alismatales; family Araceae; genus Colocasia; species Colocasia esculenta. Next base: position 54,694,431 of record CM024757.1, read on the forward strand.
TGTAAGTGATGTTTGTTTGTTCTTACTTTTATGGTATGTATTAAATATATGCATATTATAATTATTTAATTATTTTATACATCATAGAACTTATTTAAAACCTATGTATATTGAATTTAAGAAGTGTGGTGCATATAATATGTAATTATTGCTATACATTATATATATATATGTTTATTTCTGTGTATTTAAATGAGCATGTGTTGTATAACTAAGGATGTGCATGTTGTATTTATCTATTTTATGCATGTTGTAAGTAACCATAATGTGTATATGTATACATACATATGTTAATCTTGTTTAAATGATATTTATCTACTTTAAGCATGTTAAATTATTTATGATGTGTAGGGTACTTAAATAATAATGTGCATGTAGTATTTAACGAATGATGGACACATTTCATTCATAGGTTCATGCATGATGTATGAAATCATGTAGTGTGTAAGTATATATACATGTATGCATGTTATTTATGCATATTATCTTTAATTAAGATTAGTGTAAGTAATATTTAAATAAATATTATGGATTGCTTGTACTTTATGTGGTGAGGATATATGTAATTATTTTTACGCATATTAAATTATTGGGGTCTATTTATGCATTTATTTTAATGTATGCTGGTGTTTTGGCCAAGTTGCACTGTTGGCGGCCAACACTGTGCCGCCAACTGCCAGGCAAGTGCTTGGCGTCTAGATCCATGGATGCCAAGGCACTGTGGGCGGCCACCCCCTGGACGCCAATAGCTTGTTGGCGGCCAGACCCTGGACGTCAACTGTCAGTTAACTACAACCGATGTTGACGTCAATATCCTCCTGTGTAACGTTTCTAGATTTGTTAATGCTCGTATTATGCCCGGTTCCAGATTAGGAAACCCATCCTAATGCGTAGGAAACCTACCCTAAAGTGTACCCAACCCGTCCAACTCTATAAAACACTCACCTTAGGGCGAAGGGAAGTCCTTTTACTCTTGTGAAACCCTAGCAACAGTGGTGGAGAAAAGCTGATGTTTGAAGGGATAGATCTGGTGACTGGAAGGTTCTCCCGAGGATCTGCATCAACTGGGAGATAGCCTATACATAGGAGAAGAAGTCCCAACTCCGAGGAATCATCTTCATCAATAGGAGAACCAGATCTGACAAGAGTTTGAGCACCTTCTTGGCAGGGCCGAGGAGGGCTTCACCGACAAATCTAGATCCTTTTTAGAATTTTTCCCAGGCAAGTAGCTTAAGATCTCAATCCATAGACTTGTCTTCTAGGGTTTTCGTGTTTTTACGGATTTTTTCTCGTGTCCTGGAACCTCCAATTTCCCCTTTGTATTGAGTGATGTCTGCATAGTGTGCTGGGAGGAAGTTGGTGGCAGCATCTGCTGCAGTCAAGTTCCTGAGATGGCGGCAAGGGATTCTGCAATTAACTTTTGACGGCAACATCCCTTGTAGTCAAGTTCCTCAGGTTTTCAGAAATGATGTTTGATCTATTTAATGTGTTTATTGGACTTCTGAGTATCTGTGCATGCTGTAATTTTTGTATGTAGTCCAAGGTGATCAGTAGGTCATATCATGAGGATCCACTAAATTTCTGAGCGTGGTGATAATTAAAGAATTTCTGTTAAATTGAGAATAACTAGGTTTTGACTGTGATAAATTCAGATTAAATAGTTTTATTGCATGTTTTGAATTAAGGAAATTTTGGTAATCTTGAAATGATTGTTCCCATGTTTTAGATCTACTAGAACCAACATATCACTGTAAACCATACTTAAATAATTTTTCATAGTAATTCTATGTAATACATGTTAATTAATAAAAATAGTGTTTATGCTCCGAAAATTGTGAAAATTTTCAGATATGTTTCATGTGTTATGTTTGAACTGTGGTTAATATTTTGTTGAATTTTATGTACTGTATAAGGTTCTATTAATTTCAGAGTTCTTTTACACCATGATATGATAGATTTAAATATAGAATAAGTATGCATGTTGAAGGTTATTATTTTCAGAAATTTTGATGAAGTAGTACCACTATGTGCATGTTTTATCCCTGTGAGAATGAATTATTCACTATCTACCATGTTCAAATTGAAATATCTTGCAAATTGCCTGAAATCTATGTGTAAAATTAAAAATAGTTTTACTACTTCAAAATTTCTAATAAATTACAGATATGTCCCTTATACATTATTCATCTTGTGGTTAAAATTTGACATTATTCTGAGCTCTCTACATATTGCTGTGATATTCTGAATGATAAATACATATAGAAATCGATGGACAGGATAATGTATATGCATGTTAAATTGGATAAAAGTAGTACCATGATAGATTGTTGTATCACAGTAGGATTTGATTTCAGAACTGAGAAAATATGATAGGCGATATGGTATTGTCATCTTAATAATCATGCATGAATACACAAAAAGAGCATGATATAGCTATATGAAAATATTAGTACACGTGATAGTTTCATCATTGCATGATATATATATATATATATATATATATATATGTATTGCATTCCCAATTGGCCAATAAGACATTGCTACTATAGAGATTCCTACAGGGAACTACACCATGGATGCCCCTATGGTAATGGTTCAACTATATAAAAATGACTAAATGAATCTGCGGGCAACGGATTGCAATCTTGGAGGTAGACAAGTTCTACTGGTAAGGTGGGAAGGGCTTTCCCCGGTTTTGCGCAAATACCATGACTTCATCACCGTTTTTCCTGATAATCGATTGACTATATGACAATGTGCTATATGATCTCTATAATAGTGCTGGCTATGTCTTGGCAACTAAATGTTAAATGACTACATGATACATGACTACATGCTACATGACTACATAACTGCACAGTACATGCTATATGACTACATGCTACATGTCTACAAGCTACATGATTACATGCCATATGAACTACATGTCAATTGCTATATGTAATATTCATTGCATGTTTAAATGGTCACTTGCTACATGATGACTAATTGAGCGTTGAATAAGGTGGGTTAAAGAATTAATTGAATTTGTTTACATACTACATAACATTGGCTACATGATTTTGTTTAAATGCTTGTTTCATAAGTGGTATCCATATGCTACATATCATGAAAAAGGTAAATACATGTGTTAATATGATCCATGTTAAATGATAAACATAACATTTTGTTTAGTACCATGTGTAGGATTTTGTAAATTGTCCATGTGATAGTAATTATTTGATAAACATGTGTTAGTATCATGTTATAAATTGAAATGATGTCATGTGTTAGTTTTATGTGAAATCATAGAAAATGAAAGCATAAGTACCCATGTTTAGATTGTTGTCTTACATGTGTTAATATAGTTTTCTTTAAAAGATTCCATGTTTAGTCCTTATATTATAGCGTGAACATATAGGAGATTAAATGTTAAATTCTAGTAAGTTAGTAAAATGTCAAAATTGTTAGAAAGCATGTGTGATAAGTGTATGATTTGTTATTTTTAAGTTGCTTGCTGAGTCTATTGTGTAGACTCACCCTTGCTTAACATTTCAGGAGATTTAGAAGTTGAGAACGTGGCAAGATCCAACAAGAAACGTGAAGATTAGATTGAAAACTTGTATTTCATTTGCTAGTAGGTGATGAAATGTGTAATTAGAACTTTGGTATTATTGTAATTGGAAGACTGGCTATGTGGATATTTATGATTATGTTATTTATTTCATGGACTATATAGACTGTGGTATGTGAATTTAAAAATGTTGATGGAATAAGAGTTATTAATTTCCGTTGCATTATTCATTTCTATTCGTGTATATCGCAGCTCATTGTATATCGTTGGGGTTTTCTCCCCTGTAGCGGCTTGCTCTCATCCGATGTGGGTTGGTAGAACCGTACCGAGTGAAGTGGGTCATTACAGTATATGACGAAGTGTATGTAACACCCCATATAAGAATATGTTAAATGGACTAAATCAGCAAACTACCAACAACTCGGACTAGTCATTTTTAGAGCTCGAGCAAGAGAAGAACTTTAAAGTTAAGCGTGCTCAGTTGGGAGTAGTCCTAAGATGGGTGACCTTCTTGGGAAGTCTACCAACTAGTATGGTTGTTAGGCCAATTTGTTGTATGGGTCGTCACAAATGGTATTAGAGACTTGCCCAGCCAGAAGTGCAGGAACTAAGCGCCACACAGGGCAAAGTGCTACGCTATGGGAGCCACCTATTGAGGCCATAATGATGCAAAGTGCTACATAGTGGGAGCCAATTCTTGAGCATGTGGGGGCCACCTCTAGAATCCTGCCTGCCTGGGGTTTGATTATGTGCTATATGTGAGCAGCGACGAGGACGTCGCTTATATAAGAGGGGTATATTGTAACACCCCATATAAGAATATGTTAAATGGACTAAATCAACAAACTACCAACAACTCGGACTAGTCATTTTCAGAGCTCGAGCAGGAAAAGAACTTTGAAGTTAAGCGTGCTCAGTTGGGAGTAGTCCCAGGATGGGTGACCTTCCTGGGAAGTCTACCAACTAGTATGGTTGTTGGGCTAGTTTATTGGATGGGTCGTCATAATGTAGCTTCGACCGATTCTGTTTATATTGTTGTCAGTTGAAGTGCAGCTTCGTATATGACGAAGTGGAACTTTGCATATAATGAAGTGAGCTTCGTATATGTTGAAGTGGGACTTCGTATATGATGAAGTGAAGCTTTGACTATTTCTATTTATATCGTGGTCGGTCGAAGTGCAACTTCGTATATGACGAAGTGGAAGTTCGTATATGACGAAGTGAGCTTCGTATATTATGAAGTGAAGCTTCGACTAAGTGCAACTTTGTATATGACGAAGTGTAGCTTCGACCGATTCTATTTATATCATTGTCAGTTGAAGTGGGAACTTCATATATCGACGTCCCTTAGTCAGTAATTGATGTTTAATTGGTAATCGATGTTTTATTGGTAATCGATGTTTAATTGGTAATTGATCTTTTATTGGTAATTGATGTTTAATTGGTAATCAATGTTTAGTTGGTAATCGATGTTCTAGTTAGCAAAATAGCAACCGATGTCTTAGTCAGTAATCGATACTTTGGTCAACAATCCAAGTTCCCTCTGTCCTCTTAGCGAACCAGAATTTATTATAATCTTGTAGTATTGGTGCTTTTGTTAGATTGATGGGATGACCGTCATCATCTAACTCCTTTGTCCTGCCAACTTTCTAACATGGATCCCGATGCATGTCAGAATACTTCATACTTTCTGCAAATCGCACTGCTGATCATGTGAAGAACCTTCCACTCATACTGCCATCAGTCTCATCCACTGGATTGTATCTTCCTTTGGTCTACATGTTGTCCAGGTGTCTAGATCCCATTTTTAGTATTGCCCCACCCTAAAATTTAAACCCTCATATAGCCTTGGTGGCCACTCCCAAGGGACTTTTTGTAAGGCTCTCGAATTTCCGTCGCATTAATTGTATTTGTATGTGTATATTTGTGCTTGTGTATGTATATACATATTTACGTACGTATTAATTAGTACAATTACGTGTGCATGTGTTTATACTATATGTAAATAATGCATGTATTGAATGGTGATAGTATGGATACATTACCATATACATATTGCATGTATATATGCATGGCATGCATAGTTTTCTGCATGTTTTAGAGTTCTGGCCGAAGGACAGATTGGCGTCAACCCCTAGCCATTGAGGTGGTGTCAGCGTCCACCCCTGGACGCCAACACTAATCCTGGCGTCTAACGATGTGGACGCCTATTTCTCTGACCTGCATGCGTTGCAGAGCCAGAAATTCCGGAAACAAGGAAGCTCACCCATTGGGGAGCTGTCCCCAACGGCTCTGAGAGCCATCTTGTCACCTTGTGAGTGGGAGAGAAGCCTCTCCCACATATCCAACCCGAATCTGCTCCCCAAACCCTCTCTTCACCCTTTTGCAAGAGAGAAACCAGAGGAGAAAAACCCTAGCTTCTGAGCTGTGAGAAAACCCCATACTTGCAGCCCAAAAATCCGAACTTCTGAAGCTTGTCCGGGGTTCTACTGCAACGGGAGGCAAGAGGGATCATCAAGGAAGGCCTCCCCGACATTTCCTTGCTGTGGAGATCATCCAGGAGCCCGGAGGAAGGAGATCTTGGAGGACATTTCTGCACTTCTTGGGACGGCCCAAGGAGAGCTTCTCCGAGCATTTAGATCCATTGGAGCAATTTCCTAGAGGCAAGTGACCCTACCATAAGGTTCCGTATGAGTCTAGGACGGTTTTAACATTTTTGTGTATTTTTCTTCGTGTCCTTGACCCCCACATTCACCCTATCTTGAGAGCTCGGGTCTGTGTTCTGCACAGACCTGCGTTAACGGCAAGGTCCCTGGACGCTGAGATCATGCTTGGCGTCCATCGACCATGTCACTGACACTGAGTTAGCGGCCAGAGACCGCCGCCGAGTTCATCTGGACAGAACAGTAAACTGTTCTGCCCTCTTATACGATTATTTTCGATGGGTTTTCCGTGATGAGGATATATGGTAACCCTATACACTATGTATACTGGTAAATGTGGTGTGTGGATGAGTGTGATGTGTGGTGGTGAATGTTAGAAATTATTATTCCATGAAATTTCAAGCATGATTTGTTGGTGATCTTGTCAATGCATGTTTTATGATTAGGACTAGTCTGAGTGCCCTAAGTTCTGTCAGATCATGAAGTTAGTGGATTAGCATATGTGTGCTCAAATTTTGATAAATTGTCCATGCTTGCATAAATTGTTATTAATTTCAATTTGGTAAATAAAAAGGCATGCAAGAAAGAATTGTTGTGATCGATCTATGGTTGTATGATTTAGGGTAATTCTGTATTCTCAGATCATGCATATAACAGTAGTCTCTATTCAGACAGTAAGTGGCAAAAATGTATGATGGTGTTAAGCTCCATGTCAACTTAAATTATGAATAGCATGCTAAATATGTATTTGATTTTCTGTAAATTCCATTTAGCTCAGAAAAATCTGAAAATTTGAATGTATGATCTTGAACCCGAAAATAGAATGTGGTTAAATTTTCAGGTCATTTGGACCAGTATATAAGGAGTTATGCATTTTTCCATGTGAAATGTAAAAATTTGTGCATGTCATCGTAAAGTGATTAGATAACGTTTAAACCCAACCTGATTGGTGAATTTACTGTGTGTTAAACTCCTGAAATCTGTAGTGTCATGTCAGGAAAATAGAGATATGCATGTGAGTGAGAAAGTGAATGAGCTGAAAAGTGATATGTGTAAAACCATGTGTAAAATCGGTAAAATGTGTAAATGTGTAACTGTGCTGATGTGACACTGCTTCCGTAGAGGGCAGTGGAACTGTATCAGGGAAAAGTCCCCCTGAGAAAGTTCAATGTGTAAGTGACCCTAAGGGCATTAGGGGGAAATCCTGGAGGTGGACAAGTACCACTGGTTAGGGTGGAAACTTGTTCTCTCGGTCTGCGCAGTCCAAGAGTCGCCATTGAAATGTCTAGATGGCGTCTATGTGTAATGTGATGTGTATATGTCCTTCTTTGGTGGTTTGGACTATGTGTCACGACACCTAAAATGTGAATGTGTAATGTGCATGTGTTCATGTGTTAATGTGTAAGTGACAGTGCAACCATGTGAAATGGGAAACTTGTGTAAAGAAAATGTGAAACTAAAAATGTGATAATATGAAATTGAAATCCATGTGAGACAAATCTGAAACCATGTGAAATCAGTAATTTCATGTTGTTATCATCATGTTTATATGTGCAAAAATGTCTAGAACCCATGTTAGGGATAATTGATGAGCACGTGTACAAAATGGCATGATTGGTTGTTCACATGGTATGTTTTAAACAACATTGTAGCTCTCATGTGTAGGTTTACAGCCATTAAACCATGTGAAACCAGAAACTTAAAGCATGTGAAAATGTCTATGTATGTGCTTAGGAACATGTAATATCCATGCTAGTTGTGCTTTCCCTTTATATATGCACAGTGTTCATGTTGGTAGCTCTCATGTCTTGGTTCTTTAAAGGCAAAATTTCACGAGTAAATTGAATAGAGAGCATGTGATAGATGAGTCTTATTCTTAGAAATCTGAAAGCATGATCCATGTATTAAATTGTAGAACTTTCATGATAGGTTGCAACTTTCAAATGACTAGCATGCCATATGTTGAAAATTGTGAATGTGCATGTAGAAACCGCTATGATTTATACGTGTATGTTATGAGTAGTGTTGCTTGCTGAGTCTTTAAGACTCACTAATTACTTCGGCGTACAGATATAGACGGTGACGAGACTCTCGTGGAGGAGACGGTAGAGACGGACTCCGAGCGCGGAGTTTAGATTGTTGGAGCAGTGTACCCCTTTTGTGCTTTCATAGTATGTAAAAGTGACATTGTATTAGAAATCATGAGAAGATTGTATAAGTGTGGACATTGTGTACTTAATTTTCAGCAATTTAAATTATGTGAACTTTAAGTTCTTTAATGTTAATTGCAAATTTCATGTATGTTAAATGTGGATGATGAATGAATGAAGACAGTTGTCTTTTACTTCCGCTACTCTGTCGTATATTCGCGTGTATCTCAGCTGTTTGTATCGTTTGGGTAAATGTCCCACTGTGAGGACTCTCGCTATACCGACGTGGGTTGGTATAACCGTACCGGTATAATGAGGGCCGTCACAGAGATTGGTATCAGAGCGACCGGTTGAGATTGCACATGAATATACCTAAGTCATCATCCCCATTGCATGCTAAGTATGTCCACATGTGTAGAAAAATGCTAATAAGAAGTGAAAGATAGATAAGAAAATGGTTAGAAAACTTAGTAACCTAGCTCTAATGGTGGCTGAAATTTTATTACAGCCATGGCTTGAGAGGTAGGCGTGGTGGAGCGTCGGCCCGTGAGGACGAGCCGCGACGTGACGAGCGGGCGGAGCAGCAGGCCCCAGCACCGCAGGTCCTGTACTTCCCCCACCGCCGCCTGTGGATTACGGAGTATTCATGCAAGGTCTGGTGCAAGCCATGCAGACGCAGGCTCATACCCAGGCAGCACTCCAGGCACAGTTGGAGGCCCAGGTAGAATAATGAAACAACTAGTAGTTGCTATTTAAATTGCATGATATTGTGTTTATTGTGTATTGCCTATTGTTTAATGTAGCAGGCTCAGGCACCAGCTCAGGACCATGGTGGACCTCCCATCATGGAGCGATTCAAGAGGATGACCCCACCCTCTTTTAAGGGGGAGAGTGATCCATTAATGGCAGAAAGTTGGTTAAGGGAGACAGAGAAAATCTTCCGAGCCATCAGGTGCCCTGATGAGGATAAGGTGACATTAGCCACCTACATGCTACAGGTAGACTTTTAATTTTGTATGTTTGTATGTTCTGCTTAATTTAGAATTTGTTAGTTGGTGCTTATGAAGGTGTATTGCAGGAGAGAGCGGATGTATGGTGGTCCTCCCTACTACGTACACGCTTTGAGGACGGAGCAGTAGACGTGGCGTGGGACGCGTTCGTGAGGCTCTTTCGAGCCAAGTTCGTCCCAGAGCATATCCAGGACAAGATGGAGCAGGAATTTCTCTCCCTGACGCAAGGCTCCATGACCGTGCTGGAATACGAGGCAAGGTTTTCTGAACTTTCTAAGTATGCACCGCATATCGTAGAGGATGAGCGCAGGAAGACGAAGAAATTCGTGATGGGACTCAAGCCATCACTGCGGACGAGACTCGTGGCGTTTGACCACCGCACGTTGGACGAGGCCCTCAGTGCTGCCTGCAGGCAGGAGGGAGAAATGGAGCAATATCTGGAGGAAAAGAAGGCTTCGCAGAAGAGGCCGGCAGCGACGTTCCAGCGGCAGGATAAGAAGAAAACGGTGTACCAGACACCGCAGCGATCCGTGACAGTCAACAACTCTCAGGTACCTTCTGTACGTTCCCCTGGTGTGAAGAAAGAGTGTCCCCATTGCGGGAAGACACATGGTGGTTCCGAGTGTTGGTTGGTAGCGGGTAGATGCTTGAAGTGCGGGAGCAGCGACCACAAGATCAAAGATTGCCCAAGACTTCAACAGGGAGCTCAGCGTGGAGCGCCAGCCCCAGCAGTAGCGGCAGCCGCGCCAGCTACAGGAAGACCAGGAAGGCCTCGAGCCCCAGCTCGAGTGTTTGCTTTAGCTCGCGAGGACGCCGAGCAGGCGGAGCATGTCACCGAAGGTACGGTTTTGCTTTTAGGTGTGCACGCTCGGGTTTTGTTTGATACGGGTGCTACTCACTCGTTCATTTCCGAGCGGTTCGCTAGGCAGTTAGCCCTAGAGTCAGGCGTAGAGTCTGAGGATTTAGAGGTCCCTTTGTCTGTGCACACCCCTGCGGGTACGGTATCGACTAGGAAGTGCATTCCGTCGTTACCTGTGTGCATTGAGGATAGAATCCTAGATGGGTGTTTCTTCTTGCTAAAGATGAAGGACTATGATGCTATTCTTGGTCTGGATTGGCTAGAGGAGCACTATGCGTTAGTGGATTGTCGTCGGAAGAGGATTGTTTTCCGCATTCCTGGTGAGGACGAGTTCTCTCATCCCTTGCCAAGGAACTTGGCTGGAAAGTTATCATCTCTGCCATGAAGGCGATGCGCATGGTAAACAAGGGTTGTGACGCTTTTCTTGCCAGCGTGGTGTTAGTGCCAGAGGCTGATGAGTCACTTACTCTTGCGGAGATTGAGGTAGTGCAGGATTTTCCAGATGTCTTTCCTGATGACTTGTCTGGATTGCCACCGGATAGAGAGATAGAGTTTACTATAGAGTTGCTTCCGGGCACCTCTCCTATCTCGAAGGCTCCATATCGGATGGCACCTGCGGAGTTAGCCGAGTTGAGGAGGCAGTTGCAGGAGTTGCTTGATAAGGGATTTATTCGCCCTAGTGTTTCCCCTTGGGGCGCACCTGTATTATTCGTCAAGAAGAAAGACGGGTCACTTAGGTTGTGTATTGACTATAGGAAGTTGAACCAAGTGACTGTGAAGAACAGGTATCCCTTACCTCGCATTGATGACTTGTTTGACCAGTTGCGAGATGCATCAGTCTTTTCTAAGATTGACTTGCGATCTGGTTATCATCAGTTGAGGATTCGGAGTGAGGATGTGTCCAAGACGGCATTTAGAACCCGTTATGGACATTATGAGTTCTTGGTTCTTCCTTTCGGATTGACCAACGCCCCTGCAGCGTTCATGGATCTCATGAACCGGGTGTTTAGGCCGTATTTAGATAGCTTTGTCGTAGTGTTTATTGACGATGTGTTGGTCTATTCTCCGGATGAGGCCACCCACCGTCAGCATTTGAGGTTAGTGTTAGAGGTTCTTCGTGAGCACAAGCTGTATGCAAAATTCAGCAAGTGCGATTTTTGGTTGCGCGAGGTTCATTTCCTCGGGCATGTTATCTCCGGCGCTGGTGTTGCAGTTGATCCAGCGAAGGTCCAGGCAGTTATGGATTGGGAGGTTCCCAAGACCCCTTCGGAGATTCGTAGTTTTATTGGGTTAGCTGGTTACTATCGGCGATTCATTGAGGGTTTCTCATCCATCGCCGCCCCCTTGACAAAGCTGACCAGGAAGGGTGAGAAGTTCGTATGGTCTGAGGCATGTGAGCGTAGCTTCCAGCTATTGAAGGCTAAGCTTACTTCTGCTCCGGTATTGGTATTGCCTAGTGGTCTAGAGGGCTTTGCCATTTATACGGATGCGTCTCGGATCGGTTTAGGCTGTGTGCTCATGCAGCAAGAAAGGGTAGTGGCTTATGCTTCTCGTCAGTTAAAGGAGCATGAGAGGAACTATCCGACTCATGACTTGGAGCTCGCAGCAGTGGTTCATGCACTAAAGATCTGGAGGCACTATCTTTATGGTGTCAGATTTGAGGTGTTTACCGACCACAAGAGCTTGAAGTATCTTTTCTCCCAAAAGGAATTAAACCTGAGGCAGAGAAGATGGATTGAGTTCTTGAAGGACTATGACTTCGACCTTCAGTATCACCCTGGGAAGGCGAATGTCGTAGCAGATGCTCTTAGTAGAAAGAGGTCTTCGCTCCAGCAGGATTGGAAGATGTTGGAGGATGCGGCGTACTCTATGACGAGTTAGAGCCATCGCTGTGTCAGGCTTTTGTAGCTCAGTTATCCCTTAGATCCTCTGTTTTGGATGAGGTGATCGAGCAACAGGAAGCCGACCCTAGATTGTTAGAATTAGTGGGTAAGGCGGGCATTGCTCGTGATGAGGACGGTGTGATTAGATTTCAGCACCGTGTCTGTGTCCCTGATTTAGTAGATGTCCGTGAGCATGTGTTAGCGGAGGCTCATAGATCGCGATTCTCTATTCATCCGGGTAACACTAAGATGTATCAAGACCTGAAGAGATCATTTTGGTGGTCCGGCATGAAGAAAGATGTTGCGGATTATGTGTCTAGATGTCTAGTATGTCAGCAAGTGAAGGCCGAGCGACAGCGACCATCCGGCCTTATGCAGAGGATGGATATCCCAGTGTGGAAGTGGGAAGCTGTCACTATGGACTTCGTTTCGGGTTTGCCTCGATCTAGAAGGGGCAATGACTCGATTTGGGTAGTTGTAGATAGATTCTCGAAGACTGCTCATTTCTTGCCTATGAAGAAGAAGCAGTTAGTAGAGAGTTTAGCTAGATTGTATGTTAGTGGTATCATTAGATTGCATGGTGTGCCGAAGTCGATTATTTCGGATCGAGATCCGAGATTCACTTCGAGGCTGTGGAAGGGTCTTCAGGATGCATTAGGTTCGGAGCTGAAGCTCAGTTCGGCGTTTCATCCCCAGACCGATGGACAGTCCGAGAGGACTATCCAGACGCTCGAGGATATGTTGAGAGCGTGTGTTCTGGATTGGAAGGATGATTGGGAGCGTCATTTACCTCTTGTGGAGTTCGCATACAACAACAGCTTTCATGCTAGTATTGGTATGGCTCCATTCGAGGCATTGTATGGTAGGCCCTGCAGATCTCCGTTATGTTGGGAGGAGACTGGTGATAGGCAGTTGATCGGACCGGAGTTAGTTCAGGAAACTTCGGATAAGATCCAGCTTATCAGGAAGAGGCTTGTTGCGGCACAGGATAGGCAGAAGAGTTATGCCGACAACAGGAGAAAGGATTTGGAGTTCGAGGTTGGCGATCATGTCTTCTTGAAGATATCGCCTACTCGAGGTGTTGTCAGATTTGGCAGGCATAGCAAGCTAAGCCCTAGATTTCTTGGCCCATATGAGATTCTCAGACGTTTGGGCAGCGTGGCGTATGAGCTAGCATTACCCCCAGCTTTGGCTAGCGTTCACCCTGTATTCCACGTATCTATGCTCAGGAAGTATGTCCGAGATCCGTCTCATGTGATTAGTCATGAGCCAGTGGAGATCCAGCCAGATCTTTCGTATGTCGAGCAACCAGTAGCTATTCTTGACCAGAAGGTTCAGCATCTCCGGAACAAGAGTATTGCGTCGGTGAAAGTTCTCTGGCGGAACTTCTCACGAGAGGAGGCTACTTGGGAGCTTGAGGATGCGATGAAGAAGAAGTATCCCCTTTTGTTTGAGTAGTGTCGTTCTAACTTCGAGGACGAAGTTTCTTTAAGGGGGAGAGGGTGTAAGGCCCTCGAATTTCTGTCGCATTAATTGTATTTGTATATGTATATTTGTGCTTGTGTATGTATATACATATTTACGTACGTATTAATTAGTAAAATTACGTGTGCATGTGTTTATACTATATGTAAATAATGCATGTATTGAATGGTGATAGTATGGATACATTGCCATATGCATATTGCATGTATATATGCATGGCATGCATAGTTTTCTGCATGTTTTAGAGTTCTGGCCGAAGGACAGATTGGCATCAACCCCTAGCCGTTGAGGTGGTGTCAGCGTCCACTCCTGGACGCCAACACTAATCCTGGCGTCTAACGATGTGGACGCCTATTTCTCTGACCTGCATGCGTTGCAGAGCCAGAAATTCCGGAAACAAGGAAGCTCACCCATTGGGGAGCTGTCCCCAACGGCTCTGAGAGCCATCTTGTCACCTTGTGAGTGGGAGAGAAGCCTCTCCCACATATCCAACCCGAATCTGCTCCCCAAACCCTCTCTTCACCCTTTTGCAAGAGAGAAACCAGAGGAGAAAAACCCTAGCTTCTGAGCTGTGAGAAAACCCCATACTTGCAGCCCAAAATCCGAACTTCTGAAGCTTGTCCGGCGTTCTACTGCAATGGAGGCAAGAGGGATCATCAAGGAAGGCCTCCCCGACATTTCCTTGCTGTGGAGATCATCCAGGAGCCCGGAGGAAGGAGATCTTGGAGGACGTTTCTGCACTTCTTGGGACGGCCCAAGGAGAGCTTCTCCGAGCATTTAGATCCATTGGAGCAATTTCCTAGAGGCAAGTGACCCTACCATAAGTTCCCGTATGAGTCTAGGACGGTTTTAACATTTTTGTGTATTTTTCTTCGTGTACTTGACCCCCACATTCACCCTATCTTGAGAGCTCGGGTCTGTGTTCTGCACAGACCTGCGTTAACGGCAAGGTCCTTGGACGCTGAGATCATGCTTGGCGTCCATCGACCATGCCGCTGACACTGAGTTAACGGCCAGATACCGCCGCCAAGTTCATCTGGACAGAACAGTAAACTGTTCTGCCCTCTTATACGATTATTTTCGATGGGTTTTCCGTGATGAGGATATATGGTAACCCTATACACTATGTATACTGGTAAATGTGGTGTGTGGATGAGTGTGATGTGTGGTGGTGAATGTTAGAAATTATTATTCCATGAAATTTCAAGCATGATTTGTTGGTGATCTTGCCAATCCATGTTTTATGATTAGGACTAGTCTGAGTGCCCTAAGTTTGTCAGATCATGAAGTTAGTGGATTAGCATATGTGTGCTCAAATTTTGATAAATTGTCCATGCTTGCATAAATTGCTATTAATTTCAGTTCGGTAAATAAAAAGGCATGCAAGAAAGAATTGTTGTGATCGATCTATGGTTGTATGATTTAGGGTAATTCTGTATTCTCAGATCATGCATATAACAGTAGTCTCTGTTCAGACAGTAAGTGGCAAAAATGTATGATGGTGTTAAGCTCCATGTCAACTTAAATTATGAATAGCATGCTAAATAGGTATTTGATTTTCTGTAAATTCCATTTAGCTCAGAAAAATCTGAAAAATTGAATGTATGATCTTGAACCCGAAAATAGAATGTGGTTAAATTTTCAGGTCATTTGGACCAGTATATAAGGAGTTATGCATTTTTCCATGTGAAATGTAAAAATTTGTGCATGTCATCGTAAAGTGATTAGATATCATTTAAACCCAACCTGATTGGTGAATTTACTGTGTGTTAAACTCCTGAAATCTGTAGTGTCATGTCAAGAAATAGAGATATGCATGTGAGTGAGAAAGTGAATGAGCTGAAAAGTGATATGTGTAAAACCATGTGTAAAATCGGTAAAATGTGTAAATGTGTAACTGTGCCGATGTGACACTGCTTCCGTTGAGGGCAGTGGAACTGTATCAGGGAAAAGTCCCCCTGAGAAAGTTCAATGTGTAAGTGACCCTAAGGGCATTAGGGGGAAATCCTGGAGGTGGACAAGTACCACTGGTTAGGGTGGAGACTTGTTCTCTCGGTCTGCGCAGTCCAAGAGTCGCCATTGAAATGCCTAGATGGCGTCTATGTGTAATGTGATGTGTATATGTCCTTCTTTGGTGGTTTGGACTATGTGTCACGGCACCTAAAATGTGAATGTGTAATGTGTAATGTTCATGTGTTAATGTGTAAGTGACAATGTGAAATGTGTATGTGTAAAGCGCAACCATGTGAATGGGAAACTTGTGTAAAGAAAATGTGAAACTAAAAATGTGAGAATATGACATTGAAATCCATGTGAGACAAATCTGAAACCATGTGAAATCAGTAATTTCATGTTGTTATCATCATGTTTATATGTGCAAAAATGTCTAGAACCATGTTAGGGATAATTGATGAGCACGTGTACAAAATGGCATGATTGGTTGTTCACATGGTATGTTTTAAACAATATTGTAGCTCTCATGTGTAGGTTTACAGCCATTAAACCATGTGAAACCAGCAACTTAAAGCATGTGAAAATGTCTATGTATGTGCTTAGGAACATGTAATATCCATGCTAGTTGTGCTTGCCCTTCATATATGCACAGTGTTCATGTTGGTAGCTCTCATGCCTTGGTTCTTTAAAGGCAAAATTTCACGAGTAAATTGAATAGAGAGCATGTGATAGGTGAGTCTTATTCTTAGAAATCTGAAAGCATGATCCATGTATTAAATTGTAGAACTTTCATGATAGGTTGCAACTTTCAAATGACTAGCATGCCATATGTTGAAAATTGTGAATGTGCATGTAGAAACCGCTATGATTTATACGTGTATGTTATGAGTGGTGTTGCTTACTGAGTCTTTAAGACTCACTACTTGCTTCGGCGTACAGGTATAGACGGTGACGAGACTCTCGTGGAGGAGACAGTAGAGACGGACTCCGAGCACAGAGTTTAGATTGTTGGAGCAGTGTACCCCTTTTGTGCTTTCATAGTATGTAAAAGTGACATTGTATTAGAAATCATGAGAAGATTGTATAAGTGTGGACATTGTGTACTTAATTTTCAGCAATTTAAATTATGTGAACTTTAAGTTCTTTAATGTTAATTGTAAATTTCATATATGTTAAATGTGGATGATGAATGAATGAAGACAGTTGTCTTTTACTTCCGCTACTCTGTCATATATTCGCGTGTATCTCAGTTGTTTGTATCGTTTGGGTAAATGTCCCACTGTGAGGACTCTCGCTATACCGACGTGGGTTGGTATAACTGTACCGGTATAACGAGGGCCGTCACACTTTTTCTATCTTCTGATGCTAAGAAATCGAAGGCTTGAGCTTGGAGCCATAGCAACTTTCTGGCAGGTTTGGCCTTCCAGTTCTCTGGGGACCTTCTGCTGGTTTTCCCCACACGAAGGTAGGCATAACCAATCCCTCCCTTGATCCCTTTGGGTGTTTGATTCAGAAATTTGATTCAAACCCTTTTGGGGTAACCGTTGAAAATCCTATGTCTGATTGTCTTGGCAAGGGACTTTGATCCTTCTCTCTGGGGTGGTTAAGACTCCTCATGGTTGGCGTCATGCATGAGGGGTCAACCGTGACGACGGTTTCATCCCACCAGTTAAACGTGGATTTTTAGGCTCACTAAGCTGGGCAAATTTGAGTATGTATATATATGTAACATCTTGTTTCAGCAGGTGGTTAGCTATATGTTATGCATCCCCTGAGAGCTTTGCTGATGCCATTTGCAAGATTTTAAATATATGCCAAGCAATCATGTCTTTGAAATATGTTTCATGTGTGTCTGTAAACATGCAATTTGTTAAGTCTTCCATGCTCTGTTTTTTTTTTTGGGTAACTCCTATGCTTTTCATTTTGCTGGTTTGCCTATTGGATTCCTTTGGAACTCATGCCTTCATTGACACCATTTCATATTCTTCTTCTTGATGTGGTCCTTTCTCCAAGCCAACCCTTGTTGCACTCATGCTTCATGTTGGGCGACCTCTAGGGCTTTAAAAAGATGTTTAAGCGGTAGCTGTACCCTTTTTGTAACGAGACTTTCTGGCGTGTAATTTTGAACAAACGATAATATTGTACATATGTTTATGCGGTGCTTTGCACTGATGTTTGATGTTGTAACCAAACTTTATATATTAAGTATTTCTACCATGTGCAGTTCTTGTCTTTGGTCTACTAATATATATTGCATGTAGCACAGAAGGCCTTCCCATAACGATGTGTAAGATACTTCCGTTTGCTTAGTGTGCGTGTCGCCTCTTAACTGGTCGGGAGGGGTGACATGGCACTACAAATGGTATCAGAGACCAAGGTTATGGAATAAGGCTGAACTGTGAATGACCATTCACTTAATAAAATGTTAATAAGAATTTGAGTCTATGTACTTGAGTAATTATAACCTTTTGATCTTAAGAACTAAGGAGTTAGAAATTTTCATTTGGAGGTGTTAGTCTCTAACTATGTGACTTTGATTCAGGAGTATGGATGAGAGAGGTAAAGGTTTGGAAACTTCTAGTCTTGAGAAACCCACTATTAGAGGATCCTCTGGGGAGCACAAGACACCCCAGCTGGTAATACTCAAGGATCTTCTGCCACACACAACTTTGCAGCATTTATGCAGTCGTTTCAAGGGTTTGAGCAAACTGTGATGAGGAACCAAGGTATTCCCTAGCAAGATAGAGGAGCAGGAATATCACTGATAGAGAAATTTAAGAAAATGGGACCTCCAACTTTTACTGAGACTAGTCAACCTGAAGAGGTGGAAAGTTGGATCAGGGAAATGGAAAAGATCTTCAAGGCTATTAGATGTGCAGAGGTGGATAAAGTGACCTTGGCCACCTACAAGCTTCAAGATAGGGCATGATGAGAAATACCTTCAGAGGCCGAACTAATGATATTCGTTGGGAGGAGTTTTTGCAAGCATTCTATGAGAAATATACCCTTAGCACATCAAAGTTAAGAAAGAGCTAGAGTTTTTGCAGCTGGAGCAGAAAGGTTTGAGTGTATCTGAATGTGAAGCTATGTTCACCCACTTGGAGAAATATGCACCCCACATATGTAGTGATGAAATCATAAGAGTGAAGAAATTTGTTAGGGGTTTGAAGTTCGGTGTGCGTAGTAGAGTGGCACCTATAGACCCTCAGACTATGACCGCTGCTTTGAGGATAGCCTTTATAGTCAAAGCAGAGCATGAGGAGTATGTCAAGGACAAGGGTGCCAGACTTGAAAGGAAAAGGATCTTGCTTGAGAAAGACAAGAAGGAGAAGAATAAGAAGCCTTCCACAGAGCACGCGGAAGGAGGAAGCAATAAGAGATAGCTTGTTTGCGCCCAATGCGATAGAAGGCACCCAGGGACTAAATGTTGGAAGTCAACCGGGAGATGTTTTGGTTGTGGCCAGACTGGACACATGATTAAGGACTGCCCCCAGCCTCGGCAGTAGCAAGCCCCAAAGCAACAACCCCGAGGGCAAGCTAGAGTTTTTGCCTTGACCAAGGAAGTGGCCAAAGGTATTCTTCTAACTGAAAGAATGCATGCCAGAGTTTTATTGATCCGGGGACTACTCATTCTTTTATATCTTATAAATTTGCTAACATGTTGAAAAAGGAAGTGACTTTGCTTGGTGAGGGTATGACTCTTGACTGTCCCACTAGTCAGATAGCTATCCTCTCCGCAGCCATTCCCAAAGTAAGTATAAGAATTGGGGACGATGAGCTCCTTGCTTATGTGTACATACTTGATATGCAAGATTATGATATGATTCTGGGTATGGACTGGTTGGCTAATCATTTTGCAGTACTAGATTGTCGAAGTAGGACTCTAACCTTCGAGAAACTGGGAGTAAAAAGATTTAGTTACCAATGTCCTATGAGTGGTAGCCCCAAGAACTTAATATCAGCCCTCAAGGCGATGAAGTGGTTAAGAAGTGGGTGTCAGGGGTACCTAGCTTGTGTGCTTTCTTTTCCCCCTGAGCTTAAGCAACCATCTGTTAAAGTCATAAAAGTTGTAAACGAAATTCCTAATGTTTTTCTAGATAAGCTGTCAGGCCTCCCTCCTCATAGAGAGATTGATTTCTCTATTGATCTTATGTCAGGTGCTTTGCTAGTGTCTATAGCTCCCTATAGATTGGTACCGGTTGAACTTGCAGAATTAAAGAAGCAATTGCAAGAGTTGTTAGAATTGGGTTACATAAGGCCTAGTATATCATCTTGGGGAACCCCAATCTTGTTTGTTAGGAAGAAAGATGGATCCCTTAGGTTGTGTATAGATTATAGGAAGTTAAATCAAGCAACCATGAAAAACAAGCACTTGTTACCTAGAATTGATGACATGTTTGACCAACTATAGTCTACAACCATGTTCTCTAAAATAGATTTAAGATCTGGTTACCATCAGCTTAGAATCAGGGTGATCAAGAAGAGGATCATAGCGGCTCAAGATAGGCAGAAGAGTTATGCTGATAAGAGGAGAAGACCGTTGGAATTCTCTGTGGGAGATCATGTATTCTTGAAGGTATCTCCTACTAAAGGTGTTAGAAGGTTCAGTAAGAAGAGAAAACTCAGTCCCCGGTATGTGGGACCATTTGAAGTTTTGGCCAGAGTAGGGATGGTGGCCTACCAGCTCGCCTTACCACCGTCATGGTCCCACATCCATAATGTATTTCATGTGTCTATGCTGAAGAAATATGTGGCAGACCTCACTCATATCATTAGTCATGATGGATTAGAACTTCTACCAGACTTGTCTGTTAAGGAGGAGCTTGTGAGAATTCTAGACCGCAAGGAGGAAGTGTTGAGAAATAAGAAGATTCCCATTGTGAAGGTGTTGTGGAGAAGTGCCAATATAGAAGAAGAGGCTTGGGTGTCAGAGCAAGGAATGAAGGAGGTGTATCCTTATTTATTTGGTAAGTAATCTTGAATTTCGAGGCTGGATTTTATTTTTAAGGGGGTAGAATTGTAATAGCCTATTACAACTTCTAACCCTTAGTTGCCCCTTAGCACTCTTTCAGCTATCTTAAACCCTTTTTGCCTTGGATTAACCATTATCCTACGAATTAAATGGGAATGAGAGAAGTATTATTATCATGTACCTTGTTAATTACCCTATCTGGGTCTTAGTTTGAGTTCCCCGTTGGGAATTTGTGTTTTCAGTCAAATTGGAACATTGTATATGACGAAGTGAAGCTTTAACTGGTCAGTTTATATCATTGTCAGTCGAAGTGCAACTTCGTATATAATGAAGTGTAGCTTCGATCGATTCTGTTTATATCACCGTCGGTCGAAGTGTAGCTTCGTATATGACGAAGTGTAGCTTCGACTGATTCTATTTATATTGTTGTCGGTCGAAGTGCAGCTTTGTATATGATGAAGTGGAACTTCGCATATGACGAAGTGAGCTTCATATATGATGAAATGAGACTTTGTATATGACAAAGTCAAGTTTCGACTGTTTCTGTTTATATCGTGGTCGGTCGAAGTGCAGCTTCTTATATGACGAAGTGAAGCTTCGACTATTTCTGTTTCTATCGTGGTCGGTCGAACTGTAGCTTCATATATGATGAAGTGAGCTTCATATATGATGAAGTGAAGCTTCGACTGTTTCTGTTTATATCGTGGTCGGTCAAAGTGCAACTTTGTATATGACGAAATGTAGCTTCGACTGATTCTACTTATATCATTATCGATTGAAGTGGGAACTTCGTATATCGATGTCCCTTAGTCAGTAATCGATGTTTTATTGGTAATCAATGTTTAATTGGTAATCGATGTTTTATTGGTAATCGATGTTTAATTGGTAATCGATGTTTTATTGGTAATTAATGTTTAATTAGTAATCGATGTTTAGTTGGTAATCGATGTTCTAGTTAGCAAAATAGCAACCGATGTCTCAATTAGTAATCGATACTTTGGTCAACAGTCCATGTTCCCTCTGTCCTCTTAGCAAACCAGAATTTAGCATAATCTTGTAGTACTGGTGCTTTTGTCAGATTGATGGAATGACCATCATCATATGACTCTCTTGGTCTGCCAACTTTCTGGCATGGATCTTGATGCCTGTCAGAATACTTCATACTTTTTGCAAATCCCACTACTGGTCATGTGAAGAACCTTCCACTTATACTGCCATCAGTCTCATCCACTGGATTGTATCTTCCTTTGGTCTGCATGTTGCCTAGGTGTCTAGATCTCCTTGTTAGTATCGCCCTACCCTAAAATTTAAACCCTTATATAGCCTTGGTGGCCACTCCCAATGGACTTTTTCTATCTTTTGATGTTGGGAAATCGAAGGCTTGAGCTTGGAGTCGTAGCAGCTTTCTGGCGGGTTTGGCCTTCCAGTTCTCTGGGGACCTTCTACTGGTTTTCCCCACACAAAGGTAGGCATAACCAATCCCTCCCTTGATCCCTTTGGGAGTCATCCTTCAACTCTTTAGTACTGTGTCATTTATGAGTCTGCATGTCACGCCCCCAATTTTATTTTTAGCAGAGGAATAAATTGGGAGACGCAATTAACAAGCAAGCATTCAGAAGCTATAGACCAATAGCTTTTACAAATAGGGTCTACAATGCAATAATCAAATTTTCTTCCTTTATTTATCAAAATGAATATTACAACCTCTAATGTCAAATGAAACACTCCTTGCTCACCAATCTATCTATCTCTCAAAGAAAAGAGAAATTACATTCATGACCAATCTAAATAAAAATAAGAATGGACTCTCTAAGTGTACTCCACGCTCGGCGCACAAGTCCTATCATTTAGCTTTACCTTCACTACCTGAAATGTTAAAGAGAGTAAGTATGAGCACACTCGCCCAGTAGGATTTACATCTTCCAACAATGATACACGTATTTAACAGTTTAAAAGCTAGAAGGTATGAACATGCTATGTACAATGCAATTAAAACGACGGTAGTAACACGTGTGCAGTGTATCCTACAAGATTGTGAGATGAAGAGATGTAAAGATCAATCTAGCAATAGGTTGTATTCAAGAGTTCAAGATATTGTGAGCAATGATCTAGCAAGATGGTAACTTCATGAACAAAGCAAGATAGCATGTAACAAGATGGCCATTTCACTAGCAAGCATTTGAGTAACCCACTCGGAGCACTCCACAAGAAATATCATGTAGGATCTACTAGTGCCTCATGCAAGTACATCCTTCAGCCACTCGAGTTAAGGACCAGCACACAATAGCAGGTAACAAGCAAGTAAGTTTATCACATGTAACAAGTACGTGCCATGTCAAGCACCAATCATGATTCCGCACCACGCCAGGCACACGACTTTGTTAGGGGATCAACCTAACAATCAACTCCTGGGGTAATGAACATCTTTGGGAAAACTGGGCAATCAACACCTTGGGGTAAACAAGACTTTGTCGGGGGTGAATCTGACAATCACACCCATAGGTAACAGGACTTTGCCAGAATCTCCAGGACCAGATATGGGCCCTCAGTCAGGTTTGTATTGTGCAACAAAGGCATGTGTCCCAATGAGCCCATCGACTCATGGGTGACAAGAATGAGTTTTGAGTCCATGACTCCAATATCATTGATGTACTTCAAGAACGTATCACAAGAAGGCAATGTGTGTCAATAAGGATAGAGTGGTCGAGAAAGTTCAGGACTATCATGTCAATAGTAATGATTATCGAGAGTGTCACGTCAATAATGATATAGAGTCCAAGGGTACGTTAGGAATATCAAGTCAAGAGTTCAATCCGGAAGCATAACGACACATTTACATAAATTCTATCTTTAATAACTTGGTTTCATGTGTTATACTCGATCACTCCGAGAAAGTCAAGATGAGAAGAGAAAGATCTCGTCAAGAATGCCAAGAGAGAAGAGATACGTGCACACTAACTTCCGGGCACTTTATTGGTATAACCTGCTCATCGGCCATGTGGGAATCTATGGTCAGAGGAGACTTATGGAGGCCTTGGTCAACGGGTCTGTAACATCGCTTATTTTTGGATCCTTTTTGGATCGTGTGTGTTGTGGTTCTGATGGCTGTTGTAAGGCCAGTGTGGTGTAGACACGTGGTGTGTATAGGTGTGGTGCAGGTTAGGTCCCGAAATGAAATAGGACCTGCTGCAGTTGAGTAGGAGTTGGCGGCCAGGGGTGGTCGTTGACTTGTTGGCGTCCAGGTAGGTTGTCGTTGACTGCATGATCTTGGCGGCATTAGATGTGGACGTTTAGGGTGGCGGTTGTCCTTGGCGGCAAAGGGGTTGACGCCAACCTAAGAATTCTGCAGGTTATAGGGTCACCCGAGAGCAGGTTCTTCCCCTAGTTCTCTCTCCCTCTTGCCCCAGCTTCACGTTCCAGTGTTTCTAGAGCTTCCAACAGGTACTGAAGGATGCTTGGAGGACCATGGAACGTGTGGCGGTGACGAATCGCGCGAGGAATCACCGTGGCGTGGTGCAATTCCCGTGGGAGTTCGCGGAGGGTTCGGTTGAACCAGGAGATTGCGGGAGGTTTGAGCGTGTTCTGAGGTAGGGGACGAACCCTGTTAGCTTGTTAGAAACATTAAAACACGACTTAACCACCTGAATCAGTGTTTTTATGTATTTTTGGATTAAATTGCACCGTGTGGGGATAATGGGTGGTTTGGTGATTTTATGTAGTAAAGCATAGGGGTGTTCACACGGTCGGTTCGTTTCGGTTTTCTCTATTTTTGGGAGAAACCGAACCGAACCGAAGTTACTGTTTGAACCGAACCGAACCGGTTCGTTCGGTTCAAACCGAAATATTACATTTCTGATTTTTTAAATATTTTTATGGCATTTTTGGGAGGTTTTTTATGACATTTTTTGGCAAAATGTGTTAAAAGAGACCTTTTTTGGCGGTCGCGAGTTTCGAACTCGCGACCGCCAGGCGCGTGGAGGCGCGCGAAGCGGCCCTCCACTGCGCTAACCTTATTTTTTTGTTGATTTTATATTTTATAATTATATATAGGTATTCGGTTTATTTCGGTTTCCAATCAAAAAACCGACCGAACCACGTTTCGGTTTTTCTTTTTTGACCAATAATGAACAGCCCTAGTAAAGCATGCTGTTTTAGTTTAATTATAATGCATGGGAGTTAGAGGAACTGTTTCCTCCTATCTTCTTGATGATTTCGGGATCAGAATGCATGTGGGATCGATTAGGGTTTCTGCAGGGAAAGAGCTGAAGAACTTGGCGTCAACATCGCTTGTCGCCAAGCTCATCAGCCGAGATATAATGGCTAGATCGCTTGTCGTCTACTTGTTATAAGCGGCAGTCGATGTTGCCGTCAACTGGTGCATGTATCCATGCAGTGTGGTTTACGTAGCTTTTCTTATGAATATTGCGTGTTTGTGTGTGCATGGCGATGACCGGTGTGAGCCAGTGCACTTGATATGCTCTTGGAGCATACTGCTCAGGTAATGGGCATGTTTTACGTGAATGATGTGTGATGTATGTAATTGCTTTACGCAGTAAGTGTGGAGCGTTGGCACCCATGGCACTCTTGGTATGTATCGTCCATGTGTTGGACATGTGGTTTACGTGACTGACGTGTGGTACACCTACTAGGGTGTATATACGTGCTGTCTACGTAGTTTGGGTGTGTACATACTACACACTTTGCTGTAATGTAATTCATATGATTTGTCGTAGTAACTGGGCAGTAAGGTTCCTGTGTGAGCCTAGCTATGACTTTGTGGTGTTTGGGCAGTGAAGGTCCATACCGACCTAGCCCTGGTTCGTTGTTGTCTTTCGAATAATATTATATTGATTTATGAAGTAAGTGGGTGCGTTGCCACGGAGGTCATGAGATGACCAATGATAGGCAAGTTTGTGGGTTCAGGTATGTGTTGGTGTGGGATAGCTTTGGGTCATATGATGACCGATGTTAAGCTAATCCTAACACTTGTATATTGTGAATTATAAGTAAAGGTTATATGTGTAAGTTTCGTGGTTTGTGCTAGCCGAGTGTGGTGGTCCGGCGCCTATTCCGGAATGCCTCTCTAGTCGGGTACCCCAGGTTCTTTGTGAGCCAGGCACGTTGTGTTTGTTGTGCTCGGGGTTTTGTCCCGGTACTTGTGTTGTACCGTTGAGGTCTGTGTCGTCTTCCTGGACACCCTCACTCCTGAGTTTGAGTTGTACGTCCGGCTGAGGGAAAGACGGCAGTGGGACAGCGACTTCCCAGAGTTTGTTCTTGTGTCGCTTGTAGCGCGCTCGTAGTTGGGGGTACGGACACCAGTAGACGTCACTGGTCCCCAGCTAGTCCTGTTTTCCAGTGCCTCACTTTAGGGTGCTCCGGCCAGAGACTCTAGAGGTGCCAGGCATGGGCCTGCAGCTGTGTGTCTGCAGGTGTGGTGTTGGTTGGTCTCCACAGTTGTTTGACTTCTTCCTTGTGGAGCGGCAGTTGGACCTTTCGTCCGTGACTGCGAGGCTGAGAGTAGTTCTTGTGTGTGTTGTCCGGGTTGGATATTGGCCTGATCAGCCAGTAGTCCGTTCCCGTGTGGTGGCGTCGTTCCCTTCCGACTCGTGCTTTGCTACTTGTCGTGAGTTTGTGGTTATGACTCGTGGTCGAGGTTTGACCCGTTCGAGTTGCCCTGGTGTTGGCACAGTTGTGACTGAGTTGTGGTTTGTGTGACTCGCGATAAGGTTTCACTTGTAATGTTGTGTCTAAATGAAGGCACAATATATTGTGGTTCAGTGTGGTGTTTATCACCTACTTATACCCTTGTTCGGGTGTTTGTGTTGTGGTACCTCAGAGTAGCAGGTACCTATTTCCTTTGTGGGTTACTTTGTAGTTTTGTGGTGGTACATTGTGTACCACCTTTCCGGGTACTTGTGTGTTGTGGAGGTCTAGTGGTTTGACCTGCCACTTGTTGTATCCTTATTTTTTAAGTAGATCTTGTTTATATTTTATTGTGGATTAGTTTGTGATTATTAAATACGTTACCTTTGTGGGTATTTTGCCGATGAGGCTTGTGGCTTAGGCATATTGTGGTTTAGTAGAGCTATGCTCCGTGGAGGCCGTGTGAGACCTTCCACTTGTTGAGTTTTACTCTTCTTGGGTATGATTCCAATTATAACTTTATTGTGTTATGGATTGGCTTCGTGGTAGCCAGTTCTGTTACCTTGTATGTAGTATCCGATGTAGTGTGGTTTGGAGTGTAAAGGACCAGCTCTTTGTTAGCAGTCCTGTTATTTAAGTGCTTGAGGTTTGCCTGTGAAGCTTGCAGCTTAGGCAGTAACCTGCCTGTGTGGCTTATAGTTTAGGCAACCAGTTGTTGTAGCAGTGTGCCAGTGAGACTGTGGTTTAGGCACTTTAGTAGTTGGGCTGACTAATGATATTATGTTAGTCCTGTAGTCCTACTCTTCTTCTGAAACTTTGTTTTATAATCATGATTATGTTTAATTGTTATTTATTGTAATGATGTGAGCATGAAATGGTTTGGCTATTGTTATGCCAGTGAGACCCATTGGGTTGAGGTGTTGTGTGTTACAGTGTTGTTTTGGGTAGCCCCTACTGAGCCAGTGACTTGTTGAGGCTCACTCCCTACAGTTCTTTTCAGGCTTGCCGTGTGTTTGGCTTGCAGCGGCGTTGTGTCAGACTTGTACCACCAGCAGTTGTGTAGTAGTTAGTGTTGTGTGAGCTTGTGCTCCCTCGGGGTATGCCCCAGGTAGTTGTACTTTTTAATTGGACATGTATTAATGTAATGGGACAGTTGTACAAATTTGTGAACAGATATGAGCACATGTACTTTCTTGTGTCTTATATTCTTGTGGTTTGTCTTTTATACTCTTACTGGACACGTGTGTGAGATATCCCTTGCGAGACTTCGGTCCGTTCGCGGAGGCGGATCTGGATATGGAGCCTTATGGGCATAAATACCCCGGTCCGTCACAGTTGGTATCAGAGCAATGTCCAGTTAGAATATGAAAAGACATTGAAAGTACAATGTCCCAATACATGGATTAATGTTCACTGCTGGTAGTAAGTCTGAGGCTTTGTGTGATATAAAGTAGTTTTTACGTGAGCTTTGGCACGTAAACCGTGTGTTTCTGTTTGTTAGATTGGCAGTTGTGAGCAGCTGTTGTGCCACAACGTGGAAGTGGCATAAATTTTGTGTGGTGTGTCCTTGCACTAGTGCAGTTAAAGCAGTAAAGTATAGTACTTAAAAGTTTTCAGTTGCAGAGATTAGAAGAGAAATGTAAAGTAATGCCTTGAGAAGGATATACCTGTTATATGTTAATAAAGTGCAGAGTTAGAAGAAACAAGTATAGAGTATTCTGTGATAGATCAGTTTTGTTTGTTAAAGATTTGCAGTTAAAGGAATTGAAGAGATTAGCAAGTTTGGATATGGAATTCAGTAAGTAAGTATAATGAGATAGAAAGTTGGCAGAGATAGTTGTATGGTAACAAGGTGATAAGGATCAGGTCAGTGTGTTTGTGATAAGTTGCAGTTGAGAATCTCAGCAAATGTATTGTGTATTAGAGATTTGAGTCAGAGGATATTAAGAACAGTGTTATGGAAAGGTTATTATATAGAGTTATGAAGAGTTTGATATGATCAGAAAGGCGACCAGCTTTAAAAGAAGTATCAGTACATAAAAGAGCAGTGAATTTATGGCAGATAGATTAATATGCCTGAGATCAGAAATTTGAGAAAAGTGTTGTTATGAAAGTGTTGTTATGAATATGATGATAGCAGGAAGTGTGATATGAAGATTTATAAATAAGTATAGAAAAGATCAGTTGAATAAAGAAGAGAGAAAAGAAGAATTAATGTGCGATAAGATTTGTGAAAATTGCACAAGAGGAATATTTAGTTGATGATGGCAGTTTAGATAAAAAAATATGGATTAGGAAGGAAGAATTTAGCAAATGATGAAGTGAATAAGGTCAGATGAGTCAGAAAATGTCAGTTAAAGTTTGCATATTGGTGCAAAGAAATGATTTAATTGAGCAGAAAGGAATTGTTATTAAGATATTCCAGGTTTCGTGCAGGAGCAGGAATAATTAATTAAAGTATTTGGAAAGTTTCAACAAGCTATGGGAAAGCGCAATATGTCAATAGTGGTTTGGCAGATCAGAAATTGCAGTAATTTCTTCAGCATGAATTAATTGAATGGGATGATTTGAGAAGCAGTTGAAGCCACAAGAAAGTATTAAAGCATACTGTGAGCAGAATTGTGAAATATTTTGCAAAAATGTTCAGTGTGATCAGAGTAGCCAGCGGAAGAAGAAGCAAAGAAAGATTTAATATTCAGAGATTGTTCAAGTTACTTGAATAAGGAGAAAGTGTAAAGTTTGCGCAGTGAATAAGGAAACAGAGTTTATTTTGGTTTTTTCATCAGAAATTGGCTTTAGTGGTATGAGCAGAATAATATGAAAGAGCAGGAAATTCGAAGATGATGATTGATTTCTTTGAAGAGTGTCAGTTGTGAATGTAGATGAAGCAGGATAACAACAAGCAGTGATAAATGGAAAAAAAAAAAGAAATTGTGGCATGAAAGAATATACAGTGTAAGATATTTGAGAAAGATAAAGCGGTCTCGGAAAGAAAATGCAAACACAGCCCAAATTATGGAAGCAGTTCAGTCCAAGGAGATAAGCACCATTGGCAAGGAGAATCGCCTACGTTGAAAGCTAAAGAAAGGCAATGGAATCGACAAATAGAGTAATTGTGAGATGAATTGAAAGACTGAAGCAGAGAAAGAGTATCCTACTTGTTCTGTGTTCGGCTTTATTTGTTTTTAGGTGATAATCCGGATTGTTGTGATTTGTTTTACATGTCGAGGACGACATTTGTTTTTAGGTGATAATAATGTAACGTCGCTTATTTTTTGATCCTTTTTGGATCGTGTGTGTTGTGGTTGTGATGGCTGTTGTAAGGCCAGGTGGTGTAGACGCTTGGTGTGTATAGGGGTGGTGCAGGTTAGGTCCCGAAATGAATAGGACCTGCTGCAGTTGAGTAGGAGTTGGCGGCCAGGGGTGGTCGTTGACTTGTTGGCGTCCAGGTAGGTTGCCGTTGACTGCATGATCTTCGAGGCATTAGATGTGGACGTTTAGGGTGGCGGTTGCCTTGGCGCAAAGGGGTTGACGCCAACCTGAGAATTCTGCAGGTTATAGGGTCACCCGAGAGCAGGTTCTTCCCCTGGTTCTCTCTCCCTCTTGCCCCAGCTTCACTTCCAGTGTTTCTAGAGCTTTCAACAGGTACTGAAGGATGCTTGGAGGACCATGGAACGTGTGGCGGTGACGAATCGCGCGAGGAATCGCCGTGGCGTGGTGCAATTCCCGTGGGAGTTCGCGGAGGGTTCGGTGTGAACCAGAGATTGCGGGAGGTTTGAGCGTGTTCTGAGGTAGGGGACGAACCCTGTTAGCTTGTTAGAAACATTAAAACGACTTAACCACTTGAATCAGTGTTTTAATGTATTTTCGGATTAAATTGCACCGTGTGGGGATAATGGTGGTTTGGTGATTTTATGTAGTAAGCATGCTGTTTTAGTTTAATTATAATGCATGGGAGTTAGAGGAACTGTTTCTCCTATCTTCTTGATGATTTCGGATCAGGAATGCATGTGGATGGATCGATTAGGGTTTCTGCAGCAGGAAAGAGCTAAAACTTGGCGTCAACATCGCTTGTCGCCAAGCTCATCAGCCGAGATATAAACGGCTAGATCGCTTGTCGTCTACTTCTTATAAGCGGCAGTCGATGTTGCCGTCAACTGGTGCATGTATCCATGCAGTGTGGTTTACGTAGCTTTTCTCTTATGAATTTGCGTGTTTGTGTGTGCATGGCGATGACCGGTGTGAGCCAGTGCACTTGATATCTCTTGGAGCATACTGCTCAGGTAATGGGCATGTTTTACATGAATGATGTGTGATGTACGTAATTGCTTTACGCAGTAGTGTGGTGCGTTGGCACCCATGGCACTCTTGGTATGTATTGTCCATGTGTTGGTTTGTGGTTTACGTGACTGACGTGTGGTACACCTACTAGGGTGTATATACGTGCTGTCTACGTAGTTTTGGTGTGTACATACTACACACTTTGTTGTAATGTAATTCATATGATTTGTCGTAGTAATTGGGCAGTAAGGTTCCTGTGTGAGCCTAGCTATGACTTTGTGGTGTTTGGGCAGTGAAGGTCCATACCGACCTAGCCCTGGTTCGTTGTTGTCTTTTGAATAATATTATATTGATTTATGAAGTAAGTGGTGTGCGTTGCCACGGAGGTCATGAGATGACCAATGATAGGCAAGTTTGTGGTTCAGGTATGTGTTGGTGTGGGATAGCTTTTAGTTTCGTGGTTTGTGCTAGCGAGTGTTTCTTGGTCCGGCGCCTATTCCGAATGCCTCTCTAGTCCGGGTACCCCAGGTTCTTTGTGAGCCAGGCACGTGTGTTTTGTTGTGCTCGGGTTTTGTCCCGGTACTTGTGTTGTACCGTTGAGGTCTGTGTCGTCTTCCTGGACACCCTCACTCCTGAGTTTGAGTTGTATTCCGACTGAGGGAAAGACGCATTGGGACAGCGACTTCCCAGAGTTTGTTCTTGTGTCGCTTGTAGCGCGCTCTGTAGTTGGGGGTACGGACACCAGTAGACGTCACTGGTCCCCAGCTAGTCCTATTTTCTAGTGCCTCACTTTAGGGTGCTCCGGCCAGAGACTCTAGAGGTGCCAGGCATGGGCCTGCAGCTGTGTGTCTGCAGTGTGGTGTTGGTTGGTCTCCACAGTTGTTTGACTTCTTCCTTGTGGAGCGGCAGTTTGACCTTTCGTCCGTGACTGCGAGGCTGAGAGGTAGTTCTAGTGTTGAGTTGTCCCGGTTGGATATTGGCCTGATCAGCCAGTAGTCCTTCCCATGTGTGGCGTCGTTCCCTTCCGACTCGTGCTTTGCTACTTGTCGTGAGTTTGTGTTTGTGACTCGTGGTCGAGGTTTGACCCGTTCGAGGTATGCCCTGGTGTTCGCACAGTTGTGACTGAGTTGTGGTTTGTGTGACTCGTCGATTAAGGTTTCACTTGTAATGTTTGTCTAAGTGAAGGCACAATATAATTATGGTTCAGTATGGTGTTTATCACCTACTTATACCCTTATTCAGGTGTTTGTGTTGTGGTACCTCAGAGTAGCAGGTACCTATTTCCTTTGTGGGTTACTTTTAGTTTTATGGTGGTACATTGTGTACCAACCTTTCCGAGTACTTGTGTGTTATGGAGGTCTAGTAGTTTGACCTGCCACTTGTTGTATCCTTATTGTTTTAAGTAGATCTTTGTTTATATTTTATTGTGGATTAGTTTGTGATTATTAAATACGTTACCTTTGTGGGTATTTTGCCGATGAGGCTTGGTGCTTAGGCATATTGTGGTTTAGTAGAGCTATGCTCCGTGGAGGCCGTGTGAGACCTTCCACTTATTGAGTTTTACTCTTCTTGAGGTATGATTCCAATTATAACTTTATGTGTTATGGATTGGCTTTGTGGTAGCCAGTTCTGTTACCTTGTATGTAGTATCCGATGTAGTGTGGTTTGGAGTGTAAGGACCAGCTCTTGTTAGCAGTTCTGTTATTTAAGTGCTTGAGGTTTGCTTGTGAAGCTTGCAGCTTAGGCAGTAACCTGCCTGTGTGGCTTATAGTTTAGGCAACCAGTTGTTGTAGCAGTGTGCCTGAGACTGTGGTTTAGGCACTTTAGTAGTTGGCTGACT
This sequence comes from Colocasia esculenta, assembly GCA_014218235.1. Lineage (NCBI taxonomy): Eukaryota > Viridiplantae > Streptophyta > Magnoliopsida > Alismatales > Araceae > Colocasia > Colocasia esculenta. The sequence continues at coordinate 54,726,723 of CM024757.1, forward strand.
AATGATATTATGATAGTCATGTAGTCCTACTCTTCTCCTGAAGACTTTGTGTTTATAATCATGATTATGTTCAATGTTATTTATTGTAATGATGTGAGCATGAAATGGTTTGGCTATTGTTATTGCCAGTGAGACCCATTGGGGTTGAGGTGTCTGTGGTTACAGTGTTGTTTTGGGTAGCCCCTACTGAGCCAGTGACTTGTTGAGGCTCACTCCCCTATAATTCTTTTCAGGGCTTGCCGAGTGTTTGGCTTGCAGCGGCGTTGTGTTAGACTTGTACCACCAGCAGTTGTGTAGTAGTTAGTGTTGTGTGAGCTTGTGCTCCCTCGGGGTATGCCCAGGTAGTTGTACTTTTTAATTGGACATGTATTAATGTAATGGGACAGTTGTACAAATTTGTGAACAGATATGAGCACATGTACTTTCTTGTGTCTTATATTCTTGTGGTTTGTCTTTTATACTCTTACTGGACACGTGTGTGAGATATCCCTTGTGAGACTCGGTCCGTTCGCGGAGGCGGATCTGGATATGGAGCCTTAATGGGCATAATACCCCGGTCCGTTCGCGGGAGGCGGATCTGGATATGGAGCCTTAATGGGCATAAATACCCCCGGTCCGTCACATGGTCACTAGTCTGGCGGAAGGAATATCCCACGGAGAGTTCACCACAAGCCAAGAAGGGCTTTCCTATCGTGCTAGAGTGTATGCGCGTGTGTGAATCCGATTATGGAAACTCTAGTTAAAGAAACTCCGTTTATTGAGTCTTCATGCTTGGCAAGTATCATGAGTACCAAATTAGGAAAACACTAATCATGCATGACCAATTTTAGCAAGTATCATTGTATGTTTAGCAAGTTCGGTAACAAGGCAAGATGTGAATAGTCGATAGATAGAGAACATGGTCAAAAACTTAAGATCAATTAAACATTATGTAAACATGTTTTACACTTAGATGGGTTGATAAATGCATGTAAACAGTAAATATCTTTGCACAGGAGAAAACAACACGTGAAAACGACGTCAAACAGGCCAGACAAGGCTGATCTGCCCTCTGTGTTCAGAAGGTGACAAGCACACTGTCGCCTTCAAGAAGGTGACCAAAAGGCTGTCACCTTCTGATCCCTGAAGGCGACAGGTCGACTCATCGTCTTCTTGATTCTAGTGCAGGGATGCTTTATATGGGGTTTTTTTAGTCTGATTCAAACTAGGTTTGACACCTGTGGGTTTGAAAAATCAAAACAAATGCTAGGATGGTCCAAATCAGGTGAACCCACCTCTGTTAGTTAGAGTACTTCCAATACTTTGTACAGTAGTAAATAATTGAGAAACAAAGGTTGTTTGACTGGGTAATAAAATGTATTTTGACTGACTATGTGAATCTAACATAGTGTTCATGTTTGGGATAATACTCTGAGTACGGTCAACGAACATTGGAGAAACTAGTGCGAAATGAAATTAGACTCATAGGGTAACAAGTTCTATGTTGAACACTCGGTCTAAAAACGACTCCATAGAGAGGTATAGAACTCGTAAGACACATTAAGGTTAAATCACGACAGTACAGTGTCAAGATCATGCAAGATTTAATTCATAAAACTCTCAAGAAAAAAATTGGGGAAAACAGTAAGAACATGATCTATACATATGGATGCAAGCATGGGCAAGTTTAATTAGAGTTTGGCATGGAGATGGCCTACCTTTGGAGTTGAATAAGATTCGCTCTCCAGAAAGCCCTAGTTCTGACCGCCTGGAGGAAAATGCCTAATACTCATGACCTACTGGATAAAATTGGGTAAAATAGGGGGAAATGAAAGTAGACTTGAAGAGCTTTCCGATGGTATGTGCCATGTTATGTTTGAACCCGAGATCACCTACCTTTGATCGATGTTAAGAAGAGTCTTCTGCAGGTCGATGTAGAGAAGTAGTTGGGGAAGAGAGCTCTGGTTGGGGGCGATCTCCACCTCCTATAGTGTTCAAACTCTGCTCCACATGACCCCAGCCTAGATAAACTCGTCCCCAAGGGTTTTAAGAAGAGTATTTTAGTGATTATGGTTATTTAGTAGTCCTATTGTGTCTAGGAAAGGGAAATTTCGAGTTTTGGTTAGACCCTTCCTAAGTTTGAGGATTCCCATCCCAATTAGAGTGGAATGGCCATTAGGAAACCTCCTAGTATGGTTAGACACGAATTTGGGTTCTAAATATAACTAATTGCCTTTGGATTTGCCCTAAGTTATCCCTTTCTATTTTCTGCTCATTTGGGGTTACTAATTTCCATGGTATTTTATTACTTGATTTTATTCATGGGCCAAGTTGTCCATTAGTCCAAATCCGATAAGGACTACAATCCATTTGTTTAAAAATCTACCCATCATTTTAATTTAGTTTATATGATGATGGTGATTTCCGACTTATTCCCTAATTACGATAATTAGTCACAATAACTCTTAACCTAGCCCAATTGATTTTTATTGACTCGAAATTTCTTGATGGGTCATTAGAGGATATTATTTGAAGTCCATCTATGATTTGTTATTTAAATTTATGACTCATCTAAGTACGTATGATAATAATTTTTCGACTTATTCCTTAATTACAATAATAAGTTGCAATAATTTTTAAACTCAATCCAAATGATTTTTACTGGCCCAAATTTCTTTATGGGTCACTAGAGAATACTATTTAAAGTCTAACTATGATTTTTACGAAATTTTTAGATGTGTTTTTACATCTAGGATAACGGTGCGTACGTATTTAACTAATTTTAAATTATTAAGTGGTCATATTTTCTATTTATCTCAAATTTTCAATTACTGTAATTCTCGGGGTGCTACACTGCATGTTTGATTTAGAAATTTGATTCAAACCCTTTTGGGGTAACCTTTGAAAATTCTATGTTTGATTGTCTTGGCAAGGGACTTTGATCCTTCTCTCTAGGGTGGTTAGGACTTCTCATGGTTGGCGTCATGCATGAGGGGTCAACCATGATGATGGCTTCATCCCACCTATTAAACGTGGGTGGTTAGGCTCACTAAGTTGGGAAAAATTGAGTATGTATATGTAACATCCTGTTTCAGCAGGTGGTTAGATATATGTTATGCATCCCCTGAGAGCTTTGCTGATGCCATTTGCAAGATTTTTAATCTCTGCCAAGCAATCATGTCTTTGAAATATGATTCGTGTGTGTTTGTAAACATGCAATCTGTTAAGTCTTCCATGCTATGTATTTTTGTGTGTGTAACTCCTATGCTTTTTCATTTTGATGGTTTGTCTTCATTGACACCATTTCAGATTCTTCTTCTTGATGCGGTCCTCTCTCCAAGCCAACCCTTGATGCACTCATGCTTCATGCTGGGCGACCCTCTAGGCTTTAAAAGATGTTTAAGCGGCTGTACCCTTTTTGTATCCAGACTTTTTGGTGTGTAATTTTGAACAGACTATAATATTGTAGATATGTTTATGCGGTGCTTTGCACTGATGTTTGATGTTGTAACCGAACTTTGTATATTTAGCATTTCTACCACGTGTGATTCTTGTGTTTGGTCTACAAATATATATTGCATGCAGCACAGAAGGCCTTCCCATAACGATGTGTAAGATACTTCCATTTGGTTAGTGTGTGTGTCGCCTCTTAACTGGCCGGGAGGGGTGACATGGCACTATAGGTGCCCAATCTCATTGGAGGGGGGGATGGAGTGCATCGGCGGCATTCACAGTGTTGTACTCTATAGATTTTGATAATCACAAAAACACTAAGTTTAATTCATGTTGAGAAAATCACAAAACACAAAAATAATTCATATTCTTGACCCAAGTGTTTGAATTATTTATATGTGATTTGAGGGTCTAAGTTTGTGACGGCCCTCATTATATACCGGTACGTTATACCTGAGGGTCTAAGTTTGTGACGGCCCTCATTATACCGGTACGGTTATACCAACCCACGTCGGTATAGCGAGAGTCCTCACAGTGGGACATTTACCCAAACGATACAAACAGCTGAGATACACGCGAATATACGAACAGAGTAGCGGAAGTAAAAGACAACTGTCTTCATTCATTCATCATCCACATTAAACATACATGAGATTTGCAATTTACATTAAGAGCAAAAGTTCACATAATTGAATTGATGAAAATTAAGTACCAATGTCCACACTTATACAATTTCTCATGATAGTTCTAGTACAATGTCGCTTTTACATACTATGAAACAAAAAGGGGTACAACTGCTCCAACAATCTAAACTCCGCGCTCGGAGTCCGTCTCTACCGTCTCCTCCACGGAGTCTCTCGTCACCGCTATACCTGTACGCCGAAGCAAGGAGTGAATCTTAAAGACTCAGCAAGCAACACTACTCATAACATACACGTATAAGTCATAAGCGTTTCTATATGCACATTCCAAATTTCAACACATGGCATGCTAGTCATTTGAAAGTTGCAACTATCATGAAAGTTCTACAATTTAATACATGGATCATGCTTCAGATTTCTAAGAATAAAACTTACCTATCACATGCTCTCTATTCCATTTACTTGTGAAATTTGCCTTTAAGAACCAACATGAGAGCTACCAACATGAACACTGTGCACATATGAAGGGAAAACACAACTAGCATGGACTTTACATGTTCTAAGCACATACATAGACATTTTCACATGCTTTAAGTTGCTGGTCTCACATGGTTTAATGGCTGTAAACCTACACATGAGAGCTACAATGTTGTTTAAAACATACATGTGAACAATCAATCATGCCATTTTGTACACGTGCTCATCAATTATCCCTAACATGGGTTCTAGACATTTTTGCACATATAAACATGATGATAACAACATGGAATTACTGATTTCACATGGTTTCAGATTTTTCTCACATGATTTTAATGTCATATTCTCACATTTTTAGTTTCCACATTCCTTTACACAAGTTTCCAATTCACATGGTTGCACTTTACACATACACATTTCACATTGTTCACTTACACATTAACACATGACACATACACATTACACATTCACATTTTTAGGTGCTGTGACACATAGTCCAAACCACCAAAGAAGGACATATACACATCACATTACATATAGACGCCGTCTAGGCATTCCAATGGCGACTCTTGGGCTGCGCAGACCGGGAGAACAGGTCTCCACCCTAACCAGTGTACTTGTCCACCTCCAGGATTTCCCCCTAATGCCCTTAGGGTCACTTACACATTGAACCTTCTCAGGGGGACTTTTCCCTGATACGGTTCCACTGCCCTCTGTGGAAGCAATGTCACACTTGGCACATTTACACTTTTACACATTTTTACCGATTTACACATAGTTTGACACATGTCACTCTCATTCATTTACTTTCTCACTCACATGCACATTCTCTGTTCCTATCATGACACTACAGATTTCAGACATTAACAAGCAGGTAATTCCATTAATCAAGTTTGTATTAACAAGAATCAACTCATTTTACAATGACATGCATCAATTTCACATTTTTCATGAAAATTTCATAAGGCATTGTGCTCTGGTCCAAATGACCTGAAAATTTAATCACAAACTAATTTCGGGTTAGGACCCTTCATACAATTTTTCAGATTTTTCTGTTAAAATGAATTTACAGAAATCAACATTCATTTTTCATGCCATTCGTAATTCAAGTCAATATAGAATCATATACAAGTCACAATTCTAGCAAGCTACTGTCTGAACTCTACATGTATAGAGCTACAGAATTTATCCTTCAATTATGGGTGATGCCTGGTTTACCAAGATTTATCATAACTTATGTACAGTTCCTATTTTCCAAATAACACTTTCAATATTTACACAAGCATGGCAAAATCTCAATTTCAGAATAGGGCTGATCCATTCATGTATGATCCTCACAAACTTGGGCATACAGGCTAGTCCTAATCATGCAACGGTAGATTGACAAGATTAACAACTAATCATGCTTTGTAATTCATGGAACAAAATAACTTCTATCATTCACCACCATGCACACACTTCATCCATCCACCCACTTCATCACATTAACATATACATAGAATATAAATGGTTTACAGTATATCCTCATCGTGAAACATATCGAAGATAGTGTATAGAAGGGCAGAACAAGTCATTGTTCTGTCCAGATGAACTTGGCGGCGGTCTCTGGCCGCTAATTCAGTGTCAGCGGCATGGTCGATGGACGCCAAGCATGATCTCAGCGTCCAGGAACATTGCCGTTAATGTCGGGTCTGTGCAGAACACAGACCTGAGCTCCAAAGATGGGGTGAAAGTGGGGGTCTAGGACACGAGGAAAAATTCATAAAAATTGTAGAATCGACCTAGACACATACGGGGACGTTATGGCTAGGTTACTTGCCTTTAGAGAAATGCTCCAATGGATCAAAAGTGCTGGTGAAGCCCTCCTTGGGCAGTCCCAAGAAGTTGCAAATTGGCCTCCAAGATCACCTCCCTCCGGGTTCTTGGTGAAGATGGCTCTAAGGTACGGCCGGGAGTCTCCTCCTTCACTCCAGCTAGCTTCTTATCGTGGAAGATGGCCGGATTCAGCTTCAGAGGGTCAGATCTTTGGGTGCAAAGTGGGGGTTTCTCACAGTTCGAACTAGGGTTTTTCTCCTCTGGTTTCTCTCTTGCAAAAGGGTGAAGAGAGGGTTGGGGAAGGCAGATCCGGGTTCAACATATGGGAGAGGCCTCTCTCCCACTCACAAGGTGACAAGATGGCTCTCAGAGCCGTTGGGGATAGCTCCCCAATGAGTGGGCTTCCTTGTTTCCGGAATTTCTGGCTCTGCAACGCATGCAGGTCAGAGAAAAGGCGCTCCATCGTACACGCCAGGATTAGTGTTGGCATCCATGGTTGGACGCTGACACCACCTCAACGGCTAGGGGTTGACGCCAATCTGGCCTTGGCCAGAACTCTAAATCATGCAGAAAACTATGTATGCCATGCATATATACATGCAATATGTATATGGTATGTATCCAAACTATCACCATTCAAGACATGCATTATTTACATCTAGTATAAACACATGCACACGTAATTGTACTACTTAATACATACGTAAATATGTATATACATACACAAGCACAAATATACACACACAAATACAATTAATGCGACGAAAACTCGAGGGCCTTACACCCTCTCCCCCTTAAAGAAACTTCGTCCTCGAAGTTAGACACTACTCTCAACAAAAGGGGATACTTCTTCTTCGCTCGCATCCTCAAGCTCCCAAGTAGCCTCCTCTCGTGAGAAGTTCCGCCATAGAACTTCACCGCGCAATACTCTTGTTCCGGAGATGCTGAACCTTCCGGTCAAGAATAGCTACTGGTTGCTCGACATACGAAAGATCTGGCTGGATCTCCACTGGCTCATGACTAATCACATGAGACGGATCTCGGACATACTTCCTGAGCATAGATACGTGGAATACAGGTGAACGCTAGCCAAAGCTGGGGGTAATGCTAGCTCATATGCCACGCTGCCCAAACGTCGGAGAATCTCATATGGGCCAATGAATCTAGGGCTTAGCTTGCTATGCCTGCCAAATCTAACGACCCACGAGTAGGCGATATCTTCAAGAAGACATGATCGCCAACCTCGAACTCCAAATCCTTTCTCCTGTTGTCGGCATAACTCTTCTGCCTATCCTGTGCCGCAACAAGCCTCTTCCTGATAAGCTGGATCTTATCCGAAGTTTCCTGAACTAACTCCGGTCCGATCAATTGCCTATCGCCAGTCTCCTCCCACAAAGGAGACAGGGCCTACCATACAACGCCTCGAATGGAGCCATACCATAATGGTCCTGTTGTTGCGAACTCCACAAGAGGTAAATGACGCTCCCAATCATCCTTCCAATCCAGAACACACGCTCTCAACATATCCTCGAGCGTCTGGATAGTCCTCTCGGACTGTCCATCGGTCTGGGGATGAAACGCCGAACTGAGCTTCAGCTCCGAACCTAAAGCATCCTGAAGACCCTTCCACAACCTCGAAGTAAATCTCGGATCTCGATCCGAAATGATCGACTTCGGCACACCGTGCAATCTAATGACACTACTAACATACAATCTAGCTAAACTCTCTACTGATTGCTTCTTCTTCATAGGCAAGAAATGAGCAGTCTTCGAGAATCTATCTACAACTACCCAAATCGAGTCATTGCCCCTTCTAGATCGAGGCAAACCCGAAACGAAGTCCATAGTGACAGCTTCCCACTTCCACACTGGGATATCCATCCTCTGCATAAGGCCGGATGGTCGCTGTTGCTCGGCCTTCACTTGCTGACATACTAGACATCTAGACACATAATCCGCAACATCTTTCTTCATGCCGGACCACCAAAATGATCTCTTCAGGTCTTGATACATCTTAGTGTTACCCGGATGAATAGAGAATCGCGATCTATGAGCCTCGCTAACACATGCTCACAGACATCTACTAAATCAGGGACCACACGGTGCTGAAATCTAATCACACCGTCCTCATCACGAGCAATGCCCGCCTTACCCACTAATTCTAACAATCTCCTGCTGCCCGATCACCTCATCCAAAACCGAGGATCTAAGGGATAACTGAGCTACAAAAGCCTGACACAGCGATGGCTCTAACTCGGTCATAGAGTACGCCGCATCCTCCAACATCTTCCAATCCTGCTGGAGCGAAGACCTCTTTCTACTAAGAGCATCTGCTACGACATTCGCCTTCCCAGGGTGATACTGAAGGTCAAAGTCATAGTCCTTCAAGAACTCAATCCATCTTCTCTGCCTCAGGTTCAATTCCTTTTGGGAGAAAAGATACTTCAAGCTCTTGTGGTCGGTAAACACCTCAAATCTGACACCATAAAGATAGTGCCTCCAGATCTTTAGTGCATGAACCACTGCTGCGAGCTCCAAATCATGAGTCGGATAGTTCTTCTCATGCTCCTTTAACTGACGAGAAGCATAAGCCACTACCTTGTCTTGCTGCATGAGCACACAGCCTAACCCGATCCGAGATGCATCTATATAAATGGCAAAGCCCTCTAGACCACTAGGCAATACCAATACCGGAGCAGAAGTAAGCTTAGCCTTCAATAGTTGGAAGCTACGCTCACATGCCTCAGACCATACGAACTTCTCACCCTTCCTGATTAGCTTTGTCAAGGGGGCGGCGATGGATGAGAAACCCTCAATGAATCGCCGATAATAACCAGCTAACCCAATAAAACTACGAATCTCCGAAGGGGTCTTGGGAACCTCCCAATCCATAACTGCCTGGACCTTCGCTGGATCAACTGCAACACCAGCGCCGGAGATAACATGCCCGAGGAAATGAACCTCGCGCAACCAAAAATCGCACTTGCTGAATTTTGCATACAGCTTGTGCTCACAAAGAACTCTAACACTAACCTCAGATGCTGACGGTGGGTGGCCTCATCCGGAGAATAGACCAACACATCGTCAATAAACACTACGACAAAGCTATCTAGATACGGCCTAAACACCCAGTTCATGAGATCCATGATGCTGCAGGGGCGTTGGTCAATCCGAAAGGAAGGACCAAGAACTCATAATGTCCATAACGGGTTCTAAATGCCGTCTTGGACACATCCTCACTCCGAATCCTCAACTGATGATAACCAGATCGCAAGTCAATCTTAGAAAAGACTGATGCATCTCGCAACTGGTCAAACAAGTCATCAATACGAGGTAAGGGATACCTGTTCTTCACAGTCACTTGGTTCAACTTCCTATAGTCAATACACAACCTAAGTGACCTGTCTTTCTTCTTGACGAATAATACAGGTGCGCCCCAAGGGAAAACTAGGGCGAATAAATCCCTTATCAAGCAACTCCTGCAACTGCCTCCTCAACTCGGCTAACTCCGCAGGTGCCATCCGATATGGAGCCTTCGAGATAGGAGAGGTGCCCGGAAGCAACTCTATAGTAAACTCTATCTCTCTATCCGGTGGCAATCCAGACAAGTCATCAGGAAAGACATCTGGAAAATCCTGCACTACCTCAATCTCCGCAAGAGTAAGTGACTCATCAGCCTCTAGCACTAACACCACGCTGGCAAGAAAAGCGTCACAACCCTTATTTACCATGCGCATCGCCTTCATGGCAGAGATGACCATCTTTCCAGCCAAGTTCCTTGGCAAGGGATGAGAGAACTCGTCCTCACCAGGAATGCAGAAAACAATCCTCTTCCGACGACAATCCACTAATGCATAGTGCTCCTCTAGCCAATCCAGACCAAGAATAGCATCATAGTCCTTCATCTTTAGCAAGAAGAAACACCCATCTAGGATTCTATCCTCAATGCACACAGGTAACGACGGAATACACTTCCTAGTCGATACCGTACCCGCAAGGGTGTGCACAGACAAGGGGACCTCTAAATCCTCAGACTCTACGCCTGACTCTAGGGCTAACTGCCTAGCGAACCGCTCGGAAATGAACGAGTGAGTAGCACCCGTATCAAACAAAACCCGAGCGTGCACACCTAAAAGCAAAACCGTACCTTCGGTGACATGCTCCGCCTGCTCGGCGTCCTCGCGAGCTAAAGCAAACACTCGAGCTGGGGCTCGAGGCCTTCCTAGTCTTCCTGTAGCTGGCGCGGCTGCCGCTACTGCTGGGGCTAGCGCTCCACGCTGAACTCCTTGCTGAAGTCTTGGGCAATCTTTGATCTTGTGGTCGCTGCTCCCGCACTTGAAGCATCTACCCGCTACCAACCAACACTCGGAACCACCATGTGTCTTCCCGCAATGGGGACACTCTTTCTTCACACCAGGGGAACGTACAGAAGGTACCTGAGAGTTGTTGACTGTCACGGATCGCTGCGGTGTCTGGTACACCGTTTTCTTCTTATCCTGCCGCTGGAACGTCGCTGCTGGCCTCTTCTGCGAAGCCTTCTTTTCCTCCAGATATTGCTCCATTTCTCCCTCCTGCCTGCAGGCAGCACTGAGGGCCTCATCCAATGTGCGGTGGTCAAACGCCACGAGCCTCGTCCGCAGTGATGGCTTGAGTCCCATCACGAATTTCTTCGTCTTCCTGCGCTCATCCTCTACGATATGCGGTGCATACTTAGAAAGTTCAGAAAACCTTGCCTCGTATTCCAGCACGGTCATGGAGCCTTGCGTCTGGGAGAGAAATTCCTGCTCCATCTTGTCCTGGATATGCTCTGGGACGAACTTGGCTCGAAAGAGCCTCACGAACGCGTCCCACGCCATGTCTACTGCTCCGTCCTCAAAGCGTGTACGTAGTAGGGAGGACCACCATACATCCTCTCTCTCCTGCAATACACCTTCATAAGCACCAACTAACAAATTCTAAATTAAGCAGAACATACAAACATACAAAATTAAAAGTCTACCTGTAGCATGTAGGTGGCTAATGTCACCTTATCCTCATCAGGGCACCTGATGGCTCGGAAGATTTTCTCTGTCTCCCTTAACCAACTTTCTGCCATTAATGGATCACTCTCCCCCTTAAAAGAGGGTGGGGTCATCCTCTTGAATCGCTCCATGATGGGAGGTCCACCATGGTCCTGAGTTGGTGCCTGAGCCTGCTACATCACACATCTAAGCAATATACAATCAACATAATATCATATAAGCAATTAAAACAGACTATTAGTCATTTTATTAGTCTAACCTGAGCCTCCAACTGTGCCTGGAGTGCTGCCTGGGTATGAGCCTGCGTCTGCATGGCTTGCACCAGACCTTGCATGAATACTCCATAGTCCACAGGTGGCGGTGGGGGAAGTATAGGACCTGGCGGTGCCGGGGCCTACTGCTCCGCCCGCTCGTCACGTCGCGGCTCGTCCTCACGGGCCGACGCTCCACCACGCCTACCTCTCGAAGCCATGGCTGTAATAAAATTTCAGCCACTATTAGAGCAAGGTTACTAAGTTTTCTAACCATTTCTTATCTATCTTTCACTTCTACTAGTGTTTTCTACACATGTGGACATACTTAGCATGCAATGGGGATGATGACTTAGGTATATTCATGTGCAATCTCAACCGGTCGCTCTGATACAATCTCTGTGACGGCCCTCATTATACCGGTACGGTTATACCAACCCACGTCGGTATAGCGAGAGTCCTCACAGTGGGACATTTACCCAAACGATACAAACAGCTGAGATACACGCGAATATACGAACAGAGTAGCGGAAGTAAAAGACAACTGTCTTCATTCATTCATCATCCACATTAAACATAAATGAGATTTGCAATTTACATTAAGAGCTAAAAGTTCACATAATTGAATTGCTGAAAATTAAGTACACAATGTCCACACTTATACAATTTTCTCATGATAGTTCTAGTACAATGTCGCTTTTACATACTATGAAACAAAAAGGGGTACAACTGCTCCAACAATCTAAACTCCGCGCTCGGAGTCCGTCTCTACCGTCTCCTCCACGAGAGTCTCGTCACCGTCTATACCTGTACGCCGAAGCAAGGAGTGAGTCTTAAAGACTCAGCAAGCAACACTACTCATAACATACACATATAAGTCATAGCGGTTTCTATATGCACATTCACAAATTTCAACACATGGCATGCTAGTCATTTGAAAGTTGCAACCTATCATGAAAGTTCTACAATTTAATACATGGATCATGCTTTCAGATTTCTAAGAATAAAACTTACCTATCACATGCTCTCTATTCCATTTACTTGTGAAATTTTGCCTTTAAAGAACCAAGACATGAGAGCTACCAACATGAACACTGTGCACATATGAAGGGAAAACACAACTAGCATGGACTTTACATGTTCTTAAGCACATACATAGACATTTTCACATACTTTAAGTTGCTGGTCTCACATGGTTTAATGGCTGTAAACCTACACATGAGAGCTACAATGTTGTTTAAAACATACCATGTGAACAATCAATCATGCCATTTTGTACACGTGCTCATCAATTATCCCTAACATGGGTTCTAGACATTTTTGCACATATAAACATGATGATAACAACATGGAATTACTGATTTCACATGGTTTCAGATTTGTCTCACATGAATTTCAATGTCATATTCTCACATTTTTAGTTTCACATTTCCTTTACACAAGTTTCCAATTCACATGGTTGCACTTTACACATATACATTTCACATTGTTCACTTACACATTAACACATGAACACATACACATTACACATTACACATTCACAGTTTAGGTTCCGTGACACATAGTCCAAACCACCAAAGAAGGACATATACACATCACATTACACATAGACGCCATCTAGGCATTCCAATGGCGACTCTTGGACTGCGCAGACCGAGAGAACAAGTCTCCACCCTAACCAGTTGTACTTGTCCACCTCCAGGATTTCCCCCTAATGCCCTTAGGGTCACTTACACATTGAACCTTCTCAGGGGACTTTTCCCTAATACGGTTCCACTGCCCTCTGTGGAAGCAATGTCACACTTGACACATTTACACTTTTACACATTTTTACCGATTTTACACATAGTTTGACACATGTCACTCTCAATTCATTTACTTTCTCACTCACATGCACATTCTCTGTTTTCCTATCATGACACTACAGATTTCAGACATTAACAAGCAGGTAATTCCATTAATCAAGTTGGATTAAACAAGAATCAACTCATTTTACAATGACATGCATCAATTTCACATTTTTCATGAAAATTTCATAAGGCATCGTGCTCTAGTCCAAATGACCTGAAAATTTAATCACAAACTAATTTCGGGTTTAGGACCCTTCATACAATTTTTCAGATTTTTATGAGTTAAAATGAATTTACAGAAAATCAAACATTCATTTTTCATGCCATTCGTAATTCAAGTCAATATGGAATCATATACAAGTCACAATTCTAGCAAGCTACTGTCTGAACTCTACATGTATAGAGCTATAGAATTTATCCTTCAATTTATGGGGTGATGCCTGGTTTACCAAGGATTTATCATAACTTATGTACAGTTCCTATTTTCCAAATAACACTTTCAATAATTTACACAAGCATGGCAAAATCTCAATTTCAGAATAGGGCTGATCCATTCATGTATGATCCTCACAAACTTGGGCATACAGGCTAGTCCTAAATCATGCAACGGTAGATTGACAAGATTAACAACTAATCATGCTTTGTAATTTCATGGAACAAAATAACTTCTATCATTCACCACCATGCACACTCATCCATCCACACACCACATTCATCACATTAACAATATACATAGAATATAAATAGTTTACAGTATATCCTCATCGTGAACATATCGAAGATAGTGTATAGAAGGGCAGAACAGGTCACTGTTCTGTCCAGATGAACTTGGCGGCGGTCTCTGGCCGCTAATTCAGTGTCAGCGGCATGGTCGATGGACGCCAAGAATGATCTCAGCGTCCAGGGACATTGCCGTTAATGTCGGGTCTGTGCAGAACACAGACCCGAGCTCCAAAGATGGGGTGAAAGTGGGGGTCTAGGACACGAGGAAAAATTCATAAAAACTGTAGAATCGACCTAGACACATACGGGGACGTTATGGCTAGGTTACTTGCCTTTAGAGAAATGCTCCAATGGATCAAAAGTGCTGGTGAAGCCCTCCTTGGGCAGTCCCAAGAAGTTGCAAACTGGCCTCCAAGATCACCTTGTTGAACCACTCCTATATTTTACCCTTTTATTTTGGTGATAATAAAATTTATGTTTAATTAATTATTATTAAAAATATTTAATATTATGTTTTTCTTAATAAATATAAATTTACATGATTAATTGAATATTAAATGTATTTATTAGCATGATTTTTCTAATAATAAATTAAATATCATGATTTTCTAATAAATATAATTTTATGACATTATTCTGTAATGATTTGCACTAAACACATAAATCGATGTCCATTCAATATATATCGATTTCAGTTCAAAGTGCCACATCGATTTGCTCTCATAACGATTCCTTTGTACTCACACAGACTCCTTTGTAACTCATAAGGATTCCTTTGTACTCACACAGACTCCTTTGAAACTCATAAGGATTCCTTTGTAACTCACACAGACTCCTTTGTAACTCATAAGGATTCACTCTCTTAAGGAATCGATCTCATAAGGATTCGCTCTCAAGGATTCGCTATCTTAAGGAATCGATCTCATAAGGATTCCTTTGTAACTCTCATAAGGATTCCTTTGTAACTCTCACATGGATTCCTTTGTAACTCTCACATGGATTCCTTTGTAACTCTTATAAGGATTCCTTTGTAACTCTCACATGGATTCCTTTGTAACTCTCATAAGGATTCCTTTGTAACTCTCATAAGGATTCCTTTGTAACTCTCATAAGGATTTGCTCTCACATCGATTCCTTTGTAAAATATGGATTTCACTTAAATATAGATTTATTTTATATTTCAAAATATTTTTTGGCATCTAGTGAAAAAGTCAAATATTCTTGATTTGCGTAATCCTCTATCTTTCTGACAAGAGATCTTTTTGCTTATCTCTCTAAATCTTTTCTTTCCTGCCAACAAAAAGGGGATTACTTACCACTTCTGGGTGGCATCAGGAAACATAAAGGTATGAGCCTTTTTGACAGAAACACTCTTTTATCTAAACACTTTTTTCTATGCTTGCAGACCTCGTAGACCACAAATTATCAGAAGAAAGAGAAGATGAGCAACGGCTAGAACTCCAACGGATCTCCTCAACGGACTTATTCAAAGCTGCTCATATAAAAGATGAAGCATGGCTGAAGAATATCAAGAGCTTTCCTGAAGATCTTTTGAATGAGTGTACAACCAGTGAGGAACCTGAACTCCAAATACACTCAAAGAAAAAGAGAGAAAGAGCCTGAGCCCAAGAAGAAGTGTTCAAGCATCTGAAGCACTGAAGCATTCAAGCTCCTTCTTCTCTCTTCTCTCTCTCTGTGTGTGCATCTTGTAATCTGAGGGAGAGAGTCCTTTGCTGAGAGTTCTTTTAGTTGGTTTTTATTTGTTCCAACTCTCAGCTTTGTTCTTTCTTTTCTAAGAAAGATCCTTGTCCGGCTGTAGGACTGTATACAGTTGTTAACCTAGCTAGGGGTTAGTGTCTAGCAGAACCGCACTGGGGTTTGTACCAGGAGGTTGGCTTCTTTACCTGTAAGAGAAGTGGGTTGCCTTCTTGCCCGGGAAAGAGAAGAAGACCAGCTGGGGTGCTGGTGTTGTAGTGTCCTTAAGGGGGACTGTACCCTTGGTTAGTGAAATCCCAAGAGGTTGCTTGGGGACTGGACGTAGGACTTCCATGTGGGAAGGGCCGAACCAGGATAAACTCCTTGTGTCTTTTGTGTGATTGTTTATTTGCTTCCGCACTACTCTCTTTATCACACTAAACTAACCAAACCTTTAAGTGTTGATTTCTGTGTTTAAGTTTATATTTCAGATTTCAGAAAAACCTATTCACCCCCCCTCTAGGTTAGCTTGCTGCCGTACCAAAAGGGCCAACAAGTGGTATCAGAGCGGGTCTCTGAATTTTCAAGAAGATCCAACGATCTTAGAGCAAAGATCCATGGCAGCTCAAGGATATGTTGAAGGCCAATCCGTCACCAGACCTCCATTCTTCGATGGAGAAGATTATCAATATTGGAAGATGAGGATGGAATGCTTCATTCGAGGCACAGACTTTGATCTGTGGCAGGTAATAGAGGTAGGTGATTTCATTATTGTTCCAGCTGAAGGCACTACTGCCATTACAACAGCTGATAAGAGTAAGCTATCTCTAAACTTTAAGGCTAAAAACTATCTATGTTGTGCTCTATCTAAAAGAGAGTTCAGTAGAGTTTCTGCGTGTAAATCTGCTAAAGAAATATGGGATAAATTGCAGATAACCTATGAAGGAATAGATAAAGTAAAACAAACTAGGATAGATATTCTTATCTCTCAATATGAGCAATTTAAAATGCTTCCAAATGAAAACATTACTACTATGTATAATAGATTTTCAAGTATAGTAGTATGTTTAAATTCTCTTGGAAAATTTCTTTCTAATGAAGAAACCGTTAGAAAAATACTTAGGTCCTTAACTATTTCATGGACACCTAAGGTAACTGCTATTGAAGAGGCACATGATTTAAGTAAATTATCAATTGATAATTTAATAGGTTCTCTCATGGCACATGAAATAAATATGGAGTGATTGTCTGAAAGCTCATCTAAGAAGAAATGTACAAATGCTCTTAAGGTTGTAGCTGCTCCTTCCACTTCTTCTTCTAGCTCCAAAAATGCAGATTCTGAAGACAGTGACGTAGATGAAGTTCTGTCCAAGCTTCAGAAAATTTTCAAGAAGAAGAAAAATGGATCGAAAAGGATTCAAAAGAAAGATAGAAAAGAGAAAGAACCAGTCTGCTATGAATGCAGAAAACCTGGACATCTGAGACCGGATTGTCCAAGACTCAAGAAGACTGGTTAAACTGAGAAACCCAAGAAGCAGCACAAGAAATTTAAAAGAAGAGCCATGACAGCTGCTTGGGAAAATGAAGAGACCACATGCTCAGAATCATCAAGCTCAGAATCAGAGAAAGAGCAGGTAAATCTAGCCCTCATGGTAGGACTAGATGAGGTACATCTTAACTCATTTTTTTATTCTTGCACAGATTCAGGATCAGAATCTGAAGATTTAGATCATGTTTTTAATGAACTTTATGATAAACACAAGGTTGTTGTAAAAGAATTGAAAAATATCAAGAACAACTTTACTTGTTTGGAAAACACTAATTCTGATCTTAAATCAGAAATGGAACAATTAGAAGATCAATTAAAGAATGTAAAGATAATAATTATCTTTTAAATGAAAATTTAAAAAGTAAGAATAATGAGAAGATAGAGTTAGAAGAAAAATTGAAAACTCTAACTGAAGAAAATCTTTATTTAAAAGAATCAGTTAGAAAATTAACTAAAGGAAAAACATCTTTAGCCCTATGCTTAAAAGGATCAAAATCTGGAAATGACAAACAAGGGCTTGGTTATACACCTCCAGAAAAAGGAAAATAAGTAATAAACTCAGGAAAATATCCTTTACCAAAATTTGTAAAAGAAACCAAAATGCCTCAGAAAAGGGAACCTGAAACAACCAAGCTTTATCAAAAGAAAAAGGTTTCTAAAAATTATGTTCAAATCATGCATCACAAATGCAATAAGAACTGCAAAACAAATTATATTCATTGCTGCTCTCATTGCAATAAACTAGGACACACTGTGAACACCTGCACAACTAAGCACTTAGTTTGGATTCCTAAAGGTTATTTTCATGCATCTAACCATCAAGGACCCAAAAAGATTTGGGTACCTACTTCTGAGTAGTTTATTTGCAGGATGGCCTTGGAGCATCAGGAACAAAGGATGCTCAAGGCACTGGTGACTGCCAGCTCTTCATCCATCTCATATCTGAAGAGGGAGTAGTCAATAATTTATTTGTAAATTTTAATATTACTAACAATTATTTTCAAGTCTCATTCAGGTGGAATCTCTCACTCAGGGGGAGTACAGACTAAGGGAGAGTTATTAATTTATGTCAATCATTGTTGAACCCCTCAATGGTAAGAATTTTTCTCACAAAGGGGAAAGAATACAATGGTAAGAACCTTCCTTTTTGGTTTGTGACAAAAAGGGGGAGAGTATGCATGGTATGCATTATCTGTGAATTTTCTGTATTTTCTATGCTTTACGTATTTTTGTCAGAAAATTCTCATAAATTTTGTCATCACCAAAAAGGGGGAGATTGTTGAACCACTCCTATATTTTATCCTTTTATTTTGGTGATAATAAAATTTATGTTTAATTAATTATTATTAAAAATATTTAATATTATGTTTTTCTTAATAAATATAAATTTACATGATTAATTGAATATTAAATGTATTTATTAGCATGATTTTTCTAATAATAAATTAAATATCATGATTTTCTAATAAATATAATTTTATGACATTATTCTGTAATGATTTGCACTAAACACATAAATCGATGTCCATTCAATATATATCGATTTCAGTTCAAAGTGCCACATCGATTTGCTCTCATAACGATTCCTTTGTACTCACACAGACTCCTTTGTAATTCATAAGGATTCCTTTGTACTCACACAGACTCCTTTGAAACTCATAAGGATTCCTTTGTAACTCACACAGACTCCTTTGTAACTCATAAGGATTCACTCTCTTAAGGAATCGATCTCATAAGGATTCGCTCTCAAGGATTCGCTCTCTTAAGGAATCGATCTCATAAGGATTCGCTCTCAAGGATTCGCTCTCTTAAGGAATCGATCTCATAAGGATTCACTCTCAAGGATTCGCTATCTTAAGGAATCGATCTCATAAGGATTCCTTTGTAACTCTCATAAGGATTCCTTTGTAACTCTCACGTGGATTCCTTTGTAACTCTCACATGGATTCCTTTGTAACTCTCATAAGGATTCCTTTGTAACTCTCACATGGATTCCTTTGTAACTCTCATAAGGATTCCTTTGTAACTCTCATAAGGATTTGCTCTCACATCGATTCC
The DNA here is from genome assembly GCA_014218235.1 of Colocasia esculenta. Lineage (NCBI taxonomy): Eukaryota > Viridiplantae > Streptophyta > Magnoliopsida > Alismatales > Araceae > Colocasia > Colocasia esculenta. Next base: position 54,746,235 of record CM024757.1, read on the forward strand.
TTTGTAAAATATGGATTTCACTTAAACATAGATTTATTTTATATTTCAAAATATTTTTTGGCATCTAGTGAAAAAGTCAAATATTCTTGATTTGCGTAATCCTCTATCTTTCTGACAAGAGATCTTTTTGCTTATCTCTCTAAATCTTTTCTTTCCTGCCAACAAAAAGGGGATTACTTACCACTTCTGGGTGGCATCAGGAAACATAAAGGTATGAGCCTTTTTGACAGAAACACTCTTTTATCTAAACACTTTTTTCTATGCTTGCAGACCTCGTAGACCACAAATTATCAGAAGAAAGAGAAGATGAGCAACGGCTAGAACTCCAACGGATCTCCTCAACGGACTTATTCAAAGCTGCTCATATAAAAGATGAAGCATGGCTGAAGAATACCAAGAGCTTTCCTGAAGATCTTTTGAATGAGTGTACAACCAGTGAGGAACCTGAACTCCAAATACACTCAAAGAAAAAGAGAGAAAGAGCCTGAGCCCAAGAAGAAGTGTTCAAGCATCTGAAGCACTGAAGCATTCAAGCTCCTTCTTCTCTCTTCTCTCTCTCTGTGTGTGCATCTTGTAATCTGAGGGAGAGAGTCTTTTGCTGAGAGTTCTTTTAGTTGTTTTTTATTTGTTCCAACTCTCAGCTTTGTTCTTTCTTTTCTAAGAAAGATCCTTGTCCGGCTGTAGGACTGTATACAGTTGTTAACCTAGCTAGGGGTTAGTGTCTAGCAGAACCGCACTGGGGTTTGTACTAGGAGGTTGGCTTCTTTACTTGTAAGAGAAGTGGGTTGCCTTCTTGCCCGGGAAAGAGAAGAAGACCAGCTGGGGTGCTGGGTGTTGTAGTGTCCTTAAGGGGGACTGTACCCTTGGTTAGTGAAATCCCAAGAGGTTGCTTGGAGACTGGACGTAGGACTTCCATGTGGGAAGGGCCAAACCAGGATAAACTCCTTGTGTCTTTTGTGTGATTGTTTATTTGTTTCCGCACTACTCTCTTTATCACACTAAACTAACCAAACCTTCAAGTGTTGATTTCTGTGTTTAAGTTTATATTTCAGATTTCAGAAAAACCTATTCACCCCCCCTCTAGGTTAGCTTGCTGCCGTACCAAAAGGGCCAACACACCTCCCTCCGGGTTCTTGGGTGAAGATGGCTCCAAGGTACGGCCGGGGAAGTCTCCTCCTTCACTCCAGCTAGCTTCTTATCGTGGAAGATGGCCGGATTCAGCTTCAGAGGGTCAGATCTTTGGGTGCAAAGTGGGGTTTTCTCACAGTTCAGAACTAGGGTTTTCTTCTCTGGTTTCTCTCTTGCAAAAGGGTGAAGAGAGGGTTGGGGAAGGCAGATCCGGGTTCAACATATGGGAGAGGCCTCTCTCCCACTCACAAGGTGACAAGATGGCTCTCAGAGCCGTTGGGGACAGCTCCCCAATGGGTGGGCTTCCTTGTTTCCGGAATTTCTGGCTCTGCAATGCATGCAGGTCAGAGAAATAGGCGTCCACATCGTTAGACGCCAGGATTAGTGTTGGCATCCATGGGTGGACGCTGACACCACCTCAACGGCTAGGGGTTGACGCCAATCTGGCCTTCGGCCAGAACTCTAAATCATGTAGAAAACTATGCATGCCATGCATATATACATGCAATATGTATATGGTAATGTATCCAAACTATCACCATTCAAGACATGCATTATTTACATCTAGTATAAACACATGCACACGTAATTGTACTACTTAATACGTGCATAAATATGTATATACATACACAAGCACAAATATACACACACAAATACAATTAATGCGACGGAAACTCAAGGGCCTTACAAATTTAGGTGTTAAGTGTGCAGTAAAAGTGTCCACAAGTCCCATTTGAAGTGAACATTATAAAACCCAAGACTTGGATAAAAAGAAAAGATAAGATTGGAAGAAGAACTGCAGAACTGACACAGTCGGACGACTGACTTTGGTAAATCGATCGATCGATTATCAAGAGGTGTCGATACATGCTCTAAAGGTGTCGACAGATTAGGAGATCGGACGATCGACTTTCAAGAAACGGTCGACCGATTATGAGAAGCTCCAATCGATTTATGAAGTTAAGGCCAATTGATTGAAGAGCAAGGCCCAATCGATTAATGGTCAAGCAGAAAATCAGACGATCTATTTGGGGATTTCACTCGATCGATTATAGACCAATTGGTTGATGTTCAGTCCAATTGATTGATGGTGAAAAGGCCAATTGATTGATGACCAAGGTTCCGATTGGTGAAGAAAAGATCGGACGACCGATTTGGCAAAATTGGACGACCGACCTAGCCAGTACAGATTGACACTGGGACAATCAAGAAATCGGACGACTGATTAGACAGTTGATTTGCCAGCTGAAGTGCTAAATGAAGTTAAGGCAGAAATTGAACGACCGATTTGAAGATTTCGATCGACTGATTCTAGCATTTATGCATATGGAGTTTCCTAAATAGAGTCTTAAGAAGATCCAACTCTTTCCAAACTTTGAGGAATCCTTTGGGATTATAAATACAACATGTTCTCATTATTTGGAAGAGTTCTCCACACACTCAAGAGCCCATCTTGTGCCCTAGAGTTTAGAACAAGGGTTTCTTGCCCTGGAGAGATCTACATGATGCCCTGAACATCTAGAAGGTTAGAAGATGAGTTCTTATTGATCCAGAAGACTTCCAAACATTCCAAGGAGCTGATCTTCATTAGAAGGACGTGGGCTGGGGTGATCAGATCGTGGTTCTTCACTTGGAGAGTTCTACATCGGCGATCTTGCTTCTACAATGACTCTCCATATTTCAGACATGGGGAATTCTTGTGTTTACTGTTCTATCTCTCTTCCCACTGTCATGTGCTTATTGAGTTGTTTGAATTTCTTTTTGATCATCATTGTTGTGTGTATGCTCGGTTTGTGAGCATGAATTTGGGTTTTTGGTTTCTTTGTACCTGTGAAACAAAAAATCGTGTGAGGGGTTGGTGTTGTCCCTGGGAAACAACTGTGTGAGGGGTTTATCGATTTGTACCCATGAAACAAGTTAGTGAAAAATCGTCACGGGGATGTGAGGTAGTAGACGTAGGTGCACACGGGGGTGTGTTTGCTGTACTACTATAAATTCTGCGTGTCTTATGGTTTGATCCATTTCTTTTACCTCCATTCTATACACACTAAGATAGTTGGTTTGACAGTTTCTATTGTCATATTCTACTGTGCACATCGTTTTATAGATTGACTTAATTGAGTTTAATCCATTCTATTTAAAAATATTTTAAATTAGGCGATAACCAATTCATCTCTTCCCTCTTAATTGCTCATTGCATGTACACCTGTACTTTACACAGTCGAGGTGGGGGGGGGGGGGGGGGGGGCTAGCAGTCACCCACCAGTTGGCCCACCACGTAGAGGAATAGGGACAGGGTCACAGAGTGGCCACTTCTCAGTGTGAATGGCAGAGCTCTGTGGGCTATACGACGTCTATGCGGAGCAAAGGGAGTAGGGGGAATACGCAACAAGAGTGGGACTAGGAGGAAGGGAAGAGATTAAAGGTAGGGTTTGTTTTCAACATATTTATATATTATATATGGACCATTAGATCAGAATTCAATAGTAAAAAATAACTTCATTTCTGAGTGGATCTTAAATAGAGTAGATCGTCTGTTTCCATGTCTATTCTATTTATTTTTTGGATAATATTTGTATTTAAAATTTGAATAATATTTGATTAATCAAATACGAATAAGAATCAGATCCGGATGTTATTCAAATCTATTTACAACCATAAGTGAAGGCAATATTGAGAATCCTCCAACAAGAAGGTGATTTCTCTATGAGAAATGTTAAGTTTTATTAGACTGTCAGACTTTCAAGAGGCAATCTAACAAGATGCCATGTCATATCCACAAGATATAATGTGCTGCAAGGTAACAACCACCAGCAACGACCACATTGTGGGTGACTAGAGACCTCTCTCACCAGTGTCAATGTAGTGGCAACAACAACAATAGCAATAATGATGTTGGAGGGTGGAGGCTGCCATATCACATCCATATAGTGTCTTGTTGGACGACAATCCAATGGAAAATCAATGATGTTCAAGACTAATATCAAGTTTCTAATGTTAAGAATAAGCATTTTGACATTTTCTTCCAATTTTTCTGTTTAATATGTTCAAAACTCAAGGGGTTCCATACGTCATTTCATATGCATGGTTTTGGCATGTGTCCTCAAATATTTATTGAAAACCTTTGGTACATTGCGCATACTAAGTTCTTTGAAAAGCTTACATCCCAAAAATTTATGAGAAAGATATATTGCACTTGTACATTGCACTTTAAGTACAATGTGACTAGGCAATAATCTATGTGGCACCCCTCACATGAGGAGTGATAAAGTGGCAATCTAATTGTTGGATGTCACATGGACTTGTTGTCTAGTCACATTATACTTAAAGTGCAATGTGAAAGTGCAATAATTTTTTTCAAATTTTATATTATTTTTAATTAAAATCCATTTGCATTATCTGATTTGATATGGTATGAGAATTCTCTTCATGTATTTATATCTCATTATAGTGGAAAATTTCTTATACTTATCTTATATATGAGAAAAGATACTAGAAAGAAGTGTAGGGACATTTGCGAAACCCTTTGAACGCATCATGTGATTACCCGTTTTAGATATTTTTAACTTAAAGTGCTGTTATTGGAAGATTTTGAAATTATTTTTGTAATTTTATTTTTTATTTGAGAATAGAAAATATTTCACTTAGTGAGAAAATTCTTAATGTGAAACAAAAATCCAAAAGATCCACCTTCATCAAATAATCAAACATTGGATTATAATTTGACCTTAAGATTCCAAACATCCGCTTTGATAGCCGAACAAGGCTTAAGTCTTAACTGTCGGTTAACAGGGAGGATATCTAGTATATTGTGTTTGATAAGTCTAATTGGTTATTTGGCTTTAACCCTGGATTACTTAATTCCTTAGTTGACAATTAAGATGGTCGAGGGGAAGAACTCAACTTGACTTGTTAATTATGATTAAACTTAATTGAAACTACTTTGTCCAACTATCAAGCCGTATAAGATTAACATACAAGATTTAAACATTAATGTCTTGACATATTAGCATCTTAAAGTGTTAAAACATCTTAACATAATAACACCTCATAACTTAACACTTTAAAGCATTAATTTATTGCATAATCCAATATTGTCATAACAATCATATGCTTAATTTTCCCAAACTATATTTAACTTCATTGGTTGTTTTTTACTTCAATAAGTATACATATTTTTTTTTAGACAAATTAATTAGGAGTCTCTGATAGATATTTGACTTATTTTTTAGTCGCTGACAGAGTTGTAACTCATTGTAGTAAATATTATTTTCTATTACAATATATGTTAAATCACAATAAAGAACTCCTTATTTCAGTCAGAAAATTTTAATTAATTTTCTCACTTTTTTTTTGACAATATATTAAGTATACATACGTATTATCTCATATTCGAGGGTTTGGGCTGCAATTTTCCTGCCATCCTCTCCCCAAAATCCCAGCGTCCACGTGAAGCTCGAACTGTCCCTGCGCAGAGCTCACGGGGGCAAAAATGGCGGGTGGCGGGAAGCAGCACGGCGCCTCCTCCTCCTCCTCCGTCTTCCCCTTCCGGACCCCCCGCGCCGTCTCCTCCACTTCCACGGCGACTCTCCTCGCTGTATTCTTCTCCATCGCCATGTCTTCCCTCATCTTCTTATTCTTCTTCTCATCCACCTCGTCGTCTTCCCGCTGCTCCCCCGATCTGAACCGCGGGAACCATCTCGACGCCCGGTTCTCCGATCCAGCAAATCCTAGACCCAAATTCCCCACGGATTCGCCACCCGAGTACTCATTTGTGGTCTCCCTTGAGAACTTCCTCGCCTCCCGTCCATCGACATCGCAGGTGGTCCCAGATCTGACTGGTGAGGATGGGGGAGATGCCGCCGTGGAGGCTCTGGACGGCGCTGTCTCATCGAGGGAGGCGGATGAGCTTTTCGGCGGGGGTGCGTCGGGGCCGTGGTCTGCGTTGTCGGTGGTGAGGGTCTACGTGTATGAGATGCCGGCCAAGTTCACCTACGACCTGTTGCGGCTGTTCCATGACACGTATAAGGAGACGGTGAACCTCACATCCAACGGGAGCCCAGTCCACCGCCTGATCGAACAGGTAATCTCCATATCCTTTGTACCAAATGTACTGTTAAGCTAGTTGATCATTTCTAGATATGGTAGCAGGAGATTGATCTCTACTTTAAGAAAAAAACAGGAGATTGATCTCAATTTGTGCAAGGAAGGGTTAGGGCTATGATGGCAGCCTTGGTCCTCAAACGCTGTGTGGCAGCATCTTTTGCTCATCACTGTCATGCACCCACCACCGTCGTCAATGACCACATTGTCAATCTCCACCTAAGCCTCAACCGAGTAATACTTGTTGCATACACTGGTTTGCAATAAACGCGTAGTCATCTTTCACCCACCATGTGATTGATCCATATAGGATGACAAGTAATACCTTATAATACGATAAACAATCTGCCTGCTAACCTCAATGTGAATGTGACATCGTGGACGTTACCTTCATGACTGCCAAATTTTAGATAAGATATTTTTGATCTATACAATCTGGCCTAAAACGGCCACATGGAAATTCCAGGTGCTGGGCTAGGACTTGAATTCGTTGGGACTTGAGTCTGCTATGGGCGAAGGGATTGAAATACTGAAAACAGTGGCCATTCGATGCTTAACATGATTCAGAGAGGCCATGCTGAACCAACCTGCCGTTCCCCTATCCTTTTTGGTGGGTAGATGGGGATGGGATTCATATGTTGGCTCCATGCTGAAAACATCTTCTTTGAGAGTTGAAGTTTGAAAGAAAATTCTGTTGATCATACGTTTGTCTATTTGAAAGTCATTTTGTGTATTTTTTGTTCTCTTTCTGAACCTGCTTGATCTGTTGTGATTGTTACCCTGCTATTTGTTTCATTTTCATTATGAAGTTACTAACTTGTAAAAAGTTTCACTTCAACTATGTTGTAGCCTCTTTGATGTCAATAGGTAGCAAGCATAGATTATTGTCCCATCCCTGCAATTTAGTTTTGTTGAATTTCTTGTACTGCTTGGTCATAAAGCACCCTAAAAATGCTTCTTCTGAATTTTCAGCATTCTGTCGATTATTGGCTATGGGCAGATTTGATCTCTCCAGAGTCAAAAAGGCTTCTGAAAAATGTCATACGCGTTCATCGGCAAGAGGAAGCTGATCTGTTTTACATTCCATTCTTCACAACCATCAGTTACTTCTTGCTTGAAAAACAGCAGTGCAAGACACTTTACAGGGTGTGGGAGCATCTCCAAGGTTTACCTTTTATATTTTATTTATCTCAATGACCATTTATCTGAAAGAAAAATATAATTAATTTTTGGAAAGTTGAATGCTCATGGGATGCCGCCCCGCCGTATTTGCAGACACTTTCAAATGTAACTTTATCTTACTTAATCATATAGGAGGATTTCCAAGGTCCAACTTTTACTTTATTGGAATGAAAGTTGTAATTAATTTTTAAATAGTGTAATGCGTTAGCACTACACTATTTATCTTACTCAGTCCTCTATATTACAATTATCTTATCAAAGTTGCCTATAACAATGTGAAATTTTTAGCATATGAAAAGCTTGTCGAATTAGGAATACTGATGTAATTCTGTGAAAATTGTACTTGTTTCTTTTGTGGTGGATGTACAAAATCTTTTTATTTGTTTACCAATAGAGTTAACCTTTTGTAGGAGATAAAACTTTCTCTCACTTAAATTTATTTCTAGTTTGGCGTCTATTATGCCACCTCAGGTTGATCTATAAGAATGGAGAGAAGTCACAAATGGTTTTAGGGACCTGCAATGAGGCCCTGTCTTGATTTAAAATTGACAATAGGCTTCATGCTTTGGACCTCTCCCCACCAGCCCTAACCAGTGTTAATTGCATTGATCAGATGACTGAATACTTTTATTAATCATTTAGCAAATGTCCTGGAGATACAGAGACTCATGAATGAGCATGCAAGAGTTTAAACTATATCATGCCATTATAAACTGAACCTAAAGGCTACATCATGCTCTTGATGGTTACACACTCCACAATAATCTAGCAAGGATGCTTTTCTGATGAGTTATTGATTATTATTAGGTGAATGTGATCAACTTAGAATGCCATGGCTGTGCAGTTCGATTTTAGGTAAGCCTCAGGTCATCGGGGATGGGCATGGGGACACTGGTAACCCATTTGTAGTTCTGATGGGTTACAATCACTGATCACACTGGAGGCATCCTTGTATTATAGTATGTTGAGTCATCATTTCCCTTTTAAGAACATTTTGGTATTATTGCAGGGGCTTTACCCACCCTAGAAGATGCTTTGAATTTTATTGATTATCTCTGAGTCATGACACTTTATTGCTCTTGAGTATTAGTACCTTTGGGGTATGTGTTTGAGTTATCATCTTCCACTTTAGGGATATAGAAGTGGGTTGGTTTAAATGATTTGACTTTATTGTTATTAGCACTAGGAAATTGAAATTTCAGTCCACATGAATGGCATTAATAAAGTTCTGTAGGAATTAGACACCATATTTGCAATATAATTGCACATGGCCTTTTATGAACCCCGTTTGACTCATCTCCATTGCCTCTAGCGTCATGGTTGAGGATGTAGATGAACTTTTGCTTCTCGCAAGCGGTGACCATGACGTGGACCCTTGGGGTTGACGGCCAGGTACTGTCCTGGGATGTTGCGGTGGCACCCGAGTTTGCCAGAGGTCTCCTGGCAGACCTTGTCGAAGCGGGCAGTGGTGGGATTGTACTTGAGAATGATGAGGCGCAGAGGCGGCCAGGGTTAGAGTCGAAGATGAGGGAGTCCTTCTGAGACCCAGTGAGGCGGAACTGTGCGAGGGAGCGGATGGCGCCGAAAACCTTGATGGAGTGGAGGTCTGGATGCTGCCGGAGTTGTTGGGGAAGAGAAGCTCCAGGGCCTTGCCTCGGGCGACGGCAATCTCATGGGTCTCCCCCCCCCACAAAGCTGTCGTTCACGGCGCAGACCATGTCGGTGGCGCGCTACAATGTGAGGCTGTGCAGGTACATGACTGCTTGTGCACGGTGCCCCGGCTGACAGAAAAATCCTAGGAGGAAGGAGGAGGAGCTGAGGGGGCCTGCTGAGCTTCCCCTGCACGCCATCAATGCGCACAAAGGAGGAGATCAGGGTTTTGGAGAGAGGGAGTAGGTGGGGATTGCGGTTTCTGTGGGACTGGAGCTCCACTGAAGTTTTCGGTAAAAGGGGGACGGAGGAGCTCTGCCCGGTCTTTGGCCTGACCAGGATCCCTCCGCTGATTCCTTCCCATTGCCCTACCTCGACTTCAGTCTGTGCTCGTACCACTGATCACCCCCAAGACGGAGCCCAGGGAGCAGGAGGAGCAGGCACATGGAGCTCATCTAGGCCCAATTCCGAGCCCTAACACCTACCGTGATGTCCCCTATCGTGTACTGCCCAGGTGGGAGGAGCAGTAGCCCAAGCCGCTCCGGCAACTATTGCTGGAGACGAGGAGGTGCTCTTTCAGGAGTATTCCTGCCAGGGGGAGAGGGAGGGCACATGGTTGGGGGGGGGTCGTCACCGGATGGGGAGATGCAGAGAGAGGGCACGCGCCCCGGGGGGGGTCACTGGAGAGGGAGATGCAGAGAGAGAGAGAAGGGTAATTGCGTCGGTTAACTAGATGGTTTTTTTACTAAGGATTAAGAGGTTTTGGGTTTTTTTTAAATAAATAGATGGATTGCGGGGACTGTTTCCTAATTACGAAAGAATTCAGGGGTTGAAAACTAAAAATCCTTTATAAAATAGCCTTAAAGGATACCCATAATGGATGGATAAAAAGGGGAATGTGAATAAAGACATCATGAGAGATAAAGAAAGCTCCATAATGATATCCTTCAAGTTTCAATTCTTATCTTTACCAACTTCAGTTCTAATTTGGATTCAACAAAGATCCAAAAGTTAATGGGTCTTGGATATGCCCAATTTGGATTTATTGATGTGGGATAGATGAAGATGTTATGCCATGGACCTGATCACAGTTTTCTGTAACAGGAGGCTTTGAAGTGGCTGACTGATCAGCCAGCCTGGCAGAGATCAGGAGGACGGGACCACATCCTTCCAGTTCATCATCCCTGGTCATTCAAGTCTGTTCGCAGACTTATGAAGAAAGCCATTTGGCTTCTACCTGACATGGACTCCACTGGAAACTGGTTTTGCTTCTTCTCACTTGCAAAATGTTATTTTGTTCCCTGTGTGGATGTGAGCTCCAACAGAAATGATGCATCATTAATATGCTCAAAACTATGCAGGTATAAGCCTGGGCAAGTCTGGCTAGAAAAGGACCTTATCCTTCCATATGTTCCAAATGTTGAATTTTGTGATGAAAAGTGCCTATTGGAAAGTCAATCTCAAAGAAATATTCTGCTATTTTTCAGGGGGAGGCTCAAAAGAAATGCAGTAAGAATTCACTCATTCAGTAAATCTTCCATCTGTTAAATGGAAATTTTGTATCCAATTCTTTCTTATATGCTAACTGGAACTAGTGCCTGCTCAGGGAGGAAAGATCCGCAGCAAACTTGGATCAGAACTCCATGGTGTCGATGGTGTCATCATAGAAGAAGGAAGCACAGGAGAGGCTGGGAAAATAGCTGCTCAGAATGGAATGCGCAAGTAGGCTGTCTTATAACATGATATGTTTGCTGTTGCAGAATTTGAATGCTTCTAGATCTGATTTTTTTTTTGGGGGGGGGGTTTCTTATTTCAGATCTATCTTTTGCTTGTGCCCTGCTGGAGACACCCCATCGTCTGCTAGGCTGTTTGATGCAATTGTTAGTGCATGTATTCCTGTTATAGTTAGTGATGAGCTAGAGCTGCCATTTGAAGGAATACTAGATTATCGGAAGGTAAGGCATATATTCTGCTGATTGGAAACACAAAGCTATCCGGATCCTGTTCTCCTGAGTTTTCAGTAATTTGTTATATCAAATTTGGTTTAAGTTTTATTTTGTTTATGAGGCAATTTGATTTTGTGACAGTAATCGTTTGGATTTAGTTATCAGCCCCTTTAAACATGCATTTTGGAATAAAAATCTCATAACTTGCAGAATTTTTAATTGGCTCAAAAAAGGAAAAATAATTACTGATCCTTTAATGTAAATCATCTCTGCATTCACTAACACTATGCAGGGAATGACCATATTAAATAATGAGAGAAATATTTTAAACCCCATGGTGATGCAATATTCTAGGGTGTCCTATTATATTTATTGTACTTCTATTTGACAGTGGGTAGTAGCACTAGTATATAAATAAAAAGGGAATATATAAGTATAGGCCGACGCAGCCCAAAAAATGATAACCTCTCACCTATACAAGAGAAAGCCACACTAAGACCGTGTGATGCAACCTAACCCCTGGTAAGGTAAAAAGAGAAGAAGTGGAGGAATCCATATTACATATAATAGCAGCCCATTCCTTTACTTTAACACAAATAGAAGAAAAAATAGAATTCTCATCGCACAAAACTCTTCTAAACATCTGATTGTTCCGCTCCCCCCCACAACATCTATAGGGTGGCATGAAGGATGAGCCACCACATTGTCCCATCACCTCTGTAGGGCCACTGTCTATCCCATCGCACAAACAGTTGCTGGACGTCTCTATGTTGACTGATGCAATTGTGTGTCCTAGCAACCTCCCCCCAAACTCCTGTGAGTAAGAGCAACCTACGAACAGGTGTTCCAGAGTCTTATCATCCTCTCCCCAAAACACGTAGGTTGGCTAAATATCCGGAAGAAAGCGGTGCAACCTATCCCAACTCCCAAGTAGGAAGTCTCCCATACAAGACCCCCAAATCAAGACCTTCCCCTTCAAAGGACTCTTAGGTCTCCAAACATGATCATGAAAGCTGTGTTGAACACCCCCATCAGAAATGATGTGATACATAGATTTGATGAAAATGGATCCTCCCTTCTCCCACCTCCAGACCCTGCCATCCTTTTTGTCGTTAGGATGGAAGGGAAGGAGGAAAGAAAAAAGATCCTAGAGTTGCATCATCTCATCTTGTTTGAGATCCCTCTTGAAGATCGGAGTCCAAGCCCCTCTCGGCAAGAGGGAATCAAACGTCTGGGAGATTGAATCCAAGGGATCCGCTGAGATCAGAAAGTGATTAGGGAAAGGAGCCTCCAAATATAAGTCTCTACACCATCTGTCCTTCCAGAAAAGAGACATGTCCTCCTTGCCAAGGACCCTGACTCATCACGAGATAACATCCTTGCACACAAAGATATCTCTCTAGAGTGGAGAAGAACTGCCACTAGGAGGAGGAGATAGATCCCAGAGTTTGCTTCTCCTGAAGTACTAGATCACTTGGACCTATAATCCCTCCTCCCCACTCCCTAACCTCTATAGCCACTTGCACAAGAGAGCTAGGTTGAAGTCTCTGATGTTCTGAGCCCCAGACCAACCTCTTCCTTGCTAGTGACCAACCTCCCCATACTATATCATGCCAATCCCTACATCTCCCCCCCCCCCCCAACACCCCACCCCCGCCATGCCCAAAGAATCTGCACTGTATAGGGTCAATCTTCTGTGCCACATTTGGTAAAGAAAGCCCCCCCCCCCCCAACCCCCACACACACATTGCCATGCCAAAGAATCTGCATTGGATAGAGTCAATCTTTTCGCCACATTTGGCAGAGAAGGTCCTACAGATGGCAAAGAGAAAGGAGTAGATAAAGTTTTGGACACACTTCTCCATAGCTTTGAAGATATTGATAAGGGTGAAGAGAGAGATTTCTTGCAAGAGAGGTTAAAGATATAAGAAGATATCCCTTCCACCATTGGATGGAATCTGAATAAAGGATGTCCTAAAAATGGGCAGCAAATTGGCAGCTGAAATTTTGATAGGTCTTCGACAATTCGTGTTCCACCAACTCTTGCAATTAGCCCACTTGCTGCGATTTCTGTACTTAGAAGACACATTTCACAGGCTGGTCCTCTATAGGATCCATTCTTAGTGCTTTCTTCTAATGAAAAGCTAAGTCCTGAAAACTCTTCTCCAGATGTAGGCAGCAAGAGAGAAATCTTTCTTCCCCTCTTTTTGAACATCCTGATGTTGTTGCCATGGAATGAGAATACCTCTAGCTTAGAACATTCAAAGCAAGATGTACACTGAGCCACAAAGGGAAGAAGCAAACCTCAGATACTGAGGCTTATAAGATAACTAGATGCATACCCGTGCATTGCACGAGTTTATATAAATGTTTGTTTTATATAGGATACAGAATCAAAAGGAATTTTTTAAATAGAATATGTAGAGTTAATTTCTTAATGAATATATATTTTGCGTCCCAATTTTAATATTAAAACGTAGTTCTATGCCCGTGCCATGTATGAGATGTTTTTAATTTTGAATACATATATTTTTAAATTATATATTTATGATATTTTAAAATATGTATATATTTTTTAAGTTTTTAGAGATAGAGATGGAGGAGTCTATGTAATGAGTGATTTCTATGTGGAGTGCGGAGGAGAGAGATCGTGGAGGGAAGAGAGAGAAAGAGAGAGTTGGGTTTAGAAGAGGAGTTTTGTTTGTGGAGATAGATGGAGGAGGGAAGAGAGAGTTGGGTTTAGATGAGGAGTTTTATTTATGCCACACGGTGCTCTATATGAGCAGGATCAAACTGTGTTTTAGTATATATATATATATATATATATATATATATATATATAGATTCCTATTATATCTATATTACACAATATATATTAATATAGTAAAAAATAGATATACTTGAAATGCACACTCTCTCCTTTCTTCCAATGGCCAATGCACTACTTCACTTTTTTTTTTTTGAAAAGTGGATGGTACCACAAATATATATTAAAGAAGAAAGGGATATACAAGTAAAAGCAATAAGCTCTCAAAAATACACCACTTCACTTACTTTGCATGCCTGCATGTGTTCTATCCTGCAATTTTCATGTTGGTTTGCCTTTGGAGGGAAACTTTTCTAGGTCCTCTGTGCATCTCTGTCTCCGTCTCTCTCATTCCTGAAACTCCCAAATTGCCTGTGCTGGCACAAAGGGGGGAAGCACCCCTCTTTCTCTCTCTACACCCGAATGCTGTAGAATTATATTTTGGTGGCAGTGGAAAAACACTCTGCCTCTCCACTATTATAAGTACATTATACTTAGTCCCATTTTTCAATGTGGGACTGTTCTTACATACCCCCTTATGTTCAGGCCGATTTTAGCTCTGTCACGTGGACCATAAACTGCGTATGTGTGGTCTGGATCATACCTTGGACTCTGATACCATATCAAATATTGTCAGATTGGGCCTTGCAACTCAAAAGAGAGGGCTCCATTATTATAAGCACATCGTAGTTTGTCCCATTTTCTGATGTGGAACTACTTACACCACCACCCTGCCCAACCTCACCCATTGCCTATTCATTTTTCACATTAGGATGAAGGATGTTCCCTACATAATCATATCTTTCAGTCAAGTGAAGAAATTTCTAAGAACAAGTTTATAGGGTTTATGGCTATACAAGGTTTATTTTCAATTCAGCATTTTTAACTGCCTTTTCCTGTGGCATTCACTCACACTTCTTGACCTGCCCCTTCCCCTGCCAAATGGGAAAGAAAGAAGTCTTCTTTTCTTTAAATCTTCTTTGAAATACGGTAACATTACTTGCCTGCATCAATCATGTCTCTAGGTTTGTCTCACAGCATGTCCACATTTCACATGCATCTTGTTGTATTATTATCTAGCAGAAATTCATTGTATAGTTATGTGTGGAAAGTTGAAATTTTCTTTCTGTATTATTGATTTGCTAGATAAAGAGTCCCTCGGGCATCTGGTAATTTTTGGACGATAAAATGCAGGATATCCATCATCCATCTGTCACAGACAAAGGCTTTTGGTTATAGTAATAATAATAAATCTTGCATGTGTATTAGAGTTTCAGCAATTTCTGTATGAAACTTCAACTTGTTGGGATCATTGGTGCCAATTACTCGTATCCCTTGGGTATTTTCTTTTGCAGTTCAATTGACTGAGTCTTTGAATATGTTAACTTGCCAGCATGATTGTAGTCTATACTGATATCCTCCATTTCTGCAGATGGATGTTATGTCATGTTTTTATTCATTAGACTTGGGAATAGATGTTGGATCCATTAATATCATCTTTTTCTGACTCCTCTCATCTTTCCATATTTGTTTGTGTTTCTGAGAATAGCTTGTCAACTTATAGATTGTTTTCTAAGAACTGGAATTATTCTAGATAATTTCTTTGCTATGTAGAAATATCATTTTAGTTTCTGTATGGAGAAGGCTTATGGATGTCTACTGTAGATCCCTTTAGTGGATCGTGGAGAATGTAGATAGTTACATCAACTGATAGCCTTATCCCTTGAGACGATTTGAGTGAACTGTTTGGCGGATAACAATTATATAACTGCTGTAAAATGTTTCTGAGAATGGGAGACTGAATGAGCTGGAACTCTGTTTACAGAAAAAAATGTTCTTCAGCCTGATGTTTTATAAGAATGAATCCCCAGTTCATAAAGGTTTTGCCTTGTGTAGGTCTGTGGTTCATCATGTACTTTTACCTTCCAAAAACACTTTTTGTATGTCCATAATATGATGCTCATCTTTTATTTAGGGAAGAGATTTGGAGATATTGATAAATGCTGTTTTGCTTCTAAATACTCTGGATTAGCCTCAAGACATGTTTTGATCAGGTGTCAAATGGTCTTTGCTAGTCTGGTAGATATTTTGCTATCTGCTAATTAGGTTGTTTCATCTCTGAGCGGTGGTTAAAAACCTGATAAGAGAATGAGCCCAACGTCGGGGATAGTGTGTATGTTGGCAAGGAGTAGTGGATTTATTTGTTTTGGACTTTTGTCTACTTTATCTCCTCTTGTTCTGAGGTGGGGGAGGGGCGGGTGGCCTTGGAGCAGGGGAGGGACCAAGTGAGAGGTGCTCTGATGTGGGTTTTGTCAAAATAAGGGGAGTAGGATCTGTATCTGAGCCTTAGATAGTGATTACTAGATCATTGGAAATGACACCTGCCCCAGTGAGAGAGATTATGGGGAAGCTTTCAGTGCATCTTGCATAATTCTAGGCAAATCAATCTGTTCCTCTTTAGGCTCAATCACTGCTTTGATATTTAAGATCTATTTCCTGGTTGGAATGGGGTTTTTTGAGTCAGATCGCAGAATGATTTCCCATTAGCGTGCTTCTTCCATCGATAATGTGATCTTTCAATTTGTCATTTCTTCTGACCAGATTCCTATGTTGGAGACTGCAGGGAAAACATAAATGAGGGTTGTGTCTAGGGTTCAATTCCTTGTAGATTATTCAGTGAAGTGCAGGTTTCCAACATTATGTTTGGAGGTTTGGAGGGTGCCCGAGTTTTGGTTGCTGTGGAAAAGAAGATATGAATGCAGAGATCAGAAATCCTTTTCACCAAGAACGAGAGAATAGACAGGAAAATTCTTTCTACTTTTCTTTGTCATCTGGAACTTACTACACCATGCATGGTTCCCATTGCTTGTCACCCATTTAGGTTTACTACACCATGCATGGTTCCTGTAAGGCCCTCGAATTTTGTCCTTATTATTTTATTGTGTGCAATTTTATGCTTGTGTATGTATATGCATTATCGTGTAAGTATTATGTATACATTATCTTGGTGTACTTATGAATGTATGTATATACTTAGTTGTATATATATATCGGTTGATTTCGTGACATAGTGAGTGTGTGCATTACACCCTATGTATTGCATGCATGAACTTAGGAGAAATTAGGGTTTTGCATGGTTTTGGGTTCTGGCCGAAGGGTTAGTCGACGTCAACATGATGGACGTTCACTTATTGTTAACGTCCATATAGGTGGACGTCGATTATTAAGTCGACGGCCATATCGGTGGACGTCTATGTCCTGACAGACCAGTCTGCAGCAGCATGGTGTGCCATGCCTTTGATTGGGGATGCCAACCACCCCAACGGCTACCCCGACCTTCCCACCGACCTCTGCGTGGGTGAGAGGTTCTCCTCTCTAAAATGGCCCTTGTGACAACCCCCAAAGAGCTCTCTTGGTTCTTTGCAAAGAGATAGTGAGCTGTGAGAAAACTTGGAGTTTGGAGGCTTTGATCCGGCGATCCAAGGCTTCATCTGGAGATCTACTTCGACAAGGAGGGAGACAACACATCCGGCTACACATCCCGACCCTGGATTGCAGAGGGGAGCATCACAGAGGCCGGAGTGGAGACATCTTGGAGGCTTCTTGGGACTGCCCAAGGAGAGCTTCTCCAACCATTTTGATCCCTTTAGGAGTTTTTCCAAAGGCAAGTAACCCTTTCACCTTGTCCATGTATGTGTCTAAGAGGTTTCTATCATTTTTATGGATTTTCTTCGTGTCCTGGATCCCCTACATTCACCATTCTTTAGAGCTCGGACTGTGTTTTTACACAGGTCCGAACTTGACGGCAAGATCTATTGCCGTTGAGATCTTGAGTCAGCGGCCAACGATGTTGCCGCCAACTCTTGTAAACGTCCATAGTATGCCGTTGAGTTCTTCTTGACAGAACAATGAACTGTTCTGCCCTATATCTTTAATTTCCGGATTTCTACGCATGAGGATATAATGTAAATTTTATATGTTATGTAAAATAGGTAATGTGATGTGTGTGAAATTTTCTGTATTTTTCTGTAGATGACATAATTTATTAGAATTATTGAAAAGCATGTGTAGGAAAGAGGTTATGCATGTTAAATTTTGTTCCCATGATTTCTGAGGAATTAAATGCTGTAGAATTTTATGAACCATGTTTGTAGGTATCAGTCCATGCCCTGCAAATTTGGGAATTTTCCCATATTCATGTGAATTTTTATAATTCCTACAATGAGAAATAGAAAGCATGTGTAGACCTTGTGAAAATTTTAGTAAATCGTGTGTTGGGAAATAAAATTGGGAAAAAATTTCTTGTGCCAATATGTATGTGTGGTTCATGACTGTGCATGATCAAATCTGAAATCCATGTCATGTTCTATGTTAACTTAGTTTATGAATGGCATGAAACTGAATGTTTTAATTTCTATAAATGCATGTGAATTCAGAAAAATGTAAAAAATTGTATGTGTGTTCCTATACCCGAAAACAGTATGTGGTTAAATTTTCAAGAAAATTTGATGACAGTAGCCTACACTATGAGATTTCATGTGAAAATGAGTTATAAATACATGTACCATGATTAAGGTTAAATGATGTGCGTTCCAATTAATCCGTGAGGGCTACTAAATGTTTGATTTCTGTTATTAGTGGCATCATGCTAGGGAAGAACAGAACCATGTGCATAAACAAGAAAGTGTGAATATCATATGTAAAACGTGTGTTAATCAGAATGTGTAATGTGTAAAATGTGCCGTGTGTGACACAGCTTCCATAGAGGGCTGTGGAACTGTATTATGGAAAGGTCCCCATGAGAAGGTTCAATGTGTTAAGATATCCTAAGGGCATTAGGATGAAATCCTGGAGGTGGACAAGTACCACTGGTTAGGGTGGAGACGTGTTCTCCCGGTCTGTGCAGTGCCAAGAGTCATCACTGTCTTGCCTAGGTGATGTGCTATGTGTTATGTGTATGTGATATGTCCTTCTAGTGGTGGTTTGGACTATGTGTCACGGCAAATAAATTGTGAAATGTGAATGTGAACATGTGTAAAATGTGTATATGTGAACATGTGAAATGTGAATGTGAACATGTGTATATGTGAACATGTGAATGTGAAATGTGAACTATTTACGTTAGAATGTGAACATGTGTACATGTGAAATGTTTGAAAAATGAACCATGTGAAATATGGGAATGTGTAACCATGTGAAGTGAATGTGTTAGAGTATGAGACGATAATTTATGCTATGATATTTCTAATTCCATGTAAATTGTCATCATGTTATAGTCAAATTGGAAGTGTAGTTTTCATGTGATTAAATGAGTAGAAAGCATGTGATAGTGTTTGGGTAAATGTCCCACTGTGATAACCTTTACTATACCGACGTGGGTTGGTATAACCGTACCGGTATAATGAGAGTCGTCACAATTCCCATTGCTTGTCACCCATTTAGGTCAAATGCTGTCAGTTGCTTGTTTGTTTCTCATGGTATTTTCTTGTCTACATCAATTTTGTTTGAGGTCTACCTACTGTGGGTTTGTATGACATGTTCATTGCTGCGTTATTTGTGTGTGTGCACATGGCATGAGGTCCTTCTGTTTGGTGATCACTTATGTCTATTGTACCAGGTGGTTGAGACAATAAATGCATATTAAAAGTGCCGGTTGACTGTATTTTATAACCTATTTTTAGTTTGGGTGAATTTTGCTTTGTGAAACAATGTTGAGTGGATTCCTGCATTCTGGAGCATGCTTGTGTGCCTTCTGCTTTTGTGACTCCTGCTTGCATCTTCATGTAGTTTTATTTTTGATTCAAAAAAAAATTCTTGAGCATCCAAAAGTAAACAAGAGAGAACTTACTCATTGCAACTTGTATGTATTCGTGAGAAGTCTTTCATTGCATTTGTGAGTGACAAGTAGCCTCTGAAGCATCTTGTTGATAGCTTTAATTTGATTTTCAGTTGATATGTGATATATATGTGAATGTAGGTGTTTATTTCTGGTTACTGAGGTGTCATTTATCTACATGCAGATAGCTCTTTTTGTTTCTTCTAGTGATGCAGTAAAACCTGGTTGGCTCATCAAATTTCTTAAGAGCATTGATTCCGGGCGAATCAGAGAAATGCAACTCAATCTTTCAAAGGTTTGTAAAACTGTGTTGTGCTCATGCCGGAATTTCTTTTGGGTCGTTAACTTTCACTCTCAAATTCTTCGTGAAACTGTTAAGGTTAGAGAAATTTGTTGCTGAAATTTCGTGTATGTGTGACGTAATTAGTTCTGTTACTGGGGTTACAGTACTCAAGGCATTTTCGTTATTCAAGCCCATCTCAACCTCTTGGACCCGAGGACCTGACTTGGAGGATGGTTAGTACCGTGAATGCTGCTATACACCGATAACTGCACATTATTTCTTTCACCTTTGATCACTTTTGCCATATGAAGTGCTACGATTGCCATATTTTTTAATCTGATTGGTCACCCTTTTGATACTGGTTTTCATTTCATGCTCACCCGATAAAAGATTGCTGGCAAACTGGTGAACATCAAGTTGCACATCAGGCGTTCACAACGGGTTGTTCAAGAATCAAGGAGCTTGTGCACATGCGACTGCAGGCGGGCTAACCTTACCACACCACTTCCACTGTAACGTCACTCTTTCGTCCAGTTGTCGATCCAACCATGTCAAGAGAGACTACGTTTCAGATGGCACGCTTTATTTTTCTCTTTTAAGCGTGTCTATTTGTTATGTAAATGTAAGATGGTTTTGCTTCTTTTCAGTTGGTAACAGCTCTCTTGATCTATGTTTTGCGGGAAATCACATCTATCCATTTATTTACTATTGATTTTTCTTCTTTATTTTTAGTTATGTTTTTGCTGCTCTCTCTTGTTTCAACCTGTGATCTTTGGGAACATTTGGGAATACGAAGCTGTAGGAATGTCGGAATGAGCTCCATGCATGCCAAATTATCCACGACAAAGGCACTATTTTAAAAAAATAAAAAAGTTGGTACTGTGGTGGCCTCTCATTCATGTATAAAAATGGGTGTCCTTTGTTAGCTTTGGGATATCGATCAAGTCTTTTGACGTTTATATATTTTGTTTTTTGATGAAAAGGATTCATGTAATTGATTCTAGATAACGAGATAAAGTTCTGATGACGATAATGATAATTTAAAAAAAAAAATGCGAGGTTTAATGATTGAGATCGGAAGAATAATAGAATCTTCCAACTTACAGAAAGGAGAAGACAGTACGGGAAAATTTGGAGTAGGCGTGTCGGATGACCTCTATAGACGTTACCTCTTGTGTATAGATTGAGCATAAATGAAAAGTCAAATTAAAACATTTGAATAAAAAAAATTGATATGTCGATAGTACACGCATTCGAATTACTTAAATTTTCTCTCATTCCTCCTGTTATTAATGTTTTTGAAAATAATAACACATGAAGATAATAATACACTGTCTTCAAATCTCATGAAAAACTATAGATCTCTAGTTTCTTTTCTTCCTCTTGATAAAGTCATGAGTTTTGCTTAGTACGCCAAGTCTGGATAGAATGGACCTCCTCAAACAATTTGTCTACTAAAACAGAACCTTTCTCTCAAGAGTTCGGAGAGGGACAGCATTTACATGCTCTCTAAAGCATCTGCATGCTCCGAACATCTATGTGCTTAGAAGAACATGCATGTGTTTCGAAGGGAATCCAAGGTAACACTGGGAGAGCATCCAAATCCAAAGGTGCTAAAAAAGGCTCTAAAATATTTTAATTTGTTTTAATTCTATAATTTGTCAACATTGATATCTGGATAATTGCTTTTACATAAGCAAGTGCTTAAATTACAGATTTCTAAAATATTCCCTGGTTTAAAATTTAAATCAAGTGAACAAATGGCGCCATCATCTAAATTCTCTACCGAGGCTATAAATGAAATCTAATTTGGAAGAGATCTTATGAATTAGACTTTGATTTGATAGTTATGAGGAACATAATAGGTCTGAGCAATAGTTGAAATATAACTAACCCCCATTCTCTAGATCTTCCAATGTGCGTTTAATTAGCCCCCTATTTTTATCGGTTATCATAATTGTCATATAGTAATCAAGCGCAAATATATGCAACCCGGCATGGTAAATCATGTCATTTGATTCGATAAGGATAAAATTTGATGTTCAACCATGTGCCATAAGAATTGACGAGTGTAAGATGTCCACCATTGAATATAGGCATGCAAACATCTTGATTGAAGTGTATTATTTGAACTCTAGTTTAGAGAATTTGACTTGGATGATCTGATTTAAGTCTTTTGAATTGGACAGATGATGCCGATACCTGTTAAAGTCGAAGCAAATCTTTCTCCTTTGCCTTCTTTCCGACTTAAAAGCAATACTTGCTGCACACCTATTATTACCCTTTGCGACTCACAGTTACAGCGCAAATGGGTGTCAAAAACCTTTTCCCCTCTTATTTTTATTTATTTATTTTTTTTGGTGTGTGGGGGGAGGGGGTTATGTGTGTTATATATACGAATTTACAGAGGAGAGGTTTTATGTAAAAAAAAAAATTCTTTTAACGGGAAATCTACCGAACAAAAAAAAAAAAACACTTGAAATAAAAACCTCTGTAAAATAGCTACATTGGTTCATCTCAAATTTCCCTCCAGACCAATCAGCAGGATTAATATATATGCTCACCACCTCTTTCAGTTGCTGATCACGCTTTTGCCAAACAGATTGCCATCCGGCAGTGGGTTAGTAGTGGTTCTGCCATCATCCATCAGAAACATATGACATCCAAATATTCCTAATCTCAACTGAGGGTAGCAAATAGGTGTGCCTGTGCATCTAAACCTAAACCAGTGGATTGGAGACCGCGACCATATAACCGAGAGAACCTAAATCATTAATGGGGGACCACTCTTTATGTATGTACAGTCAGGTAAAGTCTATGATGCTGGGACTCGTGTGAAACATAAGTTCCTCCAGTTATGGCCCACGTGTGAGTCTACACCACGACCTTGTAGTTGCTCATGAAGCACTTATTCAACTTTCCCACTTGGGGATTATGACAAATATGTAAGAATTATAATAGTGAAGCAACACAAATGATAAGGAAAAAAAAGATCCGCACATAACAAACGATCAAACTTGACACATTCTAGAGATAACAACAAGATTTCTGATTGGATGCTGGCGATGGCATGATTCTGAAATAGTTCACAAACAAGAAGTATCCCATTTCAAGTTCAAAAGGCCATATCTTTGTATATATTCATGAGTTACAGTTAAGATATGGTTTGTGACCATAGCTTCTTGTAAAGTTATGAATTGTGGAACCTTGATGCACCAAGTTCAGCAGGAAATGCTTTTTGCTTAATTTGCTGCTATTGTCTGCCCATTACAAGAGAATCTGTGAGACAAATGCATGGAGTTCATAAGAGAATTTGAACTCAAGTCCACTGAAGATGTGACTTGATCCTTGTCCAAACTTAGTAATTAAAATATGTACCAAAGAAAACAAACGAATGTTGAGCAAGTTTCTCTAAATTGAGATAAGAAGACCTAACAAACATCTCTTCATATTTCAGGCATCTTCTATTTCAGCATGTCAATGAACAAATGGAACATAGCCAAAACCAAAGGCAGTCAGTCTTTGGACAGAACAGGCATATGTACTTTGTGATATCTTGCTCAAACGAAAATGCTATAACTGATGAATGGTTACATGTTTTCAAACCACTAATCTGGCCAAACGGACACAGGAGGCTTGATTTCCGTCTTACGAATATGTATGTACTTGGGGTTAATTAAAGAAACCTCTACACTTTGATGAGCCACACAAGCACTTTTTTGGTTTGCGGCCACTCAGACCATAGTCATATGTCAGCTCAGTCAGAGGAGGTATGTGTTTAGATGCAAAGAACATAATATGAGGATGCCTGCTATCACCATGATCATGTTGAACAGGCTGCCAAAAAACATTAGGTGAGCAACTATGATTCATAAATCGAGCTACGTTGCCTAACCGTTTTGCACTTATGATGATGGGAAGTTTAGATGTATTTGCCAAGCTTGCAGAACTTGGCTCCCCTAGTAATTCTGGCCCATAATTCCATTGAAATGGTTTCTCATCAGAACGATCTTCAAAAACAAACTCATCATCTTCTTCATCGTTCTCTTCAGTGTTGATCCTGTCTATGATCTCCCCTACATACTCACATATGAAAGAGCCTGCTCTCATGGGATTCCAGGAACGAAGACCCCACCCCCTGTCCCGGGTCCTAAAAACCTCGAAATGAAGTTTAATTCCCTTCTGTGTCACTCTGTTACGACACTTGCCAGAGCACAAACATGAAGGGCTGCATTCATATATCATAGCTTTGCGGCTCACAAGCAACCCATCGGAGCTATAAGGAATATCACCTCCATTTTGCAGCGCACAGGAGCAATTGCTGTCCCCAGGAATACACACATTCTGGCAACTACAAGCTTGCAAAGGCAATGGGGTGCTGGTTGATACTGAGTACTTCACTGTTCTAGCATATTGAAAAGGTGCAGGGCCCTTCTCTGAGTCGACATCATTTACAAGACAAACAGGAAGAGTTTCTTCACTTGATGACAAGTCCAGTAGTATAACTGTGCCTCTAGCTGTTGGATCTGCCTTCCACTTTTCAGTCATCTTCCAGATGCCAAATGCATCAGGCTGACCAGCTTGTCTGAGTAACTTGTATTTGAAGACATTGAAGCCCGTCTTCCCTTTGTCTACCCAAGATTCATGCAGCCTATAGAGACCATCATAGACAAAAATCTTCCCAGTTGGGAAACTCGGATCCTTGATGCCCCGGATGACTCTAATCTCATTTGCTCGCTGCAAGCTCCTCTCTAGAGCAAGGTTACCCCTTTCAAGCTTCTGGTCATCTACTTGTTTCTTCTCATTCCCCTTTCCACCCTGCCCAGTGTAGACCAAGGAATCAACATCATCTGATTCGTCCTCATAACCTCCAGAAGAAACAATACTCACAGCTATAGTGTCCTCCTCCTCGCCAAACTTAGTGTTCATGCAATCGATTCCTGCCATGCTCTGCGCGTGCAAGCCCACCAACAAAGTCTCCATCCTAAAATAGAAAATATCACCAACCTCGATCCCTGGAACATGCCCTATCCTCTTGGCCTTATTTGCTCGTAGCTTGTAATCCATCATCGTGGTGCCGGCCTTCATGACTGCTTGGACTTTCCCCCTTGCAGCTTCTTCCATCTGAAGAATCCTCCGCCTGAGGGCATCAAAAGTCATAAGGATCACCTCCACCAACTCTTTTGGATCCTCTGATGAGGGTGGAAGCCCCACCAGCTCGACCTCACTAACCTTGAGTGGCCGCTTCCTCTTCTGCTTGCTCTTGTTGGTGTCACCTTCAGAGTCCAACCTCGAATTACCACTCTGACCCACCTGTTTACCCTTCCTTCCACGCGAGGATTCGACATTTCCAGTAATCCCTTCATCCTCATTCGGAGGCATAGCAGCCAAAGGCGGCGGGGACAAGAAACCAGGGAAAGTCGGCGGGGCCTCATCAAATTTGGGAGCTGTTCCGCGGGGGAAAGGAGCTGTAGAGCTTTTGGCGGCATCGATGTCATCATGAGGCCTGCGGGTCTCCTTCGCTGCGGTGGTAATGGGAGTCTGAGTGAAGAAGGAGGCCGGAGAGGAGCTCGAAGGGTGCCCAGGCTGGGGGACGGAATGCAGGGGGAAGGGGGAGATGTAGACAAAGGGAGGGCCACCAGGAGGAGAAACTGAAGTGGCGGCGAATGGCGCTGGAAACATCGGCCGCAGGGACCGCAAGGGCTTCACATCCAGGGCGTCCGACCTGCTCGACGAGAAATCGCCATGGCTCTCTCGCTTGTCCATCACAGGGAAGATCCCTCTACCCAGATTGAGGCAGCAAACTGGAGACGGACTGGAGCGACTGGGACAAAACAAATGCGGGGGCAGGGAAGAAGGCTACTTTGGGGCCAAAAGGGAGAGCTTTTACGAGAGACCCAAGCTAGTGTACCCAAAGATGATACCTTGGAGCGCCCCAGCCGATGCCTCGCAAAATGGAAGCAGCGGGGACAAGCGGGATTCTCCAAAAGTTCTCGCGCGAACACCTGAGCATATGTAGACGGAACCCAAACAGGGAGATTTGGAAAAACCAACACACGAAAGACACGGAGGAAGCTAAAGTAAGCAGGCCTTGATGCCGAAACCCAGTTCAAGGGAAGGAACCCCGACAGGAACAGAGGTTAAAAAAAAAACCGATAATCTGGAGGTCGGATCGAGATCAGGCGCAGGCAGCCGCGGGCAAAATGGGTAGAAATTGCCGCCTCGATTCAGAAATCTGGGGAGGGGGGCAACAAGTGGGTTGGATGCGGGTTCCAGGAAGATCGAAAAGAAGGAAAAAAAAAGGAAAAGAGAGCGGCTTTACCAGGATCACTTTTGCGAGCCCGAAGGAGACAAGAACCGAGAGCAGAGGACGAGATGCCCCGGGCTGATCTCGCCGCACTTCTCGACCTCCTTCCTTTCTTGCGCTGGCCCCTCCGTCACCTCCTCCCTCCCTGGCGCGCTCGGTCTGCTCCGTAGGTCGCGACCTCGTTGTGTACTGTCTGCAAGCGCACTGCAGCTGGATCTCGCAAGTTTTTTATTTGGGTTGGGTTTTTGATAAATCACGCCCTAGGATTTATTAATATTTCACATATACCCCTATAATCTTTATATTTTCTGATAACCCGATGTAATTTACTTGCCTCCATAAATATGTCTTTGAAGTTTTAGTTGCCATAAAAAAAATCTTTAAATGAAATATTCTATTCTGGAACAACCGGTAGATAAATTTTGGACAAAAATCCCATTGCCCCATGTACATTGAGGGTGGGGGGCTTCTTTCTAAATCTTAGACATTCCCCCCACTACCCAAATGACACTGCAATGTCTTTTAGTCTATCGTCCTCCTCTTAGCCCCAATGGGCAGGCAAGGTAAACCCTGAACCCCAAATGTGAAGAACACATGCGAAGGAGCCCCTCTACATATCTTGAGGTGTTCAATGAAAGTATCGGCAAAAGCAACTTTTTCCATCTTACTCTGGTTAAGTTTTTGTCCTTTTTGACCGAGGTAGATGATAGAGTTTTTTTTCCTCTAACAAACGACAGATTTGAAAATAATATAGGATGAAATTTACAATATCAAGAGTGTCATACGTAAAAGACCTTTTTTATTTTATATATATTGCTGAAGATAGTAGCAAAAAAGAGGAAGGTTACAGGCATATTCCTATAATTAGTGATATGTTTTGCGAGAATTACCAACATTACCGTTAAAAATGTGTCTATTTTCTAGAAGCAGCAATGAGAATATGACCACAAATATCTGGACGCAGTTAGGAATACTTTTGATAATCACTAACATATAAAAGAGTATAAGTAAAAATATTAGAATATGAGGTGCATCAGCAGAATCCCATATAAGAAAAGGTAGGGGGGTAAGGTTTTGCTGAGGGTGGCGTGTGACCCGTCTGATCACTACGTCTCTAGACCGTTGGATCTATGGATTCTTCGGATTCCAGGCTTCGTTGTCGGGAATTAGACACGAGGATGGTGGAGACTGCCGAGTTTGGAAGGGAAAGAATTGCAATGTAATAATATCAATTCATACAGAACAGAAGAAAATGTTCTCTATTACAATGTAAAAGGGCATCGTCTATATCCTAGAGCAGTCGAGTTTGCCTTGTCAATCCATCTAATAAAATATTGAATTCCTTGTGTTGCTGTGAATTGCCTTCTCCCTCTCTTCATATAATTAAAATCACCCCAAAAACACATACCTTGTGACCAAGTTGGTTCAAACAAGTAAAGGTGTTTGGATCGATTTTAAGAGGACCTGAGATCTGTTGATAAAGAGGGGAAACAAAGTTGTCGATGTTGTCTGTAGCCACTCTAACAATTACCTTGTCTAGTCTCTCTAAGGCGTGCCCCTTTCACGTGTATACTTGAGTTATAATTTAAGAGCATCACTACTAGAGAAAAATAGTATGTAAACGATTGGAAATGAAGCCGTCTACAAAAAGTGATATTTGTAGACGACTAAAGGGAGCCGTCTACATATGACATATATATAGACAGTTAAAAATATCCATCTACAAAATAAAAGTATTTGTAGACGACTACATATAACCGTCTACATATGGGGGATATGGAGATAGCTATATCTCTTCGTCTACATACACTTATGTAGACAGTCAAAAAGCCGTCTACATATCCCTCATATTTAGACGATCATGAAAAATCGTCTACATAAATATCTTAATATCTTATGTAGACGATCAGAAGTGTGCGTCTACATAAATTTATGTAGACGGTTACTAGCAGTCTACATATAACTCATATGCAGACGACTATTTCTAGCCATCTAAACAAGTTCGGTACATAGACGGCTAGATAGAGCCATCTACAAATATATTCACAAATTTAAATATAAAAAATGTATATTAATATTTAACTATTTTCAGATGTCATAATATTCAAGGAATTTATTAAAAATTTGTAGTATAAAATATAAATTTATATAAATAATAATTTAATATATATGTTAATATAATAAAATAAAAATGCCATTTGATATATATATATATAAATATAGCTATAATATATATGTATATATATATATATATAATGTAACCAAAAATAAATAATATATGAGATTATAATCATCTATATGTTGAAGAGGATTACAATTCATAATTTTTTTATGGCAGATACTTCACTTGTTAATATTATATCATAAAGTTTATTGATAGTATTTAGTTCTTCGATTATATTTATTTATTTATTTTGTATTTTTAGTACATCTATTTAGGAAGTGTCCTTCTTCTCGGCATTTGGAACATTTACATTTTTTTATAATCTAATTTTTAATATTTTTTACAAGGATTGTACTTTTGAGAATTATGTTGTACCTTATATATTTTTTCTTCTGTATAGATGCACTACAAGAAACACTATATATATATATATATATATATATATAAGCCAATATAAATTTATTATATGTATGTGTGCTATGTATATATCTATATATGAACATATTTATATCTATATATATTATATCTATATCTCTCTTT
This sequence comes from Colocasia esculenta, assembly GCA_014218235.1. NCBI lineage: Eukaryota > Viridiplantae > Streptophyta > Magnoliopsida > Alismatales > Araceae > Colocasia > Colocasia esculenta. Next base: position 54,775,180 of record CM024757.1, read on the forward strand.
CTCTCTATATATATCATAATCCGATATCTAATCAAGTTTAGTATTGGATTCAAGCTTGACAAGGATGTGATTAACAACATTCTTATTGATTGTGTATCTCTACATATACAGATATAAATATGATACACAGATATATTTATCTTGATATATATATACTACATATATTTTAAGTCATTTATATATGAAACGCTTCATGTATATCTAATTCTAGGTATCTATCTATGTATAGACATATAGAGACAAAGATATGTATATATATATAGATCTATCTCTCTCTCTCTCTATATATATATACATTTTATCTATATACATATATATATATGCATATATATATATATATATATATATAGATCTATAAATATTGATATATATCTATATATAGACGTATATCTATATATATTATATGTATGTGTATATACGTATATATGTTAGAAAGTATATATATATATATTTTTATATACACTGGCCATCTTGGATGCATGATCCCTCTCTCTCTCTCTCTCTCCCGACCACCTCCACCGCATGGGGTTGGGGGAGGGGGATTCCAAAGGGGAAGGGGCAGTTGACGAAGGAGGAAGGGGAGTGCATGGTGGTGGGTGTGAACCCACATGGGGAGGGGGGGGGGGAGGGTGCATGGTGGTGGTTGGGGGGTGGTGTTGGGTTGTCGAGTAGTGGTGGTGGGGTGGAGGCCAATGGTTGGGGGTGGGGGGGGGGGCTTGGGGGGGACAATGAAAGGGGAGGGTGTTGGGGTGGGGGGGAGTAGCCAGTGGTGGTGGTGGGGGGGGGGGGGGTGGTCGGTGGTGGTGGGGGAAGTTGTTGGTGTGGGGTGGCAGCTGGTGGGGGGGGGGGGGGGGTTGGCAACTAGTGGTGGTGGAAGGGGGGGGGGGGGGGGGGGGGGGGTTGGCGGTAGTGAGGGAAAACATAAAATATATTTAATTTTTAGCATAAATTCATCATTAATATATATATATATTTTTGTAAAATATCATGATAGGTTTTGTTCGGAGCGCGTGCAGAGATCGATCTAGTAGTCTTCATCTTTTGAGTCTCTTTATTCAGGTAAGATCTATCGAGCTTGAGTGGTGGCTCATCTTTAGTTAATCTAGGGAGCCTGAGTGATAGTTCAACTTTTACAGTATGAGAATGAAATGTGGTTGTGGATGTGAATATATTTTTGTAGGATGTGTGAATGTACTATAGTTGTGGTTGTAGATGTGAATATATTTTTTACCAGATGTGTGAATGTATTTTAATGTAGGATGCAAGCGTTGGATGTGTACGAAGCATACAGATGTAAGAATGAGTGGACCTCCTTTTTTTAAAAACTTCTTGCTCGTTCAAGACTTTTGTTACGATATATGTTTTTGCTGTCTTTTGATAGTAATGCCATATTTCGAGCATGCAGTCTTGAATTGTCCAGTTTGGACAGTCTATGGACATTTGATCATCTAATGTTTGTTTTATAAATATTTAGACTATCTTAAAATTTCGACAGTATCTCTCCTCACTTTTCTCCAATATACCTGCTAATTTTAACTGCTCTTTTTGTCACTTGTGTTTTATGCATGTGATTTTTTGAGCATAGTTAAAATTAGTAAATAATAGTAGTATATTGGAGAAGTGTGGGGAGATGTTGCCGAAATTTTAAGACAATCATAAGACACATATAATAAAGAATATTAGATGACCAAATATCCATGGACGTGCAAGATTTGATGTAGGTACCCCTTTTTTCTTTGCAGAAATGTGTGGATATAGACAATTGTTAAAATGTGGATTTTCTCTCGGTACAAGAAAGCTGTTGTCAAAATTTTCATTGAATTATGCATTCGTACATAGTCATGTGATTGTAGGAATAGGTTTATACGTATGATGTGACTTAATTTATATATGATTGTAGGAATGTGTGAATATAGACAGTTGTTAAAATGTGGATTTGCTTTCTGTACAGAGGAGGTGCTGTTGAAATTTTCATTGAATTATGCGTTCGTATGTAGTCATGTGATTGTAGGAGTAAGTTTATATATATGATGTGACTTAATTCATATATGATTTTTTTATTTTACTTTTTAATTCTAGATTTTTTTGAAATGGCTGGGGTCAATAAGAGTTGGATGAAACTTATGGACCGTTTGGATCTTAGGTATGAGAAAGGAGTTGAAGAATTGTTGGACTTTGCTTTTCATGAAGATAGAAGGAGTTTCAGGCATGGAGATAATGGGCAGTTGATACAATGTCCATGCAAGTATTGTCATAATAGATTGAAGTTGACTCGGTATGAAGTGAAAACTCATTTGATATGTGATGGTATATGGCTTCATTATACAAATTGGATGTGCTAGGAGAGGAACCAGTTGGTGACATATCCTCAGTACTGAACAAGAACAATAGATGACTATTGATATTACAGTTCAGAAGTTACATGAGCTGCAAGATGCTCACATGGCTATTCGTAGTGATGAAGATGAGCCAAATGCAAATGTGAAGGAATTTTATAAACTATTAGATGATGTGGAAATGTCTTTGTATCATAGTTGTCAAAAAGTGAGTAGATTGACATTTCGTTTAAAATTGCGACACATTAAGACAATGAATCAGGTGTTAGGCAACTATATGAGCATGTTTCTTGATCTTTTGCGTGAAATATTGTTAGAAGCAACCTATGTCCCTGAATCATGGTATGAAGCTAAGAAGACAGTTAGAGATTTGAGGTTAAGTCATGCGAAGATAGATGCATATGAGAATGATTGTGTATTGTTTTGGAAGGAAAATGAAGATAAAGATGAATGTCCACAATGTCATACACCGAGGTATAAATAAAGAGTCAATAATGCAAGTGAATCTTCTACATGCAAGCGAGTACCTAAGAAGGTCTTAACGTTATTTTCCTCTAAAAGACAAATTGCAAAGAATGTTTATGTCTTCTATGGTAGCAAAGTGGATGACATGGTATAAGGATGGTCGGTCTTGTCAAGAAAATGGGGAGATGCAACATCTTGCTGATTCTCAAGCATGGACACAATTTGATAATGTCTATCCAGACTTTGCCGCTGAAGTCTACAATGTCAGACTTGATTTGGCAAGTGATGGGTTTAACCTATTTGCAAATATGAGTAGCAGGTACAACATATGGCCTGTGGTGATAGTTGTTTACAACTTACCGCTATGGATGTGTATGAAGCAAACATACACCATGATGTCCTTACTCATTCCCAGTCCTAAAGAGCCAGGAAATGACATTGACATGTACTTACAACCATTGATAGATGAGTTGAGGGATTTGTGGTTCAATGGTGTGAAAACATATGATGCGGCAAAGTAACAAAACTTCACCATGCGAGTTGCTCTCCTCTGGACACTCAATGACTTCCCTACGTATGCTAATCTGTTAGGGTGGAGCACTAGAGGAACATATGCGTGTCTGACATGTAACTACAGTACACATTCAAGAAAAATTTAAAAAATTGTCAAAAAATTTGTTATCTCAGACATCATTGTTTTTTTCCAAGACATCATAGATGGAGGAAAAGCACAAATAAGGACATATTTGATGGCAGAGTTGAAGCTGGCAAAGCTCAAAAAATTTTGAATGGCTATGAACTGTGGGAGCAACAACAAAAAGTGCCTATTACAAGATTTGGGAAGACATTTAATAAAGATATTAAGAAACTAAAAAGATGGAAAAAGTAGAGTATTTTTTTTAGAGAGTTATCATATTGGCAGAATTTGATTATCTGTCATAACTTAGATGTCATGCATATCAAAAAAATGAAAGCGACAATCTGTTGGATACTTTGAACCTCCATGGATCTGGTTATAGTAAGGACACTGTTAAGGCATGAATGAACTTAGAAGACTGGGGGATATGTCCGCAACTTCATGTGCCGAAAGATCACGAAGGGAAATTACCACCTGCTGCAGTTTACACATTGAATAGAACACAAAGGTTACAAATTTGTGACTTTTAAGAAACATTAAGGTCCCAGATGGGTATTATTCTAATTTATCAAAGTATGTGGACTTTGCAAATGGGAAGCTCATAGGGTTGAAGAGTCACAATTCTCATGTGTATATGTAAGTGTTGCTACCTTTGGCACCTCGCAGCATTGTTCATGCAGGTGTGACTAACCAATTATCGAGTTGAGTATGTACTAACCAATTGCCGATGTAGTAGTAATACTATGCAAGCTAGAACAAAATTTTCTGCCGTCATTCTTCACTATAATGATTCATTTGATAGTGCATTTGGTGTATGAAGCAAGAGTTGCTGGTCCTATTCAATACTGGTGGATGTATCTTATAGAACAATAGCTAAAGAAATTGAAAGATTATGTGCGCAATAAAGCACGCCCGAAAGGCTCAATTGTAGAAGGTTATCTTCTAGAGGAGACTATTACGTTCTGTTTTGACATGGGGAAACTCCCGCAGTTAGGCTGGAGCCTCGGGCTTGGTCGACATCTCGATGTCGTCCAAGGCCAACGATAGTTTCTTGGTTATGGACAAGACTGGCCTGTCTCAGCTTGACCCGACGTGGAGCGCATGACATGACCACAAGATCCCCGAGGTCGTGGATCACGTAACAACCCAGACAATAGCTGTTGAGGTAATGGTCACAGATCGTGTGCTAGGTAACAGTTGTCATGAAGACCATGATCTACATGACCTGGCATGACAGTTATGGCGACGAGATGGCGACGATTACGATGACATGACATGATATTTGCGGGGTCGTCTGACGGTTCTGATGGGAAGCCTACCACTATAAGAGGGGGGACACTTGACACTCGTAGGTATGCAAGAACTCTACTCTAGACCAACCTACAGGTCAACCTTAATCTAACTTGAGCGTCGGAGTGTCTACCCACCGAGATGCCTCAGTGGTCTTGTAGGTCAAGAGCTCGAAGTTGGTGCTATATATAAGCTACATTGATCCCTTTGGTCACCTTGGATCAGGCCGACATCAACTGAGCAAACCGCAACATTTTTGGCACTGTCTGTGGGAAATGACTACAGTTTCCATGGCTCCTAACGGAAAGAGAGTTAGCCGAGTCGTCAAGGGGAAGGTCTATTGGCCCACTTGATATGGCAACAAGACTAACCTATGGGGGGGGTGAATATGTAATCTAAAAACTGAAACAAAAATCACCACTTACAAATGTTTGATTAGTATAAATAAGCATGTGTAATGGAAATTAAAGGCGCGGAAGCAAACACACACAAGATACAAAGATTTATCATGGTTCGACCCTTCCAAATGGAAGTCCTACGTTCAATCCCCAAGCAAACTTTTGAGATTTCACTAACCAATGGTACAGTCCCCGTTAAGAACATACAACACGCATCCCCCGCTAGTCTTCTTCTCTTTCTAGCAAGAAGGCAGCCCACTGTTTCACCTTAGCCATGTGATTCTTTTTCAAGCTCAGTAACAACTCACTGGTATAGACCTCCAACTAGTCAAACCACTAGACACAAGCTGGTCTTCTTCTCTTTCCGAGTAAGAAGGCAACCCACTTCTCTTACAGGTTAAGAAGACAACCTCTTGGTACAAACCTTAGTGTGATTCTTCTCTTAACATAAGGGGAATGCTTACATAACAAGCCTTCTCTTCCAACCGAAGAGGAACACTGCGTACAGTCCCACAGTCAGATAGACACCCAGCACTTCGATTGGTATTCTCTTCTAAATAGAAGAGGAACACTTCTAAACATAGAAGCTAGAACCTGAAGCCGCTAGATCAAGCTCAAGATAAACAATGAAATGCTTGATCTGAGGCGATGCTTAAGAAAGAAGGAGTTTATAAGAAAAGACTCTTCTTAGGCTAACCCCCAACTCTCTCACAAATACACAAATACACATAGAGAGAGAATGAGAAAGAGTAAAAAGCTTGAATGCTTCTGCTTGAATGGGCTCGAGCTCTTCCTCTCTTGCTTTGAGTGTGTATGAAGTTGAATGCTCACTAGATGTACACTCCTTGAGAGATCTTCAGGTTTTCTATTAACTTGTTCTTCAGCTTTTGCTTCATCCTTATATGGAGCAGTGAAGAGTGCCGTTGACAGATGGCTATTGGAGTTTCTTATCCTCTTCTTCTTCTGCTCTCCTTCTCTTGAGTCTAACGACTTCTTTCTTGTGCCTATTGGCTACTTAGAATGGAGGAAGATGTTCCAGTTGGTGTGCACTTCCAAGGGCACATATAGCATGTCCAGATCTTGACTCCTTTTTCCTTCTGTCCATGTTTCCTGCTAACACCTCGTTGTGAAAGCTTTTTGTCTATTGAAGGAATAATAAGATAAGCATATGAAGTGCATTTGAAACTACCACTACAGGAAATGGGAGATATGTAGACGGCTTCTACATGTTGACTAAAGTTTTTATAGACAGCTAAACAACCGTCTAGGGAGCCGTCAATGTAAGTATCGTCTACATATCATATGTAGATGGATATATAACGCCGTCTACGAAAACGACAAACGTAGACAGTAGGAGCCATCTACAAATATAAGTAGATGGCTTACCCACGCCATCTACATAGGGTTATGTAGATAGCTAAAAGCCGTCTACTTATTTCTTAGTAGACGGCTAAAAATGCCGTCTACTAATGTTTACGTTGATGGTTGTAAGCCATTATATCTATATGTTTTTATTGACGATTGACCAGCTGTCAACATAAACTTATTTAGACAGTTTCGTAACAGTCTACATAAAGTTATGTAGACGGCTACTCAATCGTCTACATATGTACTTTTATATATATATATGCATTAAATATTTCATTTACCACCTATTAAGTACACAATACTCCATCTAAAATAAAAATGATCCCATCCATGCATACATAAATTATCTGTAAATAATCATAAATATCATAAACAAATCTTCCAAAAGAAATACGAAGTATGTTAAACTATAATAATCTAATCATCATCATCATCATAATAATCATCAACAGACTCATCAGCCCCATCATACGTAGGAGGAGGCACATGCGATGTGTAGCAACTCTAAAATTTTTTTGATAAATAAATTAAATTAAAAATAAATGTGAATAATTAAAACCCAATAAGTAAAAACAAATGATGGGTTACCCAAGAGAGTCCATACATGGATTAATGGGCCACAAAGTTGAAGCCCAATGTTGGATGGGAGATATTTAAGCCTAATTTCGTACCTTAATTATTAATAAATTAAAAAAGATTAAGATAATCACTAATTAAACTCATAATTATCCTAAAAAGAGTCCTAAGCCTATCCTAACCCCTTGGCCACGGATCTAGAGCCCACCCCATGCTAATTAGATGGATAAAGGCTAGAAAAGTGTGAGATAAATATGAAATTTCGTAGTTGGAGAAGAGAGAAGAGTTTTGAGTGTGTAGGAGACTTAAAACATACAAATACTCTCCTATTTAGTACCTAGTCAACCCTAGAAACCTTTTGGAGCTTGGAGAATGAGAAGGAAGAGCTCGTGGACGTGGAGATCAAGGAGAATGAAGGCTAGAAGGAGGGATCTTCAAGGTTTTTCACATCTATTGTCCTAGGAACTAAAGCGATCAAAGGTAGACAATCTCTCAAGCAAAAATCAATTAAACTTGACCCTAGATAGTGCATGATCCCATCTTTGAAACCCCCATATTTTCCCCAATTTTGATCATGTCTTTGATGAGTATTTCATGCTCAAAGCCCTGTTAAGATCATGTACCCGACTTGACATATTCACCTTAAATCCCTGTTTGTGCTTAACCTCGTGCCATGAAACTTTTATTATACATCTTGCTTGATGTCAGAAATTTAGTGACACTGTTTCCCCCAATTTCTATTAAGTACTCTTTTCGAATTTAATCATATTTTAGGTTCATCGTGAAGAACCTATTAATAGCATGACCATACCCTGTCAGAAATCTAATTACTCCTTACTGCTGATACCTCTGCATGTCTAGTTTCATTTAAAATTAATTTTGTGATTTTTTCATCATGTATAAGAATTTATATGCATTTTTTAAGAGTATTGTATCAATTCCTTGACTGCATGGACCACAGCCCAAGGGGACATGTGTAAGTTCCTGAGCTCGGGCCGAGACCTTGAGAACTCGACGACCCGATAGGTCACATTCTTAATCGGGTCGTGATAAGGCCTCATGCCACATTCTTAACACGACGGGACCTTGCGTCGCGATCTTCTGATCACGTCGGTCTCAACCTAAACACGTCACCCCTACACGTCGCGAAGAGGACCTTGTCGTCGCGTCGGCATCTCGGCTGAACCAGATCGCGTTGGCCCAGTCTGTCACTATCTGAACGCAACGTTGGCTGACGTCGCGACCTGACTGTCTGTCCAGAAACCTTAATTTGCATACAAACCATGTTAATCATGCCATATAATCACTATTTAGCCTTGAAGTACACTATTATGAATAGTAACAATGGGTTAATGTAGAATTGCTATTATTCACATGATTTTTATTAATTAAAAGATGTGTGCACAACTATCTCTTGCTAGCTTGATTATCTTACACATGCACACACTAAACGTGAAATTTTCGCCATGAGATCTTACTGAAATTGCCCAATAATTTATCAGGTAATTAAGCATAATTATTCATGTAAATTTCCCTATTTTGTTAAATGGGCTTGTCTTCGATTTATTCGAATGATTTAATACCGTTATTGCGTCCCTCTGCTTTCGAGAACTGGAGGCAAGATGGACAACGTTTCTATACACACTTTAACTTGGCTTGGATGACCTCTCCGTTGGGAATACTCCTGACAGGACCAGGAACTCCTTGTCGAGGCCTCTATAAGACTCCTTGGCTTTGGCGGACGTCCATTGCCGATGAGCATGACCTTAGATTGTTCGCTCTTATCTTGAGATCACGCTGGACTTCTTGCTTGTGTTTCGTAGCACGGCTATTGGGCAGTTGTGACATCTACCAGACGGCCGGCATATGACTGTGTGTGTTGTGCTACTATTACTATTGCCTGTTATCATCGATTTACAGCCATGACCCTCGTTCTCATTTACTCCCTTTACACTCTCATCTATTCACGTTCTCTCTACACTCTCATCTATTCACGTTCTCTCTACACTCTCATCTATTCTTGGTACTCTATTTTGTTGGCCCACTAAGTACGGTTGGTAGTACACTATCTAGAGGGGGGGGGTGAATAGATTCGCTATAAAAATAGAAACTTAAACACAGAAAATTCCACTTAAAACTTTGGTTAGTGAATGTGATAGTGTGTGATAGAGAGTAGCAGTGCGGAAGCAAATATAGACAATCACATAAGGAACACAAGGAGTTTTGTCGTGGTTCGGTACTTCACAGAAGGAAGACCTACGTCCAGTCCCCAAGAAAATCTTGGGATTTCACTAACTGGGGTACAATCCCCCCAAGGATATACAAACCCCCAGCTCCCCGCTGGTCCTCTTCCTTTCTGAGTAGGAAGGAGACTCACTTCTATTACAGGTCACGAAGCTAACCTCCTGGAACAAACCCCAGTGCGGTTCTGCTAGACTTAAACTATAAGGCCCTCAAATTTTATTCATATTATGTTTATTTAAATTCTGTACATATGGTATTTACTTATTTTTTTGTACATAGAATGTTTATTTATTTCTGTGCATGTGTTCTTATCTGATGTATTTAAGTTCTGTATGAAATCCTTGGTTAACGTCAACAACACCTGACGATAACATCAGGTTGACGGCAACATGTTGTTGCCCAGCTAGCAAGCCCAGAGGGGGGGGGGGGGTGAATGGGATTCTTAAAACTTGATTACCTAAACCTGTCAACAAGAATGTTTAAACAATACACTGCATTTGTCGGTTAGTATTAGTCGTAAAAATAATAACAAACACACAGAAAGCAAACACACTGCACAAAGATTTTTATCCTGGTTCGGACCTCCTCTCCACAGGAGTCCTACGTCCAGTCCCTGAGCAACAACTCAGGATTCCACTACCCAAGGGTACAGTCCCCCTTATGGACACTTACACACCCAGCCGAAGCTAGTCTTCTCTTCACAACCCGAAGAGGAAAAACACCACCCTGGAACACCCAGGTCTTCCTTCAACACGAAGGGAAAAACACCCTGGAACCCCCAGGTATTCCTTCAACATGAAGGGAACAATACGAAGATGTTGTTCGAAGGAAGACAAGCCCCTAGATCAAGCTAATAGAACAATGCTTGATCTGAAGCAAGGACTGAGAGGAAGAGATCTATAATAATGAATTCTCTCAGTACACGAATGCTCTCTCCATAATCTACACTAGACGCAGAGAGCTAAGAGCAAAGCTAAAACAATGGAGTGAGGCTTGGCTCTTCTAGATGCTTGCAGATTGTGTCGAGTAAGCTTATCGATGTGCTTCTTTTCTGGAGCCATTAGTCTTCAATATATAACTTCTTTTGAAAAATAGTCGTTGAAGTATCTGTTGTCTCTATGTTCTGAGAACGTTAGACTGCATGGTTCTCCTTTGCAGTCAACGGTCCTTTACGTTCTATGCACGTAAGAAGAAAATCCTTCTTGATATCCTCTAGCTTCTACTTTATCCAACGTTGTATAGAGTCGAGCTGTCAGAGACCTGCACACATTAAATGCTAAAACGTAGATAGCTAAGCTGTCTCTTGTTGTCAGTCAATCGTTAGAGTGAGGATACATCAAAATAGAAATCTCATTCTGTCTTTCCAAAAAGATATTACATGTAGAAGCATAAGAATAGAAGATATCTGAACATGCATCGTGCAGAGAAATGTACGGTTATATTTAATGCATGGATATAAGAGAAATACGCGGGATGACTTTGACTTGTCAAAATATTTGAATATCAAGTCGATATATTTTATGAAATCGTTATGAGAATCACTTATGAAATCGTTGTATGAGTGAATCGTTTGAGAATGAATCATTACAAGCAAATCATTATAACCAAATCGTTATAAGCAAATCGTTGTGAACGAATCATTACAAGCAAATCATTGTGTAACTTATCGAGTCGTTATAATGACCAAGTCATTGTTGTAACTTGTCGAATCGATATAAGTACCAAATCGATGAGGATCTTATCGAATCATTATGAAAGACAAATTGTTGTGAGACCAAGTCGTTGTTTTCACTTACCAAATTGATGTGAAACCGAATCGTTGTGAGAGCAAATCGTTGTTCTCACTTATCAAATCGTTGTGAGAGCAAATTGTTGTTCTCACTTACCAAATCGACGTGAAACCGAATCATTGTGAGAGCAAATCGTTGTTCTCACATATCAAATCATTGTGAGAGTAAATCATTGTTCTCACTTACCAAATTGATGTGAAACCGAATCGTTGTGAGAGCAAATCGTTGTTCTCACATATCAAATCGTTGTGAGATGAAATCGTTATGCTCACTTAACGAATCGTTGCGGAACGAAATTGTTGCGGTTACTTATCGAATCGTTGCAAAATGATAGAAATCGATGTATACACTTAGCGAATCGTTCTGAGATCAAAATTGATGTGATACTTATGAAATCGTTATGTGATGCAGTAGCTTATGATATCGTTATGCTATGATGGAAATCATTATGCTTTCAAAGTGAGTCAATGTGTACTTAGTCAAAATTCATGCTTTGAACTCTAAACACTTTAATGTAAGAAATATTTACGTAGTTGCTTTATTTTGCCTGATTTACTTCCTGTGCCTAAGCTTCATGAAACTTGTTAGATAACACTTAATTGAAGTTTTGTTAATCACCAAAATGGATATATAAGTCATGAAATTATATGGGGACGAGCTGATCATCAATCTCCCCCTTTTTGGTGATGACAAAACATAACAAGGATACAGATAGTTCTAAAATAAAACCTAAGTAACTTTGCTGGTTAAAAAAATAAAGAGAATTCAATTGCCCCCTTTTATATGTATTTCAAAAGTACGATATTTATATTTCTCCCCCTTTGGTCATTAAGCAAAAAGATAAAGCAATGAGATAAAGACATAAAGAGAAAAGATAAGTGAGATCAAAGAAATTTTCTATTTATCTTGAGGGGGTACAGGGAGGTAGAAAGCAGGAGACAGAAGAGAGGCATGCCATTGAATAATGGGCAAAGCCTTGCATTCATGCTCCTCAAAATAGGCTTGAAAAGCCCCAAAAGTGATAGAATAAGATGACCCCATGTCAGGAAGCATTCTTTTGATATGAAGTTGGCGCTGGGCATCTATAAAGGTGCCATATTCATCGTTGCCAAGAGAGACCTTGAAGCTAGTAAAAGAGCCAAAACTGGCAAACCGAAGAAACTGGTTGATTTTGATGGGGTAGTAGATCTGATGTAGCAAGAGATCTTTCTTCAAAGCCACAAAAAGTGTGTACCGCGCTACCCACTGAGCATAGGGCTCTTGAGCTAGATTGATGGAATTCAAATCTAAGAAGGCTTCAGCCGAGAGAGGAGGCTTGCCTACCTTAAACAAGGAACTGTTCAAAGTTTCCAGCTCAAGGGCAGACTGGTTGTAATGCTTTTCCCAATCGGTAGGCGAGAGCCTTTCACTTTCAGATAAAAGAGGTGCAAGAACCTCAGATGTGATATGGCCTAGGTGAAATTCCCGGAAGAGGAATCTTTGGAAGGAAGGGAGACGACCCTACTAAGCTGAGATCCTTCCCATCACGTGAGCAAATCTCTCAAAGATAACAGGACCAACGGATGAGTCCATGACCAAGGAATGCAACTTGGGGAGAAACACAATATCTGGTATTTTCAAGGTAGCGAAATCCACTTTGAAAGAATAGTTAACTGGGCTTTCAACTTTAAGAAAAGCAACAACTCCCTGGAATTGACCCAACTGAACTTCAGGCAAATTGTGGAGATAACGATAGTCATTGAAGAGCTGGAAGTACCGGATGAGCTTTACTTCCTTTTGAATGAAGGGTGCCCAGGTAGACTTGTGATGAATGACAAACCATTCAGAGAGAGTGAGTGGGGAATCCTGGGGTGGAAACCGATCGGACTTCGCAAGTAGAAACTTCTAATAGAGAGCCTTGTGCCCCTTGGCCCACTGATCTTCAGATTTGCATTCAGCCATTTGGAAGATTTTAGATTGATCAGCTTTGGAGATGTGGCAATAGGGAAGAACAACATTGAGATGATTAGATAGATTAAGATAAGGAACACCAAAAATGGTGGCAAGGATACAATTTTGGAGATATTCACAATAGATGGGTTTTCTTCGATTCTCAACAGTGAGGGAGAACCAGAGAGGAGAAAATTTAGGAAGATCAAGAGTGTTGGAGAGTTTCCTCTTTTTTGAAACAGGGCTAGGAGAGCCAGTTCTGTGGACATGAGAACCAACTTCCAGAACTGAGCAGATTGTGGTAATTTCCAACTCATCCTGGAATTTTTTGAGAAAGGGACCTTCAAGTTGTACACCTTCATGTATAAAGGTAACAAAGGAGGGAGGAGTAGGAGTATGAAGAAATGACTGATGGATAGGAGGACGTATGATGGATGGTCCAGCTAAAGAAGGACCAGAAGAGGATGAGGCTCCAGCTGAGGAGGAGGCTGGAGGGTTTTCAATGATAGGAGAGGATGGAAAAATGGATGTGGAGGTGGTAGGAGATGAGGAGGATTCATAAGGAAATGGTGTTGGAGATGAGATGGTGCGAGGCATGGGTTTTTTGAAGGTGATCGGTGCTGGAGGAGCTGTGGATGAGGATGGTGGTAAAGGAGGGGTTGGAGTTTGAAGAGAAGAAGGAACAGGGGCTTCTGGAGCTACAACCGGTTCTTCTACTCTTGAAGATTCAGCCTCAGAAACCACTGGCCCGGGTCGCCCAGACACATTCTCTGAAGTCCCTAGTAGCCCAGTCTTCACAGCTTCATCATTGTCTTACACTGGAGCTGCTACCTCTTCAACAACTTGTAGCCCTAATGGCCAATCTTCTGCCACATCTGATGGCCCTGGCGGCCCAACATTTTCTTGCCTTGGCCTAGATGGCCCTGAGCTGCTAACAGGTGCTGTAGGAGGAGGAGCAGGAGGGGCATTTGTGGACTGTGCCCTCATCAAATCTGCAAGTGCAGTTATAGACTCCTTGATGCTAATGAGCTCACTGTGCACCCATCTGACTGCATTTCTGACCATTCCCACCTCCTTAGCTGTCGTACTCTGGCTTATGAAGATAGATGCAATATCTGATTGCACAGAGCAGAGAATCTTTCCTTGTTCATCCAATCTTTCAACAATGGGCTTCATGTTGATCTTCAGTTTCTTCTGCCTTGGCCTCCTGTGTGGCTTCCTGGTAAGGAGGGGAATATCCTGAGCCACTTCTTTTCCTTTATTACTTGCCCTTGCAACGGGCTCCACATTATCATCATTATCTTCTTCACCTGAGGCACTTTCCACAATGCCTTCTCTGAATTGATCATCAATGGGGGTACTAGTAGTGCGCTCCCCCTGAGGTGTTGCTTCCTTCTCAATTGACTGCTCCCCCTCAATAGGAGCATCCTCCATGACAACATCATCAGTGTGGCCTAATGCCACAACATCTGCTACTGATTCACTAGTCCTTTCATGCTCCCCCTGAGTGCTAGGAATGGATTCCAGCACATCTCTTAGAATAGATGCCACAACTGTGATGGGGATGATAGCCTCTGAAACTCGCATAATTGGCTCAATATTGTCTTGAGGAATATCTTCAATCTGCCTTCTAGTGACCACAGATTCTTCTGCTCTGACCTCTGCTGCTGTTGCTGCTTGATCCATTGCAATTTTGAGCTGACAACTTCTGTTGTTGTTCTTGCACTACAGGCGCTACCGCAGGTTGTTGATCTTCTTGCTCAATTGGTACATCTGCTGCTATTGCTGCTTCTGCTACCTCTACTAGAACTTCTTGGGCTTCGCAGATGATGGCCTCACCCTCAGCCACTGAGGTCTTGGTCCACACACCACCAACCAAAGAAAAACCACTCTTTTTAAAGTTCCTGCTGTGAATGGCCTGCCCCATCTTTTTTGACACCGCCCCAGACAGATTAATGCCACAATGTTGAAAATTTTTGGTTAGCAGATGGGCGTAAGGTAGGGACACATTCAATTTACTCTTCTTGTCCCAAACCTGAGCATGTGCAAACTTCATCCTTTCTATTATAACCTCAGCCATGTTTATGCTCTGGTTCTAGATAGCCCAGAACATCATATCGGAGTCCGCCTTGGTACATGTAGAAAAGGTGGCACTCCCAGGAACCAATATCTGGAAAACAACAAAATGCAGAATGCGATTGAATGCATTCAACTGGTTAATATCCAGCTTGCCATCCTTCAATCTGAACTCGGGACCAACAATCCCCAAACCTTTCGCCTGAATGTCGACAGTGTGAACTCCACTGTGACCGGAGGTGGATACACCAAATAACGACTCTAAAAGCTCATAAGTGATGCTAATCCGGGTTCCTTTGACAGAGGATGTCAAGGACCCATCTTCCTCAGACTTCAGGCAAACATAAAATGCCTTTACCAGGTCTGGATAACTCACCTCTGATAGGGTTGCCATCTTCGTCCATTTCATTCTTTCCATCGCTGCTATGATGCTATGCATTCCATTCTTTTCCAAGTCTGCAACGTCTACTGCTTTGTTGCCACAGACTTTCGTCTTCACTGACGTAAACCTTCCCTGCTGCTCGGCGGTGAGGAATGCAGCTCCATAGTCCCTGACAGTGCCGGAAACTCCAGAAACGAACATGATTTTGAATGGGGAAAGGTTCTGGATGATTGGAAGGAAGATTGAAGCAAAAGCCCCAAGGAGATTTTTCACGGGAAGGGATGAAAGCTTTGAAATCGCAAAGAGTCGATGCTGGGGACGATAGGGTTTTTGTTCCAGCAAGTCGAAAGAGACGAGAGCGGGAGGTGAATCGTTGCAACACAGATTTCAGGATTTATAAGAGAGAGATAAAGTGACTTTTAAAAGGATGGCGCCATAAATACAGAAAATGACAAAAAAGAGACAGGTCGAGATAGATAAATATTTTTTAAATCAAGGAACCGTCATAGAGATTTACGATGCAAGCAATATTTAGGGAATTTACTTAATTTCATAAGAGAGAATAATCCTTATTCTGAAATAATTATTATTTCAGTTATTTACAGATAAGTCTATCATAAATTACACATACCTAATTCCCTTCTGAGAGAAGTAAATCTCTCTTCAAGTAAGGCTTTTGTGAAGATATCTGCTAACTGATTTTGAGTATCAATAAAGGAAATATCTATATTACCATTGGCTGCATGATCACGAATAAAATGATATCTAACCTCTATATGCTTTGTCCTTGAGTGTTGTACTGGATTTTTGGTGAGATTAATGGCACTGGTGTTGTCGCACAGCAAGGGAATTGTCTTGATGTGCAATCCATAATCCTCAAGTTACTGCTTAATCCATAGGAGTTATGTGCTACAGCTTCCAGTAGCCACGTACTCAGCTTCAGCTGTTGACAGTGCTACTGAATTTTGCTTCTTGGAGGACCATGAAATCAGACAACCTGCAAAAAATTGACAACATCTACTGGTGCTTTTTCTATCTATTTTGCATCCAGCGTAGTCAGCATCAGAATATCCTACTAAATTAATTTCACATGAACTTGGATACCATAATCCTAGATCATGAGTTTTAGCTAAGTATCTAAAGATCCTTTTGACACAAATTAGATGAGACTCTTTAGGATCTTCCTGATACCTAGCGCACATGCATACACTAAATAATATATTAGGTCTACTAGTAGTTAAGTAGAGTAAAGAACCTATCATACATCTATAGAACTTTTGGTCTACTTTCTTACCATCTTTATCACTGTCTAACTTTGTTGATGTACTCATTGGTGTTGACAGTGGCTTGGCGTTTTCAAATCCAAACTTCTTTAGTAATTCTTTGATGTATTTGGCTTGACAAATATGTGTGCCTTCTCTTCCTTGTTTGATTTGTAATCTAAGGAAGTAGTTGAGCTCTCCCATCATGCTCATTTCAAACTTTCCCTGCATAAGCTTTTCAAAATACTTGCAAAGAGACTCGTCAATAGAACCAAATATTATATCATCAACATAGATTTGTACAAGCAATACATTTTGACTTTAGACTTAATGAACAATGTGCTGTCTACTTGACCTCTAATAAAGCCATGTTCTAATAAAAATGCACTGAGCCTTTCATACCAAGCTCTAGGTGCTTGCTTTAATCCATACAATGCCTTATGCAATTTAAATACATGATTCAGAAAATCAATATCATCAAAACCATGAGGTTGTTCTACATAAACTTTCTCCTTTATATATCCATTCAAAAAGGTAGATTTTACATCCATTTGAAAAAGTTTCAAATCTAATGCTGATGCATAAGCAAGTAAAATTCTGATTGCCTCAAGTCTAGTCACTGGTGCATAGGTTTCATCGAAATCTATGCCTTCCTCTTGGGAATAGCCTTGAGCTACCAGTCTGGCCTTGTTTCTAGTGATCACACCAGCTTCATCCAATTTGTTCCTGAACACTCATTTGGTACCAATCACAGGATGATCTGATGGTCTCGAAACAAGGGACCATACATGGTTTCTCTTGAACTGGTTAAGTTCATCTTGCATGGCTAATATCCAAGATTCATCAGACAGTGCTTCATTGGCTGTCTTTCTATTTGAGATACAAAAGCTAAATAATCACAAGGAATTACATTACCTCTAGTTCTTACCCCAACAGATGGATCCCCAATGATGTTATCTAATGGGTGATCCTTTTTGTATCTCCATTCCTTTGGAAGATTGTCATGTGATATGTCTTTTTGTTGTAGATCTTCCAAGGGTGGATCTTCCTTGTCCTCGATGGATGAGTTCTTTAATTTCTTGGATAGTTCATCTGTATCATCAACATTACTATCTACTTCCCTTCTCAAAGAAGGGTTAGTCTCATAAAAAATAACATGCACTGTTTGTTCAATTAATAGACTATGCTTATTAAATACTCTATAACCTTTGGGTTTGGAGGCATACCCCGTGAATATACCTTCATCAGAATTTGAGTCTAGCTAACCAATATCCCTTTTTCCATTGTTGTGAATAAAGCATGGACATCCAAAGGTTCTAAAGTGACTGATCTTTGGCTTCTTCTGTTTGTAAAGCTCGTATGCAGTCTTCTTCAGGATTGGCTTGATCATCACTTTGTTGATTATATATCATGCTGTGTTGATGGCTTCAGCCCAAAAATACCTTGGTAAATTATATTCTGACAACATAGTCCTTGCCATATCTAATAAGGTTCTGTTCTTTCTCTTAGCAACTCCATTTTGCTGCGGTGTCCTTGGTGCTGAGAAATTATGTTCTATTCCTTGATCATCACAGAACTTTGCAAATATTTCATTATGAAATTCTCCTCCATGATCCGATCGAATGCTCACAATGGTATATTTCTTGTCTTTCTAAACTTTTTTTACTGAAGCTACCAAAAATATCAAATGCGTCATCCTTGCGCTCCAAGAAGGATACCCATGTGAATCTGGAGTAGTCATTCACTATAACAAATCCAAAGTTCTTTCCTCCAAGACTTGTGGTTCTCATTGGCCCAAATAGAACCATATGTAGGAGTTCTAAGGGTTTAGAGGTTGTTACCACAGTCTTTGACTTGAAGGATGACTTGGTGTGCTTTCCTTTTGCACACGGCCCACAGACACCATCCATTCTTGAACTTACTTTGGGTAGGCCTTCCACCAAGTTTCTCTTGATTAATTTTCTCATGCCATCCAAGCTACAGTGGCCTAATCTTCGATGCCAAAGATTAGTTGACTGCTCTTTATTTGCTGCTAGACATATGTCCTGATCTTTTAATTCTTCTAGATAAAGTACACACAAGTTCTTTTCTCTATTAGCTTCAAAAATGACTGCACCATCTTTCATGATACTGCACTTTGATTCTTGAAATCTAATCTGATGACCTTTATCACATAGTTGGCTGATATTGACAAGGTTGTGCTTCAGTCCTTTGACGCATAGAACATCTTCTATAACGGTTTTACCTTTACTGCCTACTGATCCGCTACCTATCACAGTCCCTTTTCCATTATCTCCATAAGTGACTGTGCCTTCTTCAACTTCAAGATGGGAAAATAGCTTTCTGTTCCCTAACATGTGCCTTGAGCATCCGCTGTCCAAGTACCATTTTGATGCTCGAAGGTTTGCCTGCAATGAAAACACTAAGCTTTAGGTACCCAAGTTCTTTTGGGCCCTGATTGGTTAGTATCATCAATTTTCTTTTTAATTATCCATATTTTATGTTTAGTTGGACATGTTATTTTAGTATGACCTAACTTGTTGCAGTGACTACATCAAGATGTTCTACTTACTTTTTTAGTTGGAATGTGTTTAAAGCTTGACTTATATGCCGTGTCTTGTTCAGCTACAAACTTAGGTGTTGGATATATTTTAGGGTATACTACTGTTTCTTCATTATCGGAAGAAGTATAACCTAATCCATGCTTCCTTTTACCTGACCGTCTAACACCTTTCAGTATTAACGTTGTTTTACCGTTAGTAAATTTTTCTAACGTGCTTGATAATTTTTCATTTTCTATTGTTAATGTATTAACTTCCTGTTTCAATTTATTTACTGTTTCTTGGTTTTCCAAGCTTGCTAATTGTTCATTTTTATTTTTTAGGTCCTTACATAACAACTCATTTCTTCTTTTTAGTTCAGTAATTTGTTTTTCCATTTGCACATTTTTAGATTTTAAATATGAATTAGTATTTTCTAAGCATGCAAGATTTTTCTTACTGACTTTTAATGATTTACATACTTCTTTATATTTACAGTACAACTCATTAAAAGCGTCTTCTAAATTATCAAAATCAGATTCGTTACATGAAGAGAAGGATGAATCAGATGTTACCTTTTCGTCGATGTTAGCCATGAAAGCCAGGTTGGCCTTCTCTTCTTCTTCTCCACTGGAACTCGACTCACTGTCTGAGTTGCTGCTGTTGTCTCATGTTGCTGCCATGGCTTTCTTCTTGTATCTTCTGAATTTCTTGGAATTACCCTTCTTTATGACTTCAGTTTTCTTCAGCTTTGGACATTCTGCTTTGATATGTCCAGGCTTCTTGCATTCGTAATAGATGGGCTCAGCGCTCTTTGATTCCTTTCCTTCTGGCTTTTTGTAATCTTTGTTTTTCTTGAAGTATCTCCTTCCAGACTGGTACTTCTTTCTAGCTAATATCCTTTGTAGTCTTCTGGAGAGGAGAGCTTCCTCATCTTCACTGCTTCTTATGCTTTTGTTACCATCTGAAGATTCTTCTAATAAGTTTTCTTTTTCTGCCTTGAGAGCGTTGGAGTGCTTCTTTCTGCTTGATGATTCTCCCAACCTTTCCATGTTGATCTCATGGGCCATTAGGGACCCTATGAGTTTTTCTAATGACATTCTCTTCAAGTCATTTTCTTCTTCAATTGCCGTTACTTTGGGAGTCTATGAAGCTGGTAAAGATCTTAGAATTTTCCTGACCATGTCACCCATTTCATAAGTCTTTCCTAGACCGGCTAATCCATTTGTGATGTCGGTGAACTTGTTGTACATCTGTGTGATAGTCTCTCCTGGTTGCATCTGAAATCTTTCATATTGAGTCACCAAGATGTCTATTCTTGTTTCTTTTACTTTATCAGTGCCCTCATAGGTGATTCTCAATTTTTCCTACATCTCCATGGCGGATTTGCAGGCGGAGATCCTGTTGAACTCTTTCTTTCTAAGAGCACAACATAGAATGCTTTTTGCCTTGCAGTTGAGAGAGATTTTCTTCTTGTCTTCTTCCGTCCATTTGTCTTTTTCGTTCGTGACTAGAAGATCTCCTTCTTCAATAATCGACCAGATCTGATAGTCGACTCATTGTAAGAAGAACTCCATTCTTGTTTTCTAATAAGTATAGTCTTCACCATCGAACAAAGGTGGCCTGTTGACTGACTGACCTTCGAAGTGATCTTGGGCTGCCATTTGATCTTTTATCTTCAGATCGTTGGATCTTCTTTGTCGAAGAGACTAGCTCTGATACCACTTGTTGCCCAGCTAGCAAGCCCAGAGGGGGGGTGAATGGGATTCTTAAAACTTGATTACCTAAACCTGTCAACAAGAACATTTAAACAATACACTGCGTTTGGAAGTTAGTGTTAGTCGTAAAAACAATAACAAACACACAGAAAGCAAACACACTGGACCTCCTCTCCACAGGAGTCCTACGTCCAGTCCCTGAGCAACAACTCAGGATTCCACTACTCAAGGGTACAGTCCCCCTTATGGACACTTACACACCCAGCCGCAGCTGGTCATCTCTTCACAACCCGAACAGGAAAAACACCACCCTGGAACACCCAGGTCTTCCTTCAACATGAAGGGAAAAACACCCTAGAACCCCTAGGTCTTCCTTCAACACGAGGGAATACTACGAAGATGTTGTTCGAAGGAAGACAAGCCCCTAGATCAAGCTAATAGAACAATGCTTGATCTGAAGCAAGGATTGAGAGGAAGATATCTATAATAATGAATTATCTCAGTACACGAACGCTCTCTCCAAGATCTACACTAGACGCAGAGAGCTAAGAGCAAAGCTAAAACAATGGAGTGAGGCTTGGCTCTTCTAGATGCTCACAGATTGTGTCGAGTAAGCTTATCGAGGTGCTTCTTTTCTGGAGCCATCAGTCTTCAATATATAACTTCTTTTGAAAAATAGTCGTTGAAGTATCCATTGTCTCTATGTTCTGAGAACGTTAGACTGCATGGTTCTCCTTTGCAGTCAACGGTCCTTTACGTTCCATGCACGTAAGAAGAAAATCCTTCTTGATATCCTCCATCTTCTACTTTATCCAACGTTGTATAGAGTCGAGCTGTCAAAGACCTGTACACATTAAATGCTAAAACGTAGACAGCTAAGCTGTCTCTTGTTGTCAGTCAATCGTTAGAGTGAGGATACATCAAAATAGAAATCCCATTATGTCTTTCCAAAAAGATATTACATGTAGAAGTATAAGAATAGAAGATATCTGAACATGCATCGTGCAAAGAAATGTACGGTTATATTTAATGCGTGGATAAAAGAGAAATACGCAGAATGACTTTGAATTGTCAAGATATTTGAATATCAAGTTGATATATTTCATGAAATCGTTATGAGAATCACTTATGAAATCGTTGTATGAGTGAATTGTTTGAGAACGAATCATTACAATCAAATCGTTATAACCAAATCGTTAGAAGCAAATCGTTATAACCAAATCGTTATAACCAAATCGTTGTGAACGAATCATTACAAGCAAATCGTTGTGTAACTTATCGAGTCGTTATAATGACCAAGTCGCTGTTGTAACTTGTCGAATTGATATGAGTACCAAATCAATGAGGATCTTATTGAATCGTTATGAAAGACAAATCGTTGTGAGACCAAGTCGTTGTTTTCACTTACCAAATCGATGTGAAACCGAATCGTTGTGAGAGCAAATTGTTGTTCTCACTTATCAAATTGTTGTGAGAGAAAATCGTTGTTCTCACTTACCAAATCGATGTGAAACCGAATCGTTGTGAGAGGAAATCGTTGTTCTCACATATCAAATCGTTGTGAGACAAAATTGTAATGCTCACTTAACGAATCGTTGCGGAAAGAAATCGTTGCGGAATGAAATCATTGCGGTTACTTATCGAATCGTTGCGAAATGATAGAAATCGATGTATACACTTAGCGAATCGTTCTGAGATCAAAATTGATGCGATACTTATGAAATCGTTATGTGATGCAGTAACTTATGAAATCGTTATGCTATGATGGAAATCATTATGCTTTCAAAGCGAGTCGATGTGTACTTAGTCAAAATTCATGCTTTGAACTCTAAACACTTTAATGTAAGAAATACTTACATAGTTGCTTTATTTTGCTTGATTTACTTCCTGTGCCTAAGCTTCATGAAACTTGTTAGATAACACTTAATTGAAGTTTTGTTAATCACCAAAATGGATATATAATTCATGAAATTATATGAGGACGAGCTGATCATCACATGTGTGCCGTTGACTGCATGGCCAGGGGATATAGACGTCCAGATTGATTGACGTCTACTTCCTGTTAATGGCAACAAAGTGGCCATTTACTTCTCCGACTGCGTTTGGGATTTCAAAGATTTGAAACGGCTGCGTTTTCTTCGAGATCTAATTAGGAAACCCAATCCCAACAGTTAGGAATCCTAATGCTAGGCGCACCCCGACTCTTAACCCTATAAAACTTAGAGATTTCGGCTAGGTTAGGTCCTTTGGTTCAGAGGAAAAACTACGGTTCATTTGTGAGAAAAGTCAGAGCTTTGCGTGGCTTAATCCGACGTTTGGGAGGTTGTTTCGGTGATCTTCTTTGATTGGAAGGTACTCTTGGTGGTGAAGAGGCTTCCCTGACTCTGGAGAACCATATGCACAAACGGGAAGACCAGATTTGGAGTTGGAAGAGACACCTTCTTGGCTTGGCCGAGGAGGGCTTCATCACCAAATTGAACCTTTAAAGATTTTATTCCAGGCAAGTAGATTATGGGTATTATCCCTAGACATGTCCCCTAGATTCTAGGTATTTTTACGGATTTTATTTCGTATCCTGGAACCCCCAATTCTCTCTTTTTATGGAGTTCAGTCTGCACTTTCTGTAGATAGGAGGTTGACGGCAACCTTGTTACTGCCAACTTCTTGAGTTAATGGCAACATATTGTGCCTTTAACCCATGTTGACGGCAAGGCCCTTTCCGCCAAGTTCTTTATATTTTACAGAATTTTGATCTGGATCTCTGTGCTGTGATTTTTGAACTTCTGGATGTCTGTACATGTTGTAAAAATTAGGGTTGGTCAGGTATGGTCTTTAGGTCAGTTCATGAGTTTCTGTCGAATTTCTAAGCATGATTTTATTTAATATAATTTTTGTTATGATGAAATATGCATGATTTGACAGGGTTTCATTCTGAACAAATAGTTTTACTACATAGTATGGTTACAAAGAATTTTCATGGACTTAGGGTTACTGTTTGCATGGTTTAAATCTGTGAGAATGAACTTTTTTACTGTCTACCATGTTAAGTGAATATTTTACTAAAATTACATTGAATCTGTATTAAATGTTAAAAATAGTTCTACTGTTGTGGAAATTTTGGAAAATTGGTCATATGACATATTACATGTATTGAGTATGTGGTTAAAATTTGATACTATTTTGATATCCCGAGGTACTGTTTGTATTTTTAAAAGGGCAATTAAACCATGTTAAGCATGTTTGATTTAGATATTGTAAATTTCAGTGATTAGCATCATGTTTAGGCACTGTTATGCTTAATTTGACATTGTGAAATAGTCATGTTAAGTTCTATAATCTGAAGTATGTATGTTTAATTAAAGTGCATGTGAATGGGCTAAGTAGTGCATGTAAATGAATGAAATCATGTGACTAAGTGAGATAATGTGTTTTAAGTGTATCATGTGCCGAAAATGATATTGCTACCATTGAAGGCTGTGGAGCCGTACTGTAGAAAAGTCCCTATGGGAAGGCTCATTGTGTATGTGATATCCTGTGGGCATCATGATGAAATCCTGGAGGTGGACAAGTACCACTGGTTAGGGTGGAGAGGGCTTCTCCCGGTTCTGCGCAGTTACCAAGATTCGTCACTGTATTGCCTAGGTGACAGGTATGTGTTATGTGAATGTGTGTCCTTCTTTATGGTGGTTTGGACTATGTGTCACGGCAATTAAAGTGTAAAAGTGTGAAAAGTGTGTAAATGTGCAATGTGATCATGTGATAGTATTGTGTAAATATGATACCATGTGAAAAGATGAGAAACCATGTGACTGTGATATGTTTAAGTTAAAACAGCAAGTAAAAGGTGTGAATATGTGTTATAAAAGCATGTGAAAAATGTTAGAAATCATGCTAGGATTGTTAGTTACCTTGTGCTAATTTCCATGATCTATTTGGTTTGGAAATATGAATGATATGAATTGATATTGACACCATGAATCAAGTTAATTATCATGTGTAGAAAGCATGTATATATTATTTATGTGTATTTGCATATTTGACATAAATCACGTGCCATGTATTTCTTTCATTGTTTAAAAGAATAGCGTGTATGTGATATGTGTAAGGATGTGCCTTTAGGTTGCTTGTTGGGTCTTTTTGGAAGACTCATACTTGCTTTAATATACAAGTGAGATAGGTGTCCCCGTACTAGAGGAGGACATAGTGAGGAGTGACTCCGAGCGAGAGGAGTAGATGCACTTGTGGACATTGCTGCTTAGTTTACACTTTCTTTCATTAGTATGTGAACAATGTTATTATGTTACATGGACTTGTATAATTGTGGACATTGTTATTTACATTTGCTACTATATAGACTGTGGAATGTGTGAACGATGATGGAGTAAGATTTCCTTTTATTTCCGCTGTACTCTCTTTTGTTATTTATGTACATCCCGACCTACTGTGTTCTGTTAGGTAAATGTCCCACTGTGACAGCGCCCTTTGTATTGATGTGGATTGTTATAATCGTATCGATATAAAGAGGGTCGTTACATAAACCCCTAGGTAGGTTCTACATTGAGTATAGTCCCTCAGCTGGATAGAAACCGCCAGCAACCTTACTGGCCTTCTCTTCACACAGGAAGAGACTCACTGTATACAGTCCTACAACTGAACATAAATCTTTCTTAGAAAAGAAAAACAGACTGAGAGTTTCACAAGGATGGACTCTATCTCAGAAACTCTCAGCAAAAGACTCTCCTTAAGATTTATAGTGAGCACATAGAGAGAGTGAAGAGAGGAAGGCTTGAATGCTTTAAAGACTTCTGCTTTGAAAGCTTCTCTTGAATATGGCTCAAGCTCTTTCTCTCTTTCTTTGAGTGTATGTGGCGTTGAGGCTTCTCACAGGATGTACACTGTTTCAAAGATTTTCAGGAAAGCTCACTCTTGTTCTTCAGCCTTGCTTCATCTTTTATATGGAGCAGCTTTGAACAGATCTGTTGAAGAGATTCGTTGGAACTCTTCGAGTCGTTGCTGATCTTTCTATTCTTCTTCTTCTGAATGACAGCCACTTGGTGCTCTTCGAGGTCTGCAAGTATAGAAGAAAGTGTTTAGACCAAAGAGTGTTTCTGTCAGAAGGCTCATACCTTTGTGTTTCCTGCTGACACCAGAAGTGGTAGGTAATCCCTTTTTGTCTGACAGGAAGGAAGATATCCTATGAGATAAGCAAAATATTTTCTGTCAGAGAGATAGTAGGTTACACATATGAAATGTATTTGAGTTTTCATTGGCACCAAAGACAATTTGAAATGTTTGAAATACAGAGGAAATCAGTGTTTAAGTGAAATAGAGTTGATGTGAAAGACAATCGATATTTCACTGTAATCGTTGTTTCAAGTAATCCATGTTTCGAAGTCGATGTTTCAATGGAGTCGATGTTTAATCGAAATCGATGTTTGAAGTCGATGTTAAACATAATCGACGTACAAAGAGAGTCGATGTAAACATAATCCATGTTGAGAGTGAATCGATGTTTAAGTGAAGTCGATGTTTGATTGAAATCAATGTTTTCATGGAGTTGATGTTTTAGTAAAATCGATGTTTAAGCAAAATCGATGTTCAACAGAGTCGATGTTTAGGTGAAATCGATGTTGAACAAAATCGATGTTCTAATGAAATCGGTGTTCAACAGAGTCGATGTTTACATGAGATGAACCATAATCGATGTATTTGTATGGAAATCGTTGTGGCACTTAGTTAGTAATCGATGTGTATTGAACCGCCATCGATTTACCTTTTCAGTGCAAATCACAAAGTGATAGTGCCATAATTTATATTTATTAGGAAAATATGATATTAACTAATTCAATAATATTTAATTAATCATGAGTTTTGTTATCACCAAAATATAAGGATAAATATAGGAGTGGTTCAACAATCTTCCCCTTTTTGGTGATGACAAAACTTATGAGAATTTTCTGACAAAAATACTTAAAACATAAAAAATACAGAAAATTCACAGATTATGCATACTCTCCCCCTTTTTGTCACTAACCAAAAAGGAAGGATCTTACCATTGCATTCCCCTTTTGTGAATACTTCTTACCAGTATGTTGTGTGAGAGGGGTTCAACAGTGTTTGACATTAATGAGTAACTCCCCCTTAGTCTGTGCTCCCCCTGAATGAGAGGCTCCACCTGAATGAGACTTGCAAACAGTTGTTAGTTGTACTATAAATTTAAAAGTAAATTTGTGACTACTCCCTCTTTAGATATGAGTTGGATGAAGAGCTGGCAGTCACCAATGCCTTAAGCATCCTTTGTTCCTAATGCTCCAAGGCTTTCCTGCAAACAACTTATTCGAAAGTAGGTACCCAAATCTTTTTGGGTCCTTGATGGTTAGATATATAAAAATATCCTTTCGGAATCCAAACTAAGTGCCTGGTTGTGCAGGTGTTTACTGTGTGTCCTAATTTATTGTAATAAGAACAACAATGAATATAATTTGTTTTGTAGTTCTTATTGTCTTTGTGATGTCTGTTTAGAACACAATTTTTAGAAACATTTTTTTTATAGAACTTGTTCATTACAGGGGCCTTTTTCTGAGGCATCTTAGTTTCTTTTACAAATTTTGACAATGGATTTTTTCCAGGAATTTGACTTGTTTTCCTTTTTCAGGAGGTTTGTATCCAAGACCTTATTTATTGTTTCCAGATTTTGATCCTTTTAAGCATAGAGCTAGAGATGTTTTCCCTTTAGTTAACTTCCTAACTAATTCTTTTAAATAAAGATTTTCTTCAGTTCGAGTTTTTAATTTTTCTTCTAACTCTAATTTTTTCATTGTTCTTGCTTTTTAAGTTTTCATTCAAAAGATGATTATTATCTTTACTTTCCTTCAATTGTGTTTCCAATTGTTCCATTTCTGATTTAAGATCAGAGTTAGTGTTTTCTAAGCAAGTAAGATTATTTTTTAGATTCTTTAATTATTTTATGACAACTTTATGTTTTTCATAAAGTTCATTAAAGACTTCTTCTAAGTCTTCAGACTCTGACCCTGAATCAGTGCACGAATCAAAAGATGGGTCAGAATGTACCTCATCTAGTCCTACCATGAGGGCTAGACTTTCCTGCTCTTTCTCTGATTCTGAGCTAGATGAATTTGAAGTGGTGACTTCTTCACTGTCCCAAGTAGTAGCCATGGCTTTTCTTTTGAATTTCTTGTGCTTCTTTTTGGACTTTTCTGGTTGACCTGTCTTCTTGAGTTTTGGACAGTCTGGTCTTAGATGTCCAGGTTTTCTGCATTCATAGTAGATTGGTTCTTTCTCCTTTTTCTATTTCTTTTGGATCCTTCTTGATCCATTTTTCTTCTTCTTAAGAATCTTTTGAAGTTTGGATTGAACATCATCTACATCACTGTCTTTAGAACCTGTATTTTTTGAACTAAAAGAAGAAGAGGTGGAAGGAGCAGCTGTAACTTTAAGAGCATTAGTAAATTTCTTTTTGGATGACCCTTCAGATAGACACTCTATATTGATTTCATGTGCCATAAGGGAACCAATTAATTTATCAATGGAAAATTTGGTTAGATCATGGGCTTCTTCAATAGCAGTGACTTTAAGGGTCCATGAATGGGTTAACGACCTAAGTATTTTTCTGACAGTTTCTTCATCAGAAAGATTTTTATCAAGAGAACTTAGACCAACTACTATGCTTGAAAATCTATTATACATTTGAGTAATATTTTCGTTTGGAAGCATTTTAAATTGCTCATATTGTGAAACAAGAATGTCTATTCTAGTTTGTTTTACTTTATCTGTTCCTTCATATGTTACCTGCAGTTTATCCCATATTTCTTTTACAGATTTACATACAGATGATGATTAGTCCATCTCCATATAATTTGTTATTTGTTATATATATTTTTGGTGATTAACAAAACCCTGAAAATTATTGTCCAACATCATTTTCTGAAGTCTATCAACATGCATCAAATCAAACAAAATCAGTAAGTTGTCTACACTCACTGCCATTTGAAGCTCATTACATATATTTTGTCTAAGTATACATCGACTTCCTTGTAAAAGCTCATAACGATTACTGTTTCACTTAAACAACGATTTCCTATGTAGAACATTGACTTTGATCCTACATCGACTTTGTAGGTAGAATATCGATTTCGGTTCTACAACGATTTCATAGAGAACATCGATTTCACTTAAGTATTGACTTCATATCTAGAACATCGATTTCGGTTCTATATCAACTTCATATCTAGAACATCGATTTTGGTTCTACATCGACTTCACTTAAACAACGATTTCATTTAAACATCGATTTTGGTAGAACATCGATTTCATAAGGAACATCGACTTCGTTTCAACAACGATTTCATTTAAACATCGATTTCGATAGAACATCGATTTCATAAAGAACATCGACTTTGTTTTAACAACGATTTCACTTAAACATCAATTTCATAAGGAACATCGACTTCGTTTCTACAATGATTTCACTTAAACATTGATTTCAGTAGAACATCGATTTCATATGAAACAACGACTGCACTCAAACATCGACTTCATGTGAAACAATGACTTTACTAGAACAATGACTTCGTTTCAAACAATGATTTCATATGTACATTGATTTCAGTTCAACAATGATTTCGTTTAAACACCGATTTCAGTACAATAACGATTTCAGTTGTACACCGACTTCAGGTAAACAATGACTTTATACAGAACATCGATTTCATAACATGAATTGTGTTCACATCGACTTTGTTTCAACATGGATTACATTCTCACATGGATTATGGTTATAACATTGATTTCATATCAACATCGACTCTCTCTGAACACAGAATGTCTTTAAACATCAACTCTCTTTTAATAACGATTATGTTTTGACAACGGTTGAATAATCCTATTTAAATTATTTCAGAGAATCTTAAATTACATTCTACATGATACTCAAATATATTTTCAAATCTCTGTGGATTTCAAGTCTTCCTGCGAATCATGTTGTATCCTGTACTCTCTAACATTTATTGTGTTGGTACAATATCTCTGCACGATATATCTCTTGTTTACCACATTCATGTCACATAAAGTAACACTTTATATGTCGACAGAATGGAATTTCCTTTTTAGTATATCTTAAAGTTCAACTACTAACGTTGACTCATAGTTTAGACAAAGATGAGTTGTCTATGCTTCAGCATTTATGGTGTGTAGGGTTCCGGTAGAAACATACGTTACAACGTTGGACCTGTCAACCTGACAGAAGCAAGAAGAGATTCAGACAATCTTCCTCTGTGTAAGTGTCTATTGCAGCATTTAATGGCTGCAGGTTCTTTTGCTCCATACTTCGGACTAAACACTCCAACGTGCATGAAGATGTGAGATAACGAATACTTCAACGGTTCAAATCTTTCAAAGAAGATAAATAGAAGACTGGTGGCTCCATGAAGAACAACTTGATCAACCTTTGAAAATCTGAAATCCTGAAGATCTTAGTCTCCTAGAAGAAAGAAGAGCTTGCTTATCCATTCAAACATTCTTTAGCTCTTAGCTCTCCACAACAAACCTGCTTAGCCTTTGAGAGCTTGTGTAGATCTGAGAGAGTTCTGTGTGAAAATCCTTGTCTCTCAGATTTCGCCTCAGATCAAGCAGTTTCTATAAGCTTGGTCTAGGGGCCATCCACTCCTTACTCATTCTTCTTGAGTGTTCGTCTTCGTTTGTGAAGAGAAGACCCACTGTTGAGTGGGTGCTTAGAGTCAAAGGATGATCTCTGGGTGGATATCTGGCTGCCTGAGCACGAAGAAATTGGCTGTAAAGGGACTTTTGACCCCGAGCCCACTGCTCTTTAGATTTGGCTTCCACCATGGAAAAGGTTTTTGACTTTTCGGCCTTAGAGAGAGAGGTGAAAGGAAGAATGACATTGAGATGGGCAGTGAGGTTGAGAGTTGGAAGTCCAAAAATGGTGGCAAAAGAGGTTTTCTGAAGATATTCACGATAGAGAGGCTTGTTTTTAGTTATAACGGAGAGGGAGAACCAAAGAGGAGGAAAACAAGGTTGAGAGGAAACAGGGGGGTTTGAAGAAAGTTTCCTTTTCTTAGGAATATGGCTAGAAGAGCCAGCACTATGGAGGTGAGTGCTGACCTGCAGGACTGATTGAAGAATTGCTTCTTCGATTTCATCTTTGATGTCCTGGATCTCAACATGTTCAAGTTGATCACTCTCAGGGATGATGGTTACAAAGGAGGGAGGAGTAGAAGGATGGAGGAAGGAATACTCATGTGGTGGAGAAGGTATGGAGGGTCTTGCAGATGAAGGATCGGAGGAGGAAGCTAGGGGGCTCAAGGGCTACAGCCTGGTCTTCATCTGCTCTAGCTAGTACAACCTCAGACTCCACTGGCCCTAATGGCCCAGACTCATCCAAGATTGGCCCTAGTGGCCCTAATTGCTCAGCTTCAATAGGCCCTGATGGCCGGACTACTTCTTCTACAACCTTTGGCCCTGATGGCCCAGATTCATCATCAATAGTTGGCCCAGCTATCCGAACATCTTCCACTTCCTGACTGGGTCCCAACTTGCTGGCCGAAGTGGGAGCAAGAGGGACTTGAATGGGTAGATGCGCCCTCACTTGTTTAATGCTACCCAACTCACCCTTTAGACTTTGGAGCTCAGAAGTCAATGCTCCAACATGCTTAGCTGTTGTGCTCTGGCTAATAAAAATAGAAGCAATGTCTGACTACACAGAGCAAAGGATTTTACCTTGTTCATCCAGTCTGTCAATGATGGGCTTCATATTGACCTTTAATTTCTTCTTCGTCTTCAGCCTCTGATGTGGCTTCCTAGTGAGGAGAGGGATCTCAGGAGCTACCTCTTTCCCTTTTTCACTTGCCCTAGCAACGGGCTCCACATTTTCTTCATCAGAGGTGCTCTCTACGACACCTTCTTGAAATTGAACAATTGGGGGGTTTGCAGTGTGCTCCCCTTGAAGCTCTGCTTCCTTCTCAGCAACATGCTCCCCCTGACTGGGAGCATCCTCCATCAAGACATCCTCATTGTGGCCTGATGCCACAACCTCTGCAACTTGATCACCACCCATTTCAGGCTCCCTTGAGTGCTGGTGATAGAGTCCAGCAAACCTTGAAGGACTGATGCTACCATTGAGGTGGGGGTGACAACCTCTTTAACCTGCCCAACTGGCTCAATGTACTCTAGAGGAATGTCCTCAATTCTGCTTCCACTGGCTGCCTGAACTTCAACACTGATCTCTGCTGCTGCTGTTGTTGCTTGCTCCTCTTGAACTACTGGTATTTCTGCCCTGACTTCCTCTTGCTGAACAGCTAGACCCGCTGCTGCTGCTTCTGCCTAAGCTGTCTCTTCTTGGACTTCTTGGGCTTCTGCAATAATGGCCTCGCCCTCTGCTACTGAAGTTTTGGTCCAAACTCCAGCAACCAAGGAGAACCCACTTTTCTTTAAATTTCTGCCTCTAATGAACTGCCCCATCTTTTCGGATACTTCACCGTTTAGATTTATGTTATAGTGCTGGAAAATCTTTGTCAGGAGATGAGCATAAGGAAGGGACACCTTGAGCTTGTTCTTCTTGTCCCATATTACAGCCGATGCAAGTTTCTTCCTCTCAATAATGACTTCGGCCAAGTTGATTTCTTGGTTTTGAATCGCTTAGAACATCATATCCGAGTCTGCTTTCAGACATGAGGAGAAGGTAGCACTTCTGGGAACTAGAATCTGGCAAACTATGAAATGAAGAATTCGATTGAAAGCATTTAACTGGTTGATGTCGATTTTACCGTCCTTCAGCTTATACTCAGGACCAATAATCCCCAAACCCTTGGTGCGAATGTCTACTGTGTTTACCCCACTGTGACTGGCGGTAGACACTCCAAACAAACTTGACAGCAAATCATATGTAATTTGAATAGGGGTACCCTTGACGAAGGAGGTGAAGGATCCATCTTCTTCAGATTTCAAGCACACATAGAAGGCTTTCACAAGATCTTGATAACTTACTTCAGAAATAGTTACCATCTTTGGCCATTTCATCCTCTGAATAGCTGCCACTACACTGTGCATTCCATTCTTTTCCAAATCAGCCATGTCCACTGCCTTGTTGCCACAAAGCATCGTCTTCACGATTGCAAATCTTTCTTGCTGCTCTACTGTGAGGAACGTAGCGCCATAGCCCCCGACGGTGCCGGAAACTCCAGAAACGACCATGGAATTGAATAGGGGAGGGTTCTGGAAGATTGGGAAGAGGATTGGAGCAAAAGCCCTCAAGAATTTTTTTGCGGGAAGGGATGGATGCTTTGAAATCACATAGAGTCGATGCCGGAGACGATAGGGTTGTCGTTCCAGGCAAGTCGAATGAGATGAGAGCGGGAGGTGAATCGTTATGACACATATTTCGGGATTTTAGAGACATGCATAAAGATAAAGTGCCTTTTGAAAGGATGGTGCCATAAATACAAAAAACGACAAACGAAGATAGGTTCGAGTGGTTCCAGATCCTGCACAAGACCACCTGGGGGCCCTTTGTTCAGAAAGAGATCAAGTCCATCCAGCACTTCCAGATGTATAATGATTACTGCTATATCCATAACCTACTTGAAGTTTATCTTGGCCAATTCCGGCAAGCTATTCATGCTCTTGGTTCAATTGATGCTCATACCGACTCGATCCAGGTAGATTTTGCCACCTTGGAGATCCCAGATGTGGTGTTCCTGCCTCCTCTCCATTCTCTCATCATGGAATCTGTAGTTGGATCCTTGATTTTTGAAAGATCTGCTCAGGTTATGGCCAGAATTTCAGTTCAGCAAGGTCGCTCCCTTTCTTTCCACAGATTTATCTACGGGAAATATCATCGGGGCTTCATCAATGCTAATGTTCTTACCCCTCTCCTATATGAATGTGAGCACTTGTCTCCCTTAGAATGGGAAAAGGTTTATCCCCTTACTGCTGAGCAGCTCCAGGCCATCAATGCATCTCAGGCAAAATCAAATCAACCGTTGTTGTCTGCTGCCGATTCCTAGATTCCAATTCCATTCACCTTGTTCGAAATTCGTATGATACTTGGACTGAAAGGTACAAGGTTTTTGTGTCTATGAAGAAGGACTTGAAGCAGCATAAAATCCACTACCCCATCAACATTGGTCAGTTCCTTCAGCGCGCCAGTTTTGGTAAAACTAGTTTTTACAAATTTTCTCTTGATCAAGACCGCCATGATCGTTTCCTAGACGAGCAACGGGCGCTTCATATCAAGCTGATGGTTCCTGACATGGGACCTTCTTACTCCATAGCTAGTGGGGTCTTTTGGCAACATTTTTAAGAACATGAACTTAAGGCATGGCAAATCATTTCTCGCCATGCCTCTCTTCTGTCTCCTGTCTTCTATCTTCCTGTACCCCCTCAGAATGAATAAACTGGTTTCTTTTCTCTCATTTATCTTTCTTCTCTTCTTTATGTCATTATGGTATCTTTTTGCTTAATGACAAAAAGGGGAGAAAATAACTATTCTGAAATACATCTCTCAAATTCACAAATTTTTCCGTAAAATTATTTAAGATTTATTTCAGAACCTTTATGCTTATATCATGTTTTGTCATCACCAAAAAGGGGGAGATTGATGATCAGTTCATCCCATATAATTTCATGAATTATATATCTATTTTTGGTGATTAACAAACTTCAATAAAGTGCCATCTAACAAGTTTTCAAGAAACTTAGGCACAGGAGGTAAATCAGACGAAATCAAGAAAATATGTAAGTATTTCTTACACTGTAACATTTAAGTACAGAGCAGGAATTTCTCTAAGAACACATCGACTTCCTATGTTTCATAACGATTTCCACTTCTATCGATTTCATTTTCATAAGGATTTAATAAAGTATCATATTGATTTCAGTTTTTTAACGATTTCATAAGTGTTGCATCGATTTCAATCTCACAACGATTCGCTAAGTGAGCATAATGATTTCGATCTCACAACGATTCGCTAAGTGAGCATAACGATTTCGATCTCACAAACGATTCACTGAGTGAGTAGAATGATTTGATCGCCG
The DNA here is from genome assembly GCA_014218235.1 of Colocasia esculenta. NCBI lineage: Eukaryota > Viridiplantae > Streptophyta > Magnoliopsida > Alismatales > Araceae > Colocasia > Colocasia esculenta. Next base: position 54,810,261 of record CM024757.1, read on the forward strand.
CATCGATTTGTTAAGTGCGAACAACGATTTGCTCTCACAACGATTTGATAAGTGAGAACAATGATTTGCTCTCAGAACGATTTGTTAAGTGAGAATAACGATTTGCTCTCACAACGATTTGTTAAGTGAGAACAATGATTCGATCAAACAACGATTTGATAAGTGAGAACAACGATTTTCTCTCACAACGATTTGTTGAGTGAGAACAACGATTTGTTTTCACATCGATTTGATAAGTCTCTCATCGACTTGGTCGCCGTAGCGACTTGATAAGTTTCACATCGACTTGGTCACCACAATGATTCGATAAGTTACATAATGACTTGGTCTCCGTAATGATTTGATAGGTTACACAACGATTTGGTCGCCGTAACGATTCGATATAGCAAGCAACGATTTGATCACTACATCGACTTGATAAGTGAAACAACGATTTGCTCACAACGATTTGGTTATAACGATTTGTTCACAACGACTTGCTTATAACGACTTGCTTATACTCTCATAACAATTTGTCTCTACAACGATTTGATTATGATTGTATAACGACTTGTGTTCACATCGATTTATTTATGGATGAATAACGATTTACATGAACAACGACTTATTCACTCAATGATTTCATAAGTCGTACTCATAACGATTTCATGGACTACAACGACTTGACATTCAAACATGTCTCAAATATTTTTGAAAGTCAAATTCCTCCCGCGTGTTTCTCTAATAGCCATGCATTTAATGCGACTATACATTTCACTGCAATGCATATCTAAATATCTTGTACTCTCATATGTATATAAGAAACACCTTTAGAAAAAGCAGAATGATATTTCTATTTTAGTGAAAAGTCTGACTACATGAATTCTAACGTTGATTGACAACAGAAGACAGCATAGCTGTCTATAGTGTGGTATTTATTGTGTACAGATCTCTGACAACACATCACCATACACCGTTGGACAAAGTGGAAGCTGAAGGATATCAAGAAGGATCTTCTCCTTGCGTGCATGGAACGCAAAGGATTGTTGACTGCAACATATCCGTTGAAGAATAAGAAGAACCATGCAGTCTAACATTCACTAAAGCCTAGAGACAACGGTCATCTAAATGACTAATTCAGCAAGAGAAGATATATATACAAGATTGAAGACTCCTAAAAAAAAAGAACTTTTTAAGTGTTCAAATTCTCAACAAAAAATCTAGAAGTGATAGAGTCTTAGAAAAAAGAGCTTCATGCCTTTCACTCCAACCATATAGCTCTTGCTCTCTAGTGCCTCATTGTTGTTAGTTTTGGAGAGCCCTTGTGATCTGAGAGATTTCATTATTGTAGATCTTTCTCTCTCAGTCAATGCCTCAGATGAAGTGTCTACTATAAGCTTGGTCTAGGGGCATTTCTCCTGTTTTCTCACTTTTTTGAGAAATTCCTCTTCTTGTGTGAAGAGAAGACTTGTTGGAAACAGGTGGAGAGTGTTCCCTTTGTGTTGAAGGAAGACCTGTGAATCAGGGTGTTGTTTTCCTCTTCGGGTTGTGAAGAGAAGGCCAGCTGCGGCTGGATGTGTAAGTGTCCTTGAGGGGGATTGTACCCTTGGGTAGTGAAATCCTGAGTTGTTACTCAGGGACTGGACGTAGGACTCTTTTGGAGAGGATTTCCGAACCAGGATAAAATCCTTGTGTTGTGTGATTGCTTGTTTGCGTCCATTATCTTCTTTATCTCTAACACTAACAGTTGAATGTAGTGTTTTGTGTTGAACGTTTTTATTAACAGGTTTAGATAATCGAATTTTAAGAATCCCATTCACCCCCCTCTGGGCTTGCTAGCTGGGCAACAGTTTTGCCTATGCGAGTATGCCTGTGAGCATTTTATTTAGTTTGTCGTGGCTCCATAGTTGTTGTGTGTCCTTGTCGGACCACGAGGATGATCTAGGTGAGATCTAGTGTTGCCGGCGAACACTGCCTTGCTTGCCGTGGTTTTCTCCACGTGCGTGTTTTCCGCTTGGTTTTGGGTCACCCTTAAGAAACTCTTGTTTGGCATTGCCGTAGGTGCTAGCTGTTGCTAGTTGTACGGAGCCATTCAGCGGAGTCTTGCGGATGACCTCTTGGCGTCTTTCTCGGTTTGCCATCAGTAACTAGGAGCTCTGTCTAGTCACTGGTGACAAAGTGAGTTACTGACTGGTTGGTCTCAACAGCGTGGTCTGTTGAGGGCTCAGTCACGTGTTTTTCGACTGGCGGTTTTAGTGTTTCGGGTCGGTTTGCTGCGCGCCACACCTGTGGAGTTGTCGACATCCAATTGTGTGCTCTGCGCCGATTGGGGTGCGCTCTGTGAGCTGTCGGATGTCTGGTTAGGCACTCCCTTTGTGGCGGGGTCATGGTGGTGACGACCGGGAAGTCGTGGTACGACTTAGTAGTCTCTTTGCACTTGTTGTTTTCTTTGACCGGGTTTCGCCCTTAATTTTGAGGATGAAATTATTTTTTTGTTGGATGTATTGTAACATCCCGGGCTTTTCTGTTTCTTCCGTCCGCATGTTGGATGACTGCGACTAACGCGTCCGGCTTAGGCGACGTGTTACTGTCTCGTCGGAGGTGCCCGACGCGACAGTCATCCGTGTTGCGACCACTAGGTGCGTCGCGTTCTTGTCGTGCCCGGTCAACGGGTAGAGACAGGTTTCTGCCTTTTGGTCATCTGATGCCTGTCAGAGGGGTAGGTGTGTCAGGGCGACCTGTCAGGTTGTCACGGCGTCCCTGGGGGACGCGTTTTGGTCGCGGTGTGCAGGGCCTTCGCGTTAAGGTTGGTAACTCGACGCTCCGCCCTGTCGCGTCTTGGGGACCGAAGGCTAAATCGATTATTAGAAGACCAATGGTTTCTGTGCTGTCTGGTGGTGTTCTGGGTTCTTGGGCCGTGTAGTGTATGCCGGCGTTGGCCGATGGTCCTCCTGGGGGTTCTGGGAGGTGTACCGTGTGTGCTTGTGCCTGTTGGGCTTGTCTTGTTTACAAGCCAGCAGTGCAGTTTCTATGGTGGTTGCCCCGCCAGTTCTCTATCGCCTGATGCTAGGCACTTGAGGGTTTGTCCGCGAGACAGGTTGTTACCATTACCTGGGACCCCCATGCTCGGGAGCCTGTTGAGGGAGTTCTCTGGGCCACGAGCGTGCTCGAGTTGACAGCCTAGTGTGGCGGACTTTAGGGCTGAGGGGAAAACGGTGGTGGGCAGCGGCGTAGAGTCGCTTGTGGAGCTCCCTTAGCTGTGTCTGTGTCGCCGAGGTTGTTGTGGCGGTCTTTCGGTGCGGACCAGCTAGTCCTTCTCACTGCCTCGCTCTGCGTTGGTTCCGGAGCCGCATAGGGAGGGTAGGCGTGGGGCCACAGCTCGTCCAGGCTGTGGTGGTTTGTGGTTGTTCTTTGCTGTGGCTCAATAGCCTCACTCTACCGGGGAGGTTGTAGGCAGGAGTCAGTGGCTGGCGAGTTGGAGGTGTGGACAGTGTGTCCTTCTCTTAGCTGCCTATGGCGGTGGCTTGGTTGCTCTTGCTGTGACGGAGTTTCTCACGTTGTTTCCAAGTGAATCTCGTTGCCCTAGCCTACACAGTGGTTGTAGCCTAGCCGTGTCTAGCTTTTGTGAGCTTATCGGTCTGGCCTTGTTGGCCTGTGCTTGTGGCGGTGTTCCGCGTAGAGTGTTCTCTCGGGGTGCCTTGGGTAGGAACCCGACTGCTATTTCTGTAGCTTGTCATTTGGTGCCGTCTGTGGTGACACCAGCGAGTGTGTAGTTCCCTGACCTCGTGGCGTGTCCGAGGTTCAGAGCAGTTCTGCTTGTGGGCCCTCGACCTTGTGGAGGTCTGAGGTGGCCGTGTTTGGGGTGAGACGTTCCTTCTCACGTGGTTGCTCGGTGTCATTCGTGGTGACACCTGTCTGTGCCTTCTTGACCTCGTGGAGGTCTGGGAGGTTGGTGCTTACGTCGTGAGACTCTGGTCTCACGTGGTTGCTCCGGTGTTCCATGAGCTCTTTTGTCTCGGCGGGTGCGTGCTGAGGGTTGTTTCCGCATGTTTTCTGACTCCGCTGGTTCTGCGGGAGTCTTGTCTGGCCCAACCCTGGTTGTGGGTCATGGCGTTACTCTGTTCCGCTGCTTTGTAGTACTCTACAGTAGGTGTTTCTCACTTTAGTGCTTTGTAGAGTAGTTTGCTTCCGCTTTGTTGGAGTTCCTGTTGCTCTACATGGTAAGGGACTGGTTATCCTTACTGAGCCTTGTTCGCGAGGCTCACCCCCCTACTCTCTTCAGGTAGGGACTCGTAGTCGCAGGAGTTCGTTGTCAGACGGTTGTGGTGGAGGCTTGTTGCACCGTGCGTTGCCAGTAGTGTGAGTTGTGAGCTTGAGTGCTCTTGTTCAGTGTGAGTTGAGAGTGTCCTTTTTGCAAGTCCTCGGGGTATGCTCCTTAAGAACTACACCTTTGTTTCTGTACCTGTACTTTTATTTGGGACATGTTGTACATAACTTCTTTATTATTGTACGAACTTTCTTGTTTAGTTATTTGAATTCATTGCTTATCTCACTAGACTAAATTCTAACCCTTCCGGGTCTTCGATCCGTGGGTGGCGGCACAACCTTCGGGGTCCCTGGCCGGGGTCCGGGAGGGGGTCGTTACACATACATTAAACAAGATGTCTGGTCTACTAGCTGTCAAATAAAGCAATGATCCTATCATACCTCTGTAAAGTTTTTGATCAACTTTCTTACCTTCCTTATCATGTCTAACCTTGTGGATGTGCTCATTGGAGTGGACAGTGGTTTAGCATTGTCGAACTCGAATTTCTTCAACAATTCTTTGGTGTACTTTGCTTGACAAAAATGTGTACCTTCTTGGCTTTGCTTGATTTGTAATCCAAGAAAAATAGTTGAGCTTCCCATCATGCTCATCTCAAATTTGTTGCCCAGCTAGCTAGCCCAGAGGGGGGGTGAATGGGTTATTAAAACTTCGATCTCTGATTAAAACCTGTTTACTGAAAGGATTATACAACTTAATAACAAGGTTAGAGTTAGAGCAAACAAGACAACAATCACACAAAACACATCCACAAGACACAAGGATTTTTATCCTGGTTCGGAACTCCTCTCCACAGGAGACCTACGTCCAGTCCCTGAGCAATACCTCAGGATTTTACTACCAAGGGTACAATCCCCCTTAAGGATCCTTACACCCAGCCTCAACTGGTCTTCCTTCAGCCTGAAGGGAACAACAACCACCCTGGATACCACCAGGTCTTCCTTCGTCCAGAAGGGAACAACAACCACCCTGGATACCACCAGGTCTTCCTTCGTCCAGAAGGGAACACAATCTAATAAGAAAAGAGTGTGGAAACAGGCTTCAGACTCTAGCTTGACCAGCTACACACTGAAGCTCTAAGGCCCCGAGAGAGAAAGAGATTTAACAAGGTTTTTCTCTCCAAGGACTACACAAGCTCTCACAAATAAAAACTATTTTTGATCACAGAGAGCTAAGAGCTGAGAACAAGGTTGGAGTGGAAGCTTCGCTCTTGTTTCAATCTTCTGAGGACTCTAAGAGATGGATTTCTTTCTTCTTCAGAAATCAACGTTGTTTCAACTATCTCTTGTTTTCCGTCTTGAGTCTTCTATTTAAACTGCTGATTCAAATTCGAACGTTGAAGTGTCCGTTGTCTCTTATCCTTGTGTACGTTAGACTGGTCACAAAGGAAGCTTCTGATCGTCAGTCTTTTATCCTTGTGTACACGCCAAAGAGATGTCATAGAACTTTGTATCTTGTGTCCAACGTTGTCCAGATGAGTCTTGTCAGATATCTGTAAGCATATCATCAATAAATAGAAGACAGCTAAGACTGCTGTCTATTGTTAGTTGAGATGGAACAGTATTGCAGTATATAGCAAGGCTCCTTTCTGTCTAAAAAAGTACGTAGACAGAGTAGCATAGAAATGGAAGATATTGTCTGCATGCATGGGAGATACGATCAGAGAGCATTAAATGCATAGCAGTCAACGGACAAGATATGACTTTGACTTTTCAACGCTGTTAAAGGCATTATACTGATGCATCAAGAAATTCGATAAAAAGAATCTTGCTGACTTATGAAATCGTTATGAATTATAGCAAGTCGTTATGAACTGTAAGGAAATCGTTGTGATAACTTATGAAGTCGTTACAACAAGCAGGTCGTTGTGAGTTCTGAAGAAATCGTTACAAGAAATCGTTATGACTATCGAGTTGTAAGGAAATCGTTACACGAAATCGTTATGACTGTCAAGTTGTAAGGAAATCGTTATACGAAATCGTTATACAAAGCAAGGCGTTATGATCAGTGAAAGAAATCGTTATGAACTCTAAAGAAATCGTTATGAAGTCTAAAGAAATCGTTATGACTAGAGAGTCGTTGCGAGTTCTAAAGAAATCGTTACGAGGTCTAAAGAAATCGTTACGGCTAGAGAGTCGTTGCGAGTTCTAAAGAAATCGTTACGAGGTCTAAAGAAATCGTTACGGCTAGAGAGTCGTTGCGAGTTCTAAAGAAATCGTTACGAGGTCTAAAGAAATCGTTACGGCTAGAGAGTCGTTGCGAGTTTCTAAAGAAATCGTTACGATATCGATTTGTTTTGAGTTTTCCGGTCAAAGAGGAAATCGTTCTGCTTATCAAAGAAGTCGATACAAAGACTTGGATAGAAGTGATGAGACTTACCAGATTGTCTTGAACTTTCATTTTTCTTTTATTTCCTGTTCTCAAGGCTCAAGAAATCCATTAGTGTTATTTTGTTAATCATCAAAATTAATATATAAATAAATGGAAATATTTATTATGGGGACAGTTTGGTCATCAATCTCCCCCTTTTTGATGATGACAAAATATACTAAACATCATACAAAAAATGAAATATGTTTTTCAGATTTACGTTAGTTGTCTCCCCCATTTTGTCATTAAGCAAAAAGATAAGCTGTGAGACAAAGAAGAGAGAAAGATTTATATTAAGATGGAGAAAGATAATACAGAGGAGATAATGAGGAGGCATGCTGTGAGATAACAGCCCATGCCTTGATCTCAAGGTCCTCAAAAATTTGCAGAAAAACGCCAGAGGCAACTGAGAAGGAGGGTCCCATGGAAGGGATGTTCCTCTGAATGTAGAGTTGCCTTTGCTGCTCTAAGAATTTTCCATACTGAGTTTTGTCCAAAATGAATCTGAAGTAAGTACTCTTGCCAAAACTGGCCCTATGGAGAAATCTGTCCAAGGAAATGGGATAGTGGATCTTTGATTTAACAGATCCTGCTTTAAGGCATAGAAAGCAGAATATCTAGATGCCCATACAGCATAGATCTCTGGTATGGGTGCGATGGAGTTTAGATCCATAAAAGCTTCTGCAGAAAGAGCAGGCTTCCTCTGACTAACAAGATCTTGATTGATGGCTTCCAATTGCTGATAAGAGGCCTGATAGAGAAGCTTCCATTCTGATGAGGTGAGTCTTTCACACTCAGAAATGAGTGGAGCTAAATCTGAGAAGACATGCGGCCAGAGTGGTATTCTCTGAAGATGAACCGCAAAAAGGAAGGAGATCTGCCCTGCTTGGCTGACATCCTGCCCATCTGTCTTGCAAACATATCTAGAGCATGAGACCCAGCATCTGAATCAAACACTAAAGAGTGCAGCTTCGGCAGAAGAACTGGAAAATCAACCTTGAAAGAGACAAAGTCTACTTTAAGAGGAAGGTTGAGAGGGGTTTCTGATTTCAGCACAGTAATCTGCGAATGGAACTGGCAAAACTGAACTTCTGGAATTTTGTTCAAGTAACAGAAGTCACTGTACAGCTGAAAGGCTCTGGCAATGCGAATTTCCTTCAAAATGAAGGATCCCCAAGAGTTCTTGTGCTGGATGATAAACCACTCAGAGAAGGTGAGTGGGTGAGCTCTGTGAGTGAGGGATTCGGCCCTTGCAGTCAGGTATTTTGCATACTGAGCCTTATTTCCTTTGATAGCTGCCCACTGATCTTCAGTCTTGAACTCAGTGCCCTCAAGGATTTTGGATTTGAAAGCTTGAGATATCTGAGTAAAAGGAAGAACAATGTCCAGGTGTTCGGATAGGTTGAGAAAAGGAATACCATAAATGGTAGAAAGAATGCATTTCTGGAGGTATTCTTTGTAGATAGGTCTTCTCTTAGGATCAAGGGTAAGAGAGTACCATAAAGGAGGGTATAGAGGAACAGAAGGAGTGCTTAGAGATGAGGAGGTTTTTCTCTTTTTCAAGGCAGGACTGGGAGGGTCAGTCCTGTGAATGTGAGAGGCTGTGGAAAGAATGGTGAGGAGGGTGTTCCTTTCAAAATTGTCTGGAACATTGGTGTCAAAGACACCAAGAGGCAGAGGTTTATCTGGAGGAAAGATAACAGAATTAGGAGGAGTAGGAGGATAGAAAAAATGTTTAGGATTAAAGGAAGAGGTTGGTTGAAGAGGAGATGTTTGAATTTTAATAGGTGAAGGTTTAGGAGTTAATGAGGATGGAGCTGAGATGTGAGCTGGAGTAGGAGAGAAGGAGGGTTGAGATGAAGTAGAGGATGAGGAAGGTTGGGTGCGAGGCATGGGATGTTTTATGGTTGGTGGAGCAGGAGGTGCAGTAGAAGGAGATGAAGGTGTGGAGAGGGTTGGAGTGGCAAGAGATGAAGTATCAGGGGCCTTGGAGACTGACACTGGCTCTTTCCCTTTGGCCTGACTCTCTCTGACTGCTGGAGAGGGTCCTGAAGACCCTGAGGCTGCCACTGGTCCGGGTACCTCACGACTGATGGCCCTGATGGCCCTGACCCTTGAACTGGTGGCCCTGTTGGCCGAGAGACTTCTGCTGGAGGCCCTGGTGGCCTAGGAACTTCAGCTGGACTGCTCTGAGTGGGTGCAGGAGGGACACCACTAGACCTTGAAAGATTAGCCAGCAAATTCTTCATATCAGACATTTCTTTATTGAAATACCTCATTGCATTTCTTATTGAGGATACGTCTGAGGAGGTTGAAACTTGATTTGAAACAATTCCTTGTATGCTAGACTGAACTGATGCCAAGATCTCTCCTTGGGCTTTTAACAAGGCCATAACATGCTTCAACTTCACTTTTCTAGGCCCTTCCTTGACCTTCTGTGAACAACTCTTTTCTGCTTACCTTGCTGAGAGACAGGCTCCTCTAGATTTAAATTGCTTGCACTTGGGCCTTCACTAACATCAACCTTGGCGGGAGCTGGGATTTCTGAGTAGGTGCAACTTTTCAGGAAAATCTTCATTCACTGGCTTCTCAATCTCAGCTTGCTCCCCCTGAATGGGAGCAGGGACTTCAATACTTTCTTGCTCCCCCTGAGCAGGAGCTTCTTCCAAGACAACTTTCTCCAAGTGGCCTTCTGCCACTGATTCAGACTGAACTTCAGTATGGCCTGCTGCCATAACTTCTTCATCAGGTCCACCTGCCTTAGAAGAGACTGAGATGGAGGGAATGGAATCCAATACCTCTCTTAAAATAGAGGCGACTAAGGTGGTGGGCAAGGAATCTGCCACACCAGCTGCACCCTCTTCCAATTGAGCTTCGGATTGGCATCCCACAGCTGACTCTACTGGTTCTTGCTCTGCTTGACTTGCTGCTGCTTGCTCTGCTGGATCTGCTTGCTCTACTTCTACTGCTTCTTGCTCTGCTGCTGCTTCTGGAATATCTGCAATAACTGCTTCTCCTTCAGCCACAGAGGATTTTGACCAAACTCCTTCTTGCACTGAAAAACCACTTTTCTTCAGGTTCTGGACCTTATAGACTGGCCCATCTTTTCAGCTACGCACCTGACAAATCTACTCCAAAGTGCTTGAAAATCTTGGTCAGTAGATGAGCATACGGAAGGGAAACATTCAACTTGCTCTTTGTTTCCCATAACTGAGCATGTGCAAACATCATTCGCTCAATCATCACTGCGGCCAGGTTTATTCTCTTTGTTCTGGATTGCCCAGAACATTATGTCCGAATCTGCCCTAGTACATGAAGAAAAGGTAGCACTACGAGGTACTAAGATTTGGCAGACTATAAAGTGAAGCAATCTATTGAATGCGGACATCTGATTAATATCAAGCTTCCCATCCTTTAACTTAAATCCTGGACCGATAATCCCGAGACCTTTGACTTCATCATTCACAGAGTGAATGCCACTAAATCCAGAGGTCTTCACTCCAAACAAATCACGCAAAAGCTCATGGGTTATTCTGATTTGGATGCCCTTGACAGAGGAAACAAGGGACCCATCTGCTTCTGACTTCAGACAAATGTAGAAGGCTTTTACCAAGTCCGGGTAGCTTACCTCACTGAAGGTGACCACATCCATCCACTGCAATCTTCTTAGAGTATCAACTAGCCTGGCCATGCCATTCTTCTCAAGATTCTGAACATCCACTGCCTTATTTCCGCAAATCTTCGTCTTCACAAACGTAAATCTTTCTTGCTCCCTTGGGGATAAATACTCAGCACTGTAGCCCCCAACACTTCCGGAGATCAACGGAGCGGCCATGGGTGCAGAGAAGAAAAGATTCTGGAAGGGAGGATGATGGAAGGGACGGAAGTTCTCGAAGGAATTCTTCGCGGGAAGAGAAGAAGGCTTCGAAAGTTGCAGAGAGTCGATCCCAAAATCGTTAGGGCATCGGCTTTGGGTGAACAGATAGAGAATAAAAAGGGTAAAGGTAGAAGACGAGTCGATCCCAGAGCGATTTGAGTAAAATAATATTACTTTATTGAACGGAGGAGCGCCAAAGGCGGTAAAGATAGAAAGCGACAAAAAGGTTTGACAAGTCAAACAACTTTCCACACAGAAGCGGTCAAAGCATATAGATAACTGAGTTTTGCTTAACTTTAACGGAGAGAGAACTTTCATTTAATCTGAAAAATTTATATGTCAATAAAATCACAGAAATTCTTTCACAAATTGCACATCCCTAGTTCCCTTCTAAGAGATGTAAATCTCTCTTCAGGTAGGGCTTTTGTGAAGATATCTGCCAATTGACCATTTGTATCTATAAACGAAATTTCTAAATTACCACTAGCTACATGGTCTCGAATAAAATGATATCTTACCTCAATGTGCTTCGTCCTTGAGTGTTGAACTGGATTTTTGGTGAGGTTGATGGCACTTGTATTATCACACAATAGAGGAATTGATTTGATGTGAATGCCGAAATCTTCAAGTTGTTGCTTTATCCAAAGAAGTTGTGTACAGCAACTTCCAGCAGCAACATATTCCGCCTCAGCTGTTGATAGAGCTACTGAATTTTGTTTCTTGGATGTCCATGATATTAGGCATCCTGCAAGAAACTGACAACATCCACTGGTGCTCTTTCTATCTACTTTGCAACCAGCATAATCAGCATCTGAATATCCTATTAGATTTATCTCACAAGATCTAGGATACCAGAGACCTAAGTCATGAGTTCTAGCTAAATATCTAAATATTCTTTTTACAGAAATTAAGTGAGACTCTCTAGGGTCTGCCTGATATCTAGCACACATGCATACACTGAACAAAATGTCTGGTCTACTGGCAGTTAAGTAAAGTAATGATCCTATCATACCTCGATAATTCTTTTGATCTACCCTTTTACCTTTTTGATCACTGTCCATTCTGGTTGATGTGCTCATTGGAGTTGATAATGGCTTTGCATCTTCAAATCCAAATTTCTTCAACAGCTCTTTGGTGTACTTTGCTTGACAGATATGAGTGCCATCCTTCCCTTGCTTGATTTGCAATCCAAGGAAGTAGCTTAACTCCCCCATCAAGCTCATTTCGAATTCTCCCTGCATAAGCTTTTCAAAGTACTTGCAAAGAGATTCATCAGTAGATCCAAAAATAATATCATCTACATAGATTTGTACAAGAAGTATATGTTTAACCTTAGATTTTATAAATAATGTACTATCTACTTTACCTCTAGTGAAACCATGATTTAATAAGAAAGTACTGAGCCTTTCATACCAGGCTCTAGGAGCTTGCTTTAAACCATATAAAGCCTTATGTAGTTTAAATACATGATTTGGAAATTCAGTGTCGTCAAAACCTGGAGGTTGTTCAACATAAACTTCCTCCTTGATGAAACCATTTAAAAAGGCTGATTTGACATCCATTTGAAAAAGTTTTAAATCAAGTGCAGATGCATAAGCAAGTAAAATCCTAATGGCCTCAAGTCTAGCTACAGGTGCATAAGTTTCATCGAAATCTATGCCTTCCTCTTGGGAGTAGCCTTGAGCCACCAATCTGGCTTTGTTCCTTAAGATTATTCCAGACTCATCCAGTTTATTTCTGAACACCCACTTGGTGCCAATAACTGAATGATTGGATGGTCTAGGAACAAGTGACCATACTTGGTTTCTCTTGAACTGATTTAGTTCATCTTGCATGGCTAATATCCAAGATTCATCAGATAAAGCTTCATTGACTGTCTTAGGCTCTACTTGAGAAACAAATGCTAAATAGTCGCATGGAATTACATTACCTCTAGTTCTTACCCCTACAGATGGATCACCAATGATGTTTTCAGGAGGGTGATCTTTCTGATATCTCCATTCCTTTGGAAGATCTTCATGTTGGATTTCTGTTTGCTGCAGTTCTTCCAGAGTTGGATCCTCTTTGTCCTTAATTGAAGTATTCTTTAATTTTTCGGACAAGTCATCTGCATCATCAATGTCACTAATTTCTTCCTTTTTCAAGGAAGGGTTAGATTCATCAAAAATAACATGTACTGATTGTTCAATCAATAAGGAACGTTTATTGAAAACTCTATAACCTTTGGGTTTAGAAGAGTACCCCATGAAGATGCCTTCATCTGATTTGGCATCCAACTTACCAATGTCCCTTTTTCCATTGTTATGGATGAAGCAAGGACATCCAAATATTCTGAAATGGCTAATCTTTGGCTTCTTTTCTTTGTAGAGTTCATAAGACGTCTTTTTCAGAATTGGCCTGATCATCACTCTATTTATGATATAACATGCAGTGTTGATAGCTTCGGCCCAGAAATATCTTGGCAGATCATATTCTGACAACATGGTTCTTGCCATATCCAAAAGAGTTCTGTTTTTCCTCTCAGCAATTCCATTCTGTTGAGGTGTCCTTGGAGCTGAGAAGTTGTGCTCAATTCCTTGATCATCACAGAACTTCGTAAACTTTTCATTCTGAAACTCACCACCATGATCTGATCGAATAGAGACAATTGAGAATTTCTGATCTTTCTGAACTTTCTTACTGAAGCTGACAAAATTTTCAAATGTGTCATCTTTGTGCTCTAAAAAGGATACCCAAGTGAATCTTGAATAATCATCAACTATTACAAATCCAAAATTCTTTCCTCCCAAACTGGTAGTCCTCATTGGCCCAAATAAATCCATGTGAAGTAGTTCTAAGGGCTTTGAGGAGGTTACTACAGTCTTTGATTTGAAGGAGCTCTTGGTGTGCTTTCCTCTTGCACAAGGTCTGCAAATGCTATCCAATCTGAAATTTACCTTTGGCAGTCCTTCAACTAGTTTTCTCTTTCTGAGCTTGTTCAACCCATCCAAGCTGCAGTGGCCCAATCTTCTGTGCCACAACTCAGTTGATTGATCTTTACTAGCTGCCAAACACACATCTTGATCCTTGAGTTTCTCGAGATATAGAACATACAAATTTCTTTCTCTGTAGGCTTCAAATATGACTGCACCATCCTTTAAGATACTGCATTTTGATTCTTGAAACTGAATTTGATGGCCTTTGTCACACAACTGGCTGATGCTGATGAGATTGTGCTTTAACCCTTTGACCAGCATTACATCTTCTATAACTGATTTTCCTTTGATGTTCACAGACCCGCTTCCTATCACAGTCCCTTTTCCATTATCTCCATAGGTGACTGTACCTTCTTCAGCTTGGAGATCAACAAATATCTTCTTGTTGCCTGACATATGCCTTGAGCACCCACTATCCAAATACCATTTGGATGCTCGAGGGTTAACCTGAAATGAGAACATCAAGCTTTAGGTACCCAAATTCTTTTGGGTCCTGATTGGTTAGTATCATCAACTTTACCTTTTAATATCCATTTTTTATGTCTTGTTGGGCATGTAATTTTAATATGTCCTAACTTGTTGCAGTGACTGCAGCAGGATAACTTAGTCACTTTTTCTATATATTTGAAATCAGCTTTGTATGCTATATCTTGTTCGGGTACAAATTTTGTTGGATATGTTTTAGGGTATATTATGGTTTCTTCATTGTCTGGGGGTGTATATCCTAATCCATTTTTCTTTTTACCCGATCTCCTAGCACCTTTTAATATTAAAGAGTTTTTACCATTGGTAATTTTCTAGTGTACTTGATAGATTATCATTTTCTTTATTTAGTCTTTCTATTTCTATTTTAATTCACCTAAGTCTTCTTGTTTTTCTAGATGATTTATTTTCTTATTTTTCTCTTTTAAATCTTCACATAATAATTCATTTCTTCTTTTATGTTCAGTAATTTGTTTTTCAAGTTCTTCATTTTCTGTTCTTAGGTCTGAGTTTGTATTTTCTAGCAGATTATATTTTTCTTACTAGTTTTAAGTAATTTGCATACTTCTTTGTATTTTTCATAAAGTTCATTAAAAGCATTTCCAAATTGTCAGAATCTGAATCATTGCATGAATCAAAAGAAGAGTCAGAGGTTACCTTGTCTTCGGTGTTGGCCATGAGAGCCAAGTTGGCTTCTTCACCTTCACTGCTCGAGCTTGACTCACTGTCTGAGTCACTGCTGTTCTCCCAAGCAGCTGCCATTGCTTTCTTTCTGTACTTCTTAAATCTTCTGAAGTTGTCCTTCTTCTTGTGATCACTCTTTTGATCATGGGACAATCTGCCTTGATGTGTCCAGGCTTCTTGCATTCATAACAAATCACTTCTCCTTTCTTTTGATCCTTTACTTCTGGTTTTCTGAAGTCTTTGTTTTTCTTAAAAAATTTTCTTCCGGACTGATATTTCTTTTCTTTGCTAGAATCCTTTGAAGTCTTCGAGACAGCATGGCTTCTTCATCATCACTGTCTTTACTACTCTCACTATTATCCAAAGATTCTTCCGAATTATCTTCACTTGCTTTGAGAGCATTTGATTGTTTCCTTCTGCTGGAGGATTCTCCTAATCTCTCCATGTTTATCTCGTGAGCCATGAGAGATCCTATTAGCTTTTCCAATGACATTAATTTTAAATCATTGGCTTCTTCAATGGCTGTTACCTTCGGAGTCCAAGAAGATGGTAAAGATCTGAGGACTTTTCTAACCATATCTGGTGCATTATAGACCTTTCCCAAACCGGCTAATCCATTTGTGATGTCAGTGAATCTGCTGAACATTTGAGTTATTGATTCACCTGTCTGCATCTGAAATCTTTCATATTGAGCTACTAGAATATCAATTCTTGTCTCCTTTACCTTGTCTGTCCCTTCATAGGTAATTTTGAGCTTTTCCCACATCTCCATTGCGGACTTGCAGGCTGAGACTCTATTGAACTCTTTCTTGCTTAGGGCACAGCATAATATGCTCTTGGCTTTGCAGTTTAAGGATATTCTTTTCCTATCATCATGTCCACTGAGCCTTAGCGTTTGTGACCAAAAGATCACCTTCTTCTACAATGGACCAGATTGTGTAATCATGACCTTGTAGAAAAATTCCATTCTAGTCTTCCAGTATGTGTAATCTTCTCCATCGAACAAGGGAGGCCTGTTGACTGACTGACCTTCGAAGTTACTTTGGGCTGCCATTGATCTTTGCTCTTCAGATCGTTGGATCTTCTTCTTTGTCGAAGAGACGAGCTCTGATACCACTTGTTGCCCAGCTAGCTAGCCCAGAGGGGGGGTGAATGGGTTATTAAACTTCGATCTCTGATTAAAACCTGTTTACTGAAAGGATTACAACTTAATAACAAGGTTAGAGTTAGAGCAAACAAGACAACAATCACACAAAACACATCCACAAGACACAAGGATTTTTATCCTGGTTCGGAACTCCTCTCCACAGGAGACCTACGTCCAGTCCCTGAGCAATACCTCAGGATTTTACTACCAAGGGTACAATCCCCCTTAAGGATCCTTACACCACCCAGCCTCACTGAAGGGCCACCCTGGTAGGTCTTCTTCTCCAGAAGGGAACACACCAGGATACCACCAGGTCTTCCTTCGTCCAGAAGGGAACAACACACCTGGTACACCAGGTCTTCCTTCGTCCAGAAGGGAACACAATCTAATAAGAAAAGAGTGTGGAAACAGGCTTCAGACTCTAGCTTGACCAGCTACACACTGAAGCTCCTAAGCCCCCGAGAGAGAAAGAGATTTTACAAGGTTTTTCTCTCCAAGGACTACACAAGCTCTCACAAATGAAAAATTTTTGATCACAGAGAGCTAAGAGCTTAGAACAAGGTTGGAGTGGAGCTTCGCTCTGTTTCAATCTTCTGAGGACTCTAAGAGATGGATTTCTTTCTTCTTCAAAATCAGCGTTGTTTCTAACTATCTCTGTTTTCCGTCTTGAGTCTTCTATTTAAACTGCTGATTCAAATTCGAACGTTGAAGTGTCCGTTGTCTCTTATCCTTGTGTACGTTAGACTGGTCACAAAGAAGCTTCTGATCGTCAGTCTTTTATCCTTGTGTACACGCCAAAGAGATGTCATAGAACTTTGTATCTTGTGTCCAACGTTGTCCAGATGAGTCTTGTCAGATATCTGTAAGCATATCATCAATAAATAGAAGACAGCTAAGACTGCTGTCTATTGTTAGTTGAGATGGAACAGATATTGCAGTATATAGCAAGGCTCCTTTCTGTCTAAAAAAGTACGTAGACAGAGTAGCATAGAAATGGAAGATATTGTCTGCATGCATGGGAGATACGATCAGAGAGCATTTAATGCATAGCAGTCAACGGACAAGATATGACTTTGACTTTTCAACGCTTTAAAGGCATTATACTGATGCATCAAGAATTCGATAAAAAGAATCTTGCTGACTTATGAAATCGTTATGAATTATAGCAAGTCGTTATGAACTGTAAGGAATCGTTGTGATAACTTATGAAGTCGTTACAACAGCAGGTCGTTGTGAGTTCTGAAGAAATCGTTACAAGAATCGTTATGACTATCGAGTTGTAAAGAAATCGTTACACGAATCGTTATGACTTCAAGTTGTAAGAAATCGTTATACGAAATCGTTATACAAAGCAAGGCGTTATGATCAGTGAAGAAATCGTTATGAACTCTAAAGAAATCGTTATGAAGTCTAAAGAAATCGTTAGACTAGCTAGAGAGTCGTTGCGAGTTCTAAAGAAATCGTTACGAGGTCTAAAGAAATCGTTACGGCTAGAGAGTCGTTGCGAGTTCTAAAAGAATCGTTACGAGGTCTAAAGAAATCGTTACGGCTAGAGAGTCGTTGCGAGTTTCTAAAGAAATCGTTACGAGGTCTAAAGAAATCGTTACGGCTAGAGAGTCGTTGCGAGTTTCTAAAGAAATCGTTACGATATCGATTTTTTTGAGTTTCCGGTCAAAGAGGAAATCGTTCTGCTTATCAAAGAAGTCGATACAAAGACTTGGATAGAAGTGATGAGACTTACCAGATTGTCTTGAACTTTCATTTTCTTTTATTTCCTGT